>CM065595.1:7506504-7829004 GCA_033119425.1 Bufotes viridis | reverse complement strand
TCCAATATATATTCATGATTGTGAAAATCGGCAATTAATGATGCGCATATTTTTGCGCAATACGTGCAACTGGTTGACATCACAGCACTATCTATGTATGGACAGCCAAACCTATCACACTACCTAACACCCTGCACTGGAACCTATCAGCTACACTATAAATCAATGAAGCCAACACCGACTATCGCCCCCTAACTATCTGAATTATATATCTAAGTTAACTGTTTAATGTATATACAGCAAAGCACAGAGCACAGCAATGACACTGCTGTCTCTCTCTCAGAACTCCATTAAACTACAGAAAATGGCTGCTGGGGAGGTTCTTATATAGTAAGGGTTCGGCAACCTTCCTATTGGTTGCTAGGGATGTTGTTAAGCTCAGACAAAGACATTGCAGCCTTCTCATTGGCCCACAAGCAAGAGGGAGGTTACTTATGAAAAAAAATGTAGAATGGACCAGTGATGGAGCAGGCAGCAGGTATTACATCACTATTCTATGTCCTCGGGTACACAGATGTATAAATGCACGCAGTATTTGATCGGGTTGCACACTACTTGTGTGTGTAAATACACTCTTAGTAGTCTAAAGGTCCTTATTAACCCCTTAAGGACCAAACCAATTTTGGTGGGTGGTTACATATTCCTTTTTCATCCCCGGTTTTTACTTTTTCGGTTGCCGCGGCCATTTGAGGGCACTTAATTATTTAGCTTCTATGTTCTTTTCTATTTTCATATTCTCACGCCCATAGCTTTTTATTTGTCTATCTACGGAGCTGTGTAATGGCTCTTTTTTGCAGGACGACATGAAGTTTATATTGATATCATTTTGAGGTATGTATAACTTTTTGATCACTCTTATTTACCAATATATATATATATAGATAGACAGATATATATATAAACAGCGAAACGGGGTGATTAAAAAATTAAATCCTTTTTGTTTTTGTATATTTTTAAAAACTTTAAAATGAATTCTAGGAGGAGATCCCTTTTACCATAGATTGCAATGGCTTATCCTTCCAGTCAATGGGAAAATTGCTGTACTCAATAGGAACTTAACCCCTTCCCAACTGCCCACTGTGTGCACAAAATCACAACAAGTTGCCCGGACATCCAGGCCTTTTTTGGGCCCAGTGATGAAAGGGTTAACTATGGCAGGAATAGGGGCCTTCAGAAGGATCCTGGCTAGTGTTGAGCGAATTCTTGGTACCGGGACCCGAACTTTGCCGGAAAAGTTCAGGCTCGAGTTTAATAAAGCTTGTTAAAAGGCTGTGTAGCCCCGCCCACCTTCTCTGAGTAGTGCAGAGACCGGAGGCAGGCAGCTGAAGTGAGGGAGAGTGTTAGGAATCTCATCTGGCTGTTAATTCTGTGGTGACCTACAGCGATATTTTGGTGGGTGCAATGCAACATCTTTGTTCCCCTAACACACAAATATAATAAATAATCTGTCTGTACGTTCGGTGGGTCACATTTACCCATTCATTGTGTGAAGTACACCTGCACTGCATACGTGACAGGAGAATAATATAGTTAATCTGTCTGTTAGTTCGGTGGGTGAAAAATACCAACTTTTTGTGTGAAGTACAACCTGCACTGCATACGTGACAGGGAAATAATATAGTTAATCCTTCTGTTACTAAGGTGGGTGACATATACCCATTTATTGTGTGAAGTACACCTGAAATGCATTATTTTGTTGGCCCGAATACCGCTCTACGAATGGTGAGGCCATAACAAGTAGAGGCGGTAGTAGATTGGGTGGCTGACAGTGCCTCCAGTTCCTTCACATTGTCCCCCACCCGGTCACCTGCTGAAAGTGCAGAGTTGACACCTGTAGCCCATGAGCTTCTGTCTTTCACCTCACCCCTCTGCAAATCAGCCAAGCTGTCTGAGCCCCAAGCTATGCAGCAGTCTCTTATGCTTTTTGATGACTCTGCTGGCAGGGTTTCTGTGGGCCATCCATCTAGCCCTTCCCCAGAAGTGGAAGAAATTGAGTGCACCGATGCATAACCACTTATGTTTCAGGATGTGGACATGGGAGGACCACCGCAGCACATCTCTGATGATGACGAAACACAGGCGCCAACTGCTGCGGCTTTCTGCAATGTGCAGACTGACAAGGAGGGCAGGGGTGAAGAGTGGGTGGAAGATAATGTGGAGGATGATGAGGTCCTAGACCCCACGTGGAATCAAGGTCTTGCGAGTGACGTGAGCAGTTCGGAGGAAGAGGTGGTGGTCACAGAGCGCCAGCCGCACAGCAAAAGAGGGAGCAGTGTGCAAAAGCAGAGTGTCTGTCCCCTAGCCAGTATGTCTGGTACTGCCCACTGCATCCAGGGACTGAGCACACCAAAGCCAGCTCCAAGGAGTTCTCTGGAGTGGCAATTCTTCAGACAATGTGCTGACGACAAGACGCGAGTGGTTTGCACGCTGTGCCATCAGAGCCTGAAGCGAGGCATTAACGTTCTGAACCTTAGCACAACCTGCATGACCAGGCATCTACATGCAAAGCACGAGCTGCAGTGGAGTAAACACCTCAAACACAAAGAAAGATCTCAGGCTCCTCCTGTTCCCTCTTTTGCTGCCTCTTCCTTCCCCTCATGGAGTCACAGTGGCACCTGCCACCCAGCAAAAAGAGGATGTGGCAGCAACGCCACCACTTCCGTCACCGCCACCAAGCATCTCCAGAATGTCCCAGCTTTCAGCTGTCCATCTCCCAAACACTGGAGAGAAAGAGAAAGTACCCCCCTACCCACCCGCGATCCCTGGCCCTGAATGCCAGCATTTCAAAATTCCTGGCCTTTGAAATGCTGTCATTCCATCTGGTGGAGAGAGAGTTTTAAAGGGAGTCTTTCACCCCAAATAAGCAATTTCTAACAGTTAGACCATTCTAATCAATATAGCCCCCACCCACATTAAAATGCTTCTTACCCTAATGCTGTCCGATCCACAGATCTTCTTAAAGTCATTTGTATTCAATATGCAAATTTCTGGTAAAGGTGCCCAGGGGCGGTCATTTTCATATGATACCACTCCCCTATTCACCCAGTCGGCCCGCCCTGTGTCTTGATCTTTTCCACCTTCTTTCCCACTCCTGCGCCGTGGAACAGGGCCTCCACGCCTGCACACTGGTTTTCCCATTACTGGCAGAAGCATCGAAGTGTCCAGTGCGCAGGCGCTGGCCCATACATAGGTTCGGAACAGCCCTCTGATGCAGCTTTGGATGCTAGACTGTGACGTGCGGGCCTGCGCACTGGACACTTCAATGCTTCTGCCAGTAATGGGAAAACCAGTGCGCAGGCCCCATTCCACAGCGCAGGCACGGGAAAGAAGGAGGAGAAGATCAAGACACAGGGCGGGCCGACTGGGTGAAGAGGGGAGTGGTATCATATGAAAATGACCGCGGGGCCTGGGCACCGGCCGTTACAACGCCGCCCCTGGGCACCTTCACCAGAAATTTGCATATCGAATAAAAGTGCTTTTAAGAAGATCTGTGGATCGGACAGCATTAGGGTAAGAAGCATTTTAATGTGGGGGCTATATTGATCAGAATGGTCTAACTGTTAGAAATTGCTTATTTGGGGTGAAAGACTCCTTTTAAAAACCTTATGGCGGTGGCTGTCCCACAGTACGTGGTACCCAGCCACCACTACTTTTCCAGGCGAGCCATCCCTGCTCTGCACAAGCAAGTTACGAACAAAATTAGGTGTGCACTGTGCAATGCCATCTGTGGCAAGGTCCACATAACCACTGATATGTGGACCAGTAAGCACGGGAAGGGAAGTTATATCTCTCTAACTGCACATTGGGTGAATGTAGTGGCGGCTGGGCCTGAGGAGGATAGCAGTTTGCGCATGTCCTTCCGCCCCCGAGGATTGCAGGACGTTTCTCGTTGCCTCCTGTTACCTCATCCTCCTTCTCCTCGTCCTTCCACTTCCTCCTCCTCATCCGTTCAGCGTAACACCTGTACCACCAACTTCAGCACAGCCAGGGAGAAACAACAGCAGGCTGTTTTGAAACTCATCTGTTTGGGGGGAAAACCCCACACCGCGCAGGAACTGTGGACGGGCATAGAACAACAGACCGATGAGTGGTTGCTGCCGGTGAGACTCAAGTACGGCCTGGGGGTGTGCGATAATGGGCGAAATCTCGTAGCAACTCTAGGCCTTGTTTCTTTTTTTTGGAGCTAGTATTATATCTTCAAAAAATCCACTTTAATCCATATGCTAATGAGGCATTAAGGTCCCCAGAGGGGAGTTATTTTCATTCAAAGGTGCCCAGGAACGCCCCCATCAAGTGCCCAGGCCCAAACCCATACAGAGCCTATGCACACCTCTCTCTCCGCTTATACGCTACTTCTCTTTCCCAGGATGCTTTTCACTCCCACAAGGCAGTGCACCACCCACAATGCAGTAGTATTGTAATAGGCAAACAAAGTGTAATACAATTTAAGACCGCTAGATGGTGGTATAACCACACTAAGCATTTCAGAATTACCCTGACCCTGGTAAAATGAACTAGAATCATTTTGTAACCCTGCTGGGCCGAACAATATGAATTCACTTATGGATGCACAAATGGTCCTATTTTGTCTTTTTAATGTGAATTTTGCACTTTATTTTTTGTACTATTATCATGAATTGATGTAATTATTGTTTTATTGGTTGTAATCATGTTCTAATGTGACTCTGCCTATAAATTTGTACACTGTGATCCTTACATTTGCTTGATAAAGGCTCTATGAATGAGCTGAAGCGTTGCGAGCACAGGCCATGAATAAAGTGGGTTTTATTTTCTACTCCTTTTTTTGTGAGTGCTGCCATTTCTACCCGTATTTTCCGGAGTATAAGACACTTTTTATCACCTGAAAATCTTCTCAAAAGTCGGGGGTCGTCTTATACGCCAGGTCGTCCTTCTCCCCTGTGGCCGCCGGGCTCTTCCTCTTCTGGTAACTCACATGTCTGTGCTGCGCATTGCTTATGTAGAATAAACAATGCGCTGCACAGGCATAAGTTACCGGAAGAGGGAGAGCCCGGTGGCTGCAGCGCATACAGTAAGGGACCGGCTTTGACATGGTGTTTTTTGACATGGACCGGCCGGCAGATTTGAAGGGAAACGGTAGGAGCGCAGGAGCAGGCAGATGGGGGAGGAGCATGCTTACTTGCCACACATGCCTGCGCCGCCTACAAATTTTCATACTGCCTGCTCCTGTGTATGGAAGGCTGATCAGAGGCTGGGGAACTGATGAGAGACGGGAGCTGATGAGATACTAGAGGGCAGATGAGAGGCTGGGGGGCTGACGAGAGTCTTGGGGGCAGATGAGAGTCTGGGGGGGCAGATGAGAGTCTGGGGAGCTGATGAGAGACTGGGGAGCTGATGAGAGGCTGGGGCGTGATGAGAGACTGGGGAGCTGATGAGAGGCTGGGGGCTGATGAGAGGCTGGGGGCTGATGAGAGACTGGGGAGCTGATAAGAGTCTGGGGGGCAGATGAGAGGCTGGGGCGTGATGAGAGACTGGGGAGCTGATGAGAGGCTGGGGGCTGATGAGAGGCTGGGGGCTGATGAGAGGCATGGGGGCTGATGATAGGCTGGGGGGCTGATGAGAGGCTGGGGGCTGATGAGAGGCTGGGGTGGTCTTATATGATGAGTATAGCCCAAATCCTATATTTTAACTGAAAAAGTTGGGGGTTGTCTTATACGCCGTAAAATAGGGTATATTTTTTCATTTCTCTTTAATTATTTTTATATTTTTGCTGTCTTGAAGGTGGCCTGAAAACATTATGAGAAACCAGACCTTTGCTGAAAACTTCGAAATTATTCCCTTTGTTTCCAAATCGGAGGACACCCCGTACATTTTTATCCCTCTGTTGATTGTATATTTGTTGGGCCTATTAATCAATATAATAATTGTCACCATCATATGTACTGATCGTCGGCTCCACTCCCCCATGTATCTATTTCTCTCAAATCTATCCATAATCGATGTCTGTTTCTCAACAGTTATTGTTCCTAAAGTGCTCTACACGTTACTATCTGGTATTAATAGGGTGTCATTCACACGGTGTTTCACCCAGTTTTTCTTTTATGTCTTGTTTGGGACCACAGAAGATACCCTATTGTTTGTAATGGCTTATGACCGATATGTGGCGATCTGTAAACCATTATATTATAATCAAATTCTGAGTAAGCAGACATGTTTGGGGATCATTGCTGGCATCTGGTCTTCTGCCTGTATGAACTCGCTATTAATTACAACTCAAGCCTCAAAGTTGACTTTCTGCCATATCAATAAGATCCACCATCTATTCTGTGACTTCAAAGCTCTGTTTAAGATCTCCTGCGGTGGCTTAGAAAAGTTCTTCAATCTTGTATATTTTGAAATTTTAGTATTTGTTTTCTTTCCATTCTTGTTCAGTTTTGTCTCATACATAAAAATTATCAACATTATCATGAATATTAAATCAGGAGAGGGAAGAAGAAAGGTCTTCTCCACTTGTTCTTCTCACCTTACTGTCCTCCTCCTCTACTATACCACAGCCGCATCTGTCATATTGGTTCCAAACTCAGAATACTCCGATATCTTAGAACAAAGCTGTTCAGTGCTGTATACTACGGTCACCCCCATGTTGAACCCTCTCATTTACACACTTCGCAATAAAGAGGTTAAATATGCCCTTCAGAGACTGATAAAGGCAAAATAAGGGTGTATTCATACTGCCTTTGTAGTGTCTGTTTTGCTCCCAACTTATCCCTCAACTAAATTCGTAGGCCTAATGGTATATGGGTTTTTAACCCCTACTTGATGGAACGATTTTGCGTTTTCGCTCCCTGCCTTTCCATAGACATAACTTTTTAATTTTTCCACTCACATATGAGGACTTGCTTTTTGTCGGGACAAGTTGTACTTTCTAATGCCACCATTTATTATGACATATAGTGATGAGCGAGCATGCTTGGCCCAGTACTGGTTCGGCTCGAGCATCGCTATGCTCGGCACATGGCGATACTCGACCGAGTACCGCATGTGCTCGAGCGAAATGCTCGAGTATCCTCCCTACACGTTTCGTGGGTTTTAAGCAGCCAATAAAGGTGCAGGTAAGTACTGCCCTCACTGTAATGCCAGTAGCCATGTTAGCTGCTGGCATTAAAGTGATTGGCTGGCCGGAACACGTCATCGGGGGTTATATAGCATCCGATGACACGTGCTCGGATCAATGAGGAACAGAACCGGCACTCCTTGCGATGCTGTGATATATTTTACGCGCGTCCTTTTCTCATGAGTGGCGAATAAAATATATCACAGCATCGCAAGGAGTGCCGTTTCTGTTCCTTATTGAAGTATTTGGGGCGACGCCCGCTAACCGTGCACCCTCATCTCCACGCAGTACCGCCCGACTATTTGCAACGTGTTTGGATCAGTCATAGTCAGGGAGAGCATCGGGTAAAAAAGGGAAAGAAAGAGCAGGCAGCGAATTTCAGCGATTTTAATTAAAGAAAGCTTTTCAAAGGCCCAAAAGTCCTTTTAAGGACCACTGTGTGTGTGTTTTGGATCAACAATATATTTAACAGCAGTGTCAGGGACATCCGTGCTAAGGAAGGGATAGATAGTGCAGGGAGAGAAATTTGCTGTATTTAATACCAAAAGCATTTCAAAGAACCCAAAATCCTTTTAAGGGCTACCTTTTAAGCAGCAAGATATTTTTATTTTATAACTATTAGTAACATATACTGTACTTCATCTGCAGACTGACTCTTCAATAATCTGGGTCACATCTAGTGCCCCTAATCTGGGGTGTTCTCTGTAACCAATACTGTCCTGCCTCAGAAAACACTGTCAGTATTACAAATTCCAATGATCTGGTCCTCATATAGTGTTCGTAATCTGTGGTGTTCTATAACCGATACTGAACTGAATCTGAAAATACTGTGTATATTACAACTTCCATTAATCTGGGCCTAGTGTAGTGTCCAAAATCTGTGGGTTTTTGTATCCCATATTGAACTGAATCTGAAAACACTGTGTATATTAAACTTCCATTAATCTGGGTCTAGTAAAGTGTCCACAATTTGTGGGTTTTTGTTTTCCATACTGAACTGAATCTGAAAACACTGTGTATATTACAACTTCCAATAATCTGGGCCTAGTGTAGTGTCTAAAATCTGTGGGTTTTTGTATCCCATACTGAACTGAATCTGAAAACTGTGTCTATATTGCAACTTCCATTAATCTGGGCCTAGTTAAGTGTTTAAAATCTGTGGCTTTTTGTATCCCATCCTGAACTGAATCTGAAAACATTGTGTATATTACAACTTCCATTAATCTGAGCCTAGTGTAGTGTACAAAATCTGTGGTGTTCTGTAACCAATACTGTCCTGCATCAGAAAACTGTGTCTTTAGTGAATAGTAAAACAAACTGCACCACATCTACAGACAAAACCATTAATATGAAGAAGGAGAGCACAAAGGGACGTGGAAGTGGGCGTGATGCTGATGGTGCAAGCAGAGGCCGTGGCCCTGGGCGCAATAAAACTGTGCCTGCTGCCAGCGCACCATAAAAAAACTAAAAAATCCACCTTACCCAGCTTCATGGACAACTTAGCTGGGCGGCGCAGGACAACACTGTCCAAGTCGGACCAGTGTGTCCACGTGGTAGGTTGGATTTCTGAAGATAAGGCTTCCAGTCGGTTAAGCACCACCCTCTCTTCCACTAAGTCCAGTCTCTGTAGCCAAGAGTCTGGTAAACCGAATCCTCACTCTGATCCTCCTTCCTCCCACCATGTTGAGTCTGGCCAAACAAGTGATCCCACACTCGGATATTCACATGACCTCTTTTCATCGACAGTACTTGATTTGGCTCTCTCGCCAAGCCCCCTTGAAGAGGTACCTGAGATATTGTGCCCTGATTCCCAACCTCTTGAGCCTTCACAGTCACGGCAATCATTCGTTCACGAGGTGGATGATGATGAGACACAGTTGTCAATCACTAAGGTTGTGGTTGTACACTGAGGCCTTCCGCAGCCTGATGTCAGCGGCCGTCCCTTGGTACGCAGTCCCCAGCCACCACTATTTTTTACGGTGTGCCGTACCCGCCTTACACCAGCATGTGTCCCACATCATCATGTGCCCTAACCAATGCACTTACTGGGAAGGTCCACCTCACCATGGACACATGGACAAGTGCTGGTAGCCAGGGATGCTACATTTTCCTGACCGCACACTGGGTGAATGTTGTGGAGGTCGGGAGTGAGTCGTACCCTGGGATGGCACAGGTGCTACCCACGCCCAGGATTGCGGGCCCTACGTCCATCAGGGTCTCCGCCATCAGCTATGTTACTAGTTCCTACCCCCACTTCTCCTCCTCCCCCTCCACTTCCACCTGCAACAGCAGTCAGCCATCAGTCGCTAGCTGGATCAGTGTAGCACTGCTGTGGGTAAGCGTCAACAGGCCGTGCTGAGACTGATCTGCCTAGGGGACAAACAGCACACCACCGCAAAGCTGTGGCAGGGTATAACAGACCAGACCGAGCTGTGACTCTCGGCACTCAACCTACAACCAGGCATGGTTGTGTCTGACAATGGCCGTAACTTGGTGGCGGATTTGGAGCTCGGCAACCTGACACACAGCCCATGCCTAGTCCACGTCTTAAACTTAGTTGTTTAGTTGTTCATAAAACCTTCCCCAATTTGGCAGAGCTACTAGTGAAGGCGCTCCGGGTGTGTGCCCATTTCTGCAAGTCGTCCACAGCTTCAGTCTGTCAACGCTGCAGCAGAGCTTGTGGCTTCCAGGTCACCGACTGTTGTGTGACGTGAGCACTCGCTGGAACTCTACGTTCTACATGTTGGCCAGGCTTTGTGAGCAGCAGAGGGCAGTTGTGGAATACCAGCTGTAACATGGTCGTCGACTTTCGAGTCAACTGCCACAATTCACAAGCGAGGAGCGGGCATTGATGTCAGACCTCTGTGAGGTTTTAAAAAACTTTGATGAATCCACACAGGTGGTTAGTGGCGATAAGGCTATTATCAGCGTAACCATCCCACTGCTGTGTCTACTCAAATGATTGCTGCTCACAATTAAGGACAATGCTCTGAATGTGGCAGACGAGGAAATAAAGGAAAAAATTACACAGGGTGATAGCCAGACCACCCACAATTCGCCTTCTCAGCGCGAATTGGACCATGAAGAGGAGGATGACAAGGAGGAGGAGCTGGAGACACTTGCCTCTGCTACAGAGGCTAGTACCCATGGAACTTTAATTCCATCTGTTCAGCATGGATGGGCAGAAGAGGAGGAGGATAAGGGGATGGAGAGTCATCCTGATGTTGACCTCGACGTCTTACCTGTTGGTACTCTGACACACATGGCTGACTTCATGTTAGGCTGCCTTTCCCGCGACCCTCGCGTTATAAGCATTTTAGATAACATAGATTACTGGGTGTTCACACTTCTCGACTCCCACTACAAAGAGAACTTCTCATCTCTCATTCCTATGGTGGAGAGGACAAGTAAAATGGTGCAATACCAAAAGGTACTTGTTGAGAGATTGCTCCAATATTTTTCATCTGACAAAGTGGCCTGCAAAGTCTGTACTTCCTTAGGCAACCGAGGAAGGGAGACAAGGGGAACACACAGCAGTTCCAACAGAGGCAGGGCAACACTCTCCAAGGCATAGGACACTTTCATGACACCCCACCAGCAACCTGGCGCTGAACCGCGGCCTAGTGCTACAAGGAGGGAAACGTTTTTGAAGATGGTGAAGGAATACATTGCAGACCGTGTCAGAGTCCTAAATGATTCCTCAATGCCTTACAACTACTGGGTGTCCAAGCTGGACACATGGCACGAACTTGTCTCTACTTCTTGGAGGTGCTGGCCTGCCCTGCCACCAGCGTTTTGTCTGAGCGTGTATTTAGTGTTGCTGGTGGCATTATAACTGATAACTGTATCCACTTGCCCACTGAAAATGCTGACAGGTTGACTCAGATAAAAATGAACAAGGCCTGGATTTCCCCTGACTTCTCAACTCCACCAGAGGAGAGCTGAGATAATGATAAACATAAAGGCAATTTTAATGTATTGTTTATAATGTACTCAGTCTACTGTAGTGTATTCTCATGCACCTTTTCCACCACAAAAAAGTGTATATGGTTGAATCTTGTTTTCTACTTCTCTTCCTCATCCTCATCCACATTGTATATATTCCCTTCACAATTTTTAAAGAGGGTCAGCTCACCAGCAGGCCCTTACCTATAATTTTTTGGAGGGTCAGCTCACCAGAAGACCCTCAACCATAATGTTTTAGAGGGTCAGCTCATTAGCAGGCCCTAAACCATAATGTTTTATATGGTCAGTTCACCAGCAGGCCCTCAACCATAATGTTTTACAGGGTCAGCTCACCAGCAGGCCCTCAACCATAATGTTTTATAGGGTCAGCTCACCAGCAGGCCCTCAACCATAATGTTTTGGAGGGTCAGCTCACCAGCAGCCCCTTGCTCCTAATGTTTTACAGAGTCAGCTCAGCAGCAGGCCCTCACCTGTAATGTTTTAGATGGTCACCAGCAGGCCCTTGCTCCAAATGTTTTTGAGGGTCACCAGCAGCCAGCCCCTCACCCCTTATGTTTTACAGAGTCAGCTCAGCAGCAGGCCCTCAACCATAATGTTTTAGAGGGTCAGCTCACCAGCAGCCCCTCGCCCGTAGTATTTTAGAGGGTCAGCTCAGCAGCAGGCCCACACCTGTAATGTTTTAGAGGGTCACCAGCAGGCCCTTGCTCCAAATTTTTTTGAGGGTCACCAGCAGGCCACCAATCATAATTTTTCAAGGGTGTGTATGATGCCCTCCTTTGTGTGCAATAAAGAGTGTATTGTAGTGCTGGTTCCTTGTAATTTTTGGAAGCCCTTTCACTTAGGGCATAGGCTTTATGAGCGTAGGAGTCCCACTACCTGAACAATTGTACCACAGTGTGAACAGGGACCTCCGTTATGTGATATACAGGCTGCTTCGGAGTGCCTCTTGCTTGTAATTGTTGTCAGCACTTTCACTTTATATACAATTGAATATACAGGAAAGAATGTTTCCTAACATTTTTTCCTTAAAAAAAAAAAAGTATATTTTTTTTTTTGGGGGGGGATGGGCGTATTTTTTTCAGTCTGTAAAAGTGGCGTACAAATCGGACAACATGGTTCCCAGCAGCAACCTGGGAGTCCAAGATGCATCCATACATCTCCCATGCTGTTCCTGATCCTTTTCGGTGATTTTTGTGTCACTTTCAGACCTTTTCCAATGGACGAGGCACCCTCCTATCTTCAGAGCAGAGGGTCCCTGGTTGTCTCTCATTGACTTCCATTATACTCGGGTGTTCGGCCGAGCACACGAACATAGCAATGTGCTCGGCCCAAACACCCTAACACCCGAATACTTTGGTGCTCACTCATCACTAATTACATACAATGTAGAAGGAGGCTGGAAAAAAATTCCAAATGGGGAAGAACTGTTAAAAACTCAATTCTGACACAGTTTGGTTTTGTTTATACATCGTTCATTATACGGTAAAAGTAACTTACACTTCTCATTCTCCTGGTTAGTACAGCGATACTACATATAATACGGCGATACTACATAAAACTTTTCAAAAAATTAGTTCTTCCTTTTCCTCGCCATATTCTGACACCCATATAATTTTGATGTTATGTCTACAGAGATGTGTGAGGTCTGTAGTTTTTGCTAATATCATTTTGGGGTGTGTATGACTTTTTGATTACTTTTTATGCAATTTTTTGAGGGAAGTAAAGTGATGAAAAAATGACAAACCAGATATATTTTTTTCTGTTGCGCCATTCACCATATGGGACACGTTTTTTCTATATGATATTTTAATAGTGGGGGCTTTTCGCAAGTGGCAATGCCAACGATGTTATTTTTAAAAAAAAATGTATTCTTATTTTCATTTTGGGGAAAGGAGAGTGATTTGAATTTTTATATTTTTCTAAACTTTTTTTACTTCTTTATTAGGTCCCCAAGTGGCCCCCAACTTGCAATAATCAGACAGCAAGTTATACAGACGAATGGAATTTACTACATTCTTTATCCACTCTAAACCTTGTCATATGTCTTATTTAATGTTATCAGGTCAAAGCTGTATATTATAGGAAAGTACTTCCTCATATACACAGCGTTGGCTTATATAGGCAGTAGAGATGATTGTACCAGTTCACAACGAACCGGGTTTGTTATGAACTTTGCAAAGTTTCGAATGGCAGACAAACCTGAACATTTTAAGGGTTGTTTGAGATGAATACAGTAAAATGGTGCATAGCTCCATTATAATGCACATGGGAGGAATACAAAGGGTGATCTCATGACGCTGATAGGAAGTGGGGGGAGGGCTTCCCTCATTGGCTCACAGGCCGATGGACAGCTTGGATGATCCAATCAGTGCTGCAGCAGACAGGGAGGTGCCCTAGCAGAACAAACAGAACGTCTTTCTGTGCTGGGCTGTGAGTGAGGGTGGTTGGGTCTAGCTGTGTCTGAAAGAAAAACAATCTTAGGAAGCCAGGGACAGTCATAAATCACACAAGCTTGTAATCTACTGCCAGGGAGAGTGAGGGGAATGGCTAGAATTGCAAAGAAGAGAAATTGTGTGTGTAGAATAGGGACAGGCAGGGAAAGCTGTCAGCCAGGGAATGAGAAGTGAGGAGCTGAAGCCACAAAAGCAGCTTCCTGCAAGGATATTATTTTAATTACTTTTTTTTCCATGAAAAACCAGCATATATGTGTCTACAATAATCAGGGTAGTGGACAAAAACATATGTGAATGATAACTTGACATATTAGGCCTAAATCCGTGTTTTTCCATCTCCACACAATTCCAATAAAATTTTTGGGGGTTGAATTTATGAAAACTAGCATATACGTGTCATATAATATGCAGAGTAGCAGACAAAAATATGTGTGAGAGATAACCTGACATATTAGTCCTACATCAGTGCATTTCCAGCTCCCCACAGTTCCAATTTATTTTTTGGGGGGTTGAATTTAAGAAATAAACATGCATCTTATAATATGCATCGTAGCAGAGGATAACATCTGTGATTGATAATGCCGAAAACCTTGTTTTCTCTGCAGACACTTTAAGTATTAGTGTGGAATAATTGCATAATAGTTTGTCAACTTGTGTTTTACACTACGGCAATTTTTATCTAAATCTGCCTATTTTAAGGGGCAAAAGACATTGGGCACAAATCTGCTAGTGATGTTGATACTGCAGTATTTCCTCTGATCCAGGGAGGTATTCTAATTGCCTGATTGGAGTCGGGAAGGCCTGTGATGGCAAAACCTCTAGCATTCCAGCTGTGGTAAGACTAAAACTCCCAAGGATGGCAACAGCATGAGGAGTCAACACAGTGGCCCAGTGACAGAGTGGGGAGGGTGGCAACAGCACTGGTTGTATCAGACTGCAAATTCACCCCAAAAGCAAGGATAAATGAACATACTTTTATATATTTAAACTAAACACACCCCAAAAGTGGTTGTATCAGGTCGCAAATTCACCACAAAAGCAAGGATGAATGGATGTACATTTATATATTTAAAATGAACTGTTCAATCGTTTTTTGGAATAAAGTCTTTCTGAAACACTGTCCCTAGTGCCTGTAACGTCTCTCCCTGCACTAAGTTCACTGTAAAATGGCGGACACCGGGCATGAGGAGGCTTCTTATAGGGCAGTGACATCACAGGGGCTGGATATCGGCATGACATTGTGGGTGCTTCGTCATTCCCGGGCCTCTTACTTTCACTTTGTAACATTTGCAGCAGCCATTTTAGAGAAGATGCGATTCTTTACCACGAAGCGCAAGGAAATTCGATTTCGGGACGAATCGAATTCTTCCTGAAATTCGGATCGAATTCATCTTCCTCAACTTTGATTTGCCAATCTCTATAAATCATACATTGTAATCCTTTCCTGTTTTAAACAAGAGGAAGTAATAAAAGAATAATGAAACATTTCTATCTAAACAGCCTTAAGAATTTACAGTTTATAAAATGAACTCACTTGAGATGAAGGGAGCAGATGATAAGTCTTTTAGATTTTATCCTAATGATTACGTGACTGTAAATGAATTCCCACCTCATTGATACCGGTCCCTTCAGGGAAATTTACATGGTGAACGTACAGTGTATGTACACATATATATATACCTCATGCTGCACACATGGCAATTGATCTACAAGACACCTAAATTAGGGTTTAGAGGTAAGACGTGCTGATCATAATTACTAAGATATCCATTATTTTGAATTCTGCTTTAAGAAATGAAATAAAACATTTTATAAAGTTAAGCATTGAATTTGTTGTGTTTGCCCTAAGTTGTATAGTTTCAAATATAAAAGTCAGAATTAGAATTTTCAATGTTTCTGTCCTTTTACTGGTCTCCAATTTTGCAGATTGCAGCTACTTTTTTTTAAACTACCCAATCATATTGAGTAGCTCCATCTTACAGTCTGAAGGAAAAGAAGGATCTGGATGACTACGAATCTAAACACACATTGTAAAAGGAATGTTTCAAGGGAATCTTTTCTCTAACAACAGTCATCTCAGTGATCAACTGATCACCATGAATCCAGCTCCTGGAACCCCCATCTATCAACTTTTAGTCTGGCCATTCCCCGCATAGCATAGCATGACATGTCACCTGGTCAAAAAAAGGGTTGACCATACTAACATGACTTTATAGTAGATAAGGTTGAAAATTAATTTATTGTAGCAAGAAGAAATTTTTTGAAGATGACATCGAGCTACCATATGTAGTACTGTGCAGTCTATGGAAGATGTCCATAAACTATAGCTCGGACTCTCTGAGTGTTTGAGCATTCACTTGGCAAATGAGATACAGTATGGCTGAATGTAAAGTTATGTATCTGTGTACTAATAATCTACATGCAACATGTCCTAGGGGAAGTAAAACTGGGAGAGTCACTTGTAGAGAAGAATCTGGGTATAATTGTTGACTAAATAACAGCACAAGGTCAATCAGCTGCTTCTAAGGCCAGCAGAATACTGTCATATATTAAAAGGGGCATGGACTTTACAAAGCTTTGGTGTAACCTCATCTGGAATATGCATTTCAGTTCTGGGCACCAGTCCATACAAAGGGTGCCCAGGAGTTGGAAAAAGTACAAAGAAGCACAACTACAGCAATCAGAGGAATAAAGGGTGTTACAAAGAATAAAAGAATGCTAGTGTGTAATTTATTGAGTCTTAAGAAGAGATGCTTAAGGGGGGAAGGGGGGCACAATTAACTGTAAAAATAATCTAACAAAACAGGGAAACTCCCTCAGCCTGGAGGAAAAAAAAAAGGTTCAATGTCCAAAGGGGACATGACATGACTGCTAAATAAATCTTGTGAATCAGTGAAAATATCACCCCAGGAGCTGATTCCTTATTCTCGGCCAAAACACGAGTATGCTCGGCACATCGCTGAATTCGGACGAACATCTGCGTGTGCTCGAGTCAGTGTATGTAAATCTAATTTAGCCTCTATTTCTATGCAGAGGATTGCTCTACAAGGAATCCCTTGGCGTGAGTCCGCGGCTTAGGAGTCCCTGCTCTGACTCCATATATAGCTATCTGTATAGGAATCAGTCGGCACTCCGATACTCTGTAGCGTGGTGCTCGCGTCCCGGAAGAAACTCCACGTGGATATAGAACAAAAGGACCGGCACTCACCAACTTCAAGTTACTTGCTTTTATTAGTCACATAGAGCAAGGTAATGTGACGCGGCGTTTCAGCTCAATGCAATGAGCCTTCCTCATTGCATTGAGCCGAAATGCCGCGTCACATTACCTTGCTCTATGTGACTAATAAAAGCAAGTAAATTGAAGTTGGGGAGTGCAGGTCCTTTTGTTCTATATCTATATATATAGCTATGTCCATATATGGAGTCAGTGCTTGGGGACACCACAGTGTAATTTAGCCTGCATTTCAGAAAAGCTTCTGCTGGGATTCGAACTCAGGACCTTCTGCATTACAGGCAAGGCACTTAAACACTAAGCAATCATAGCTGTATAGCCAGTTACTTTAATAAAAAAATAAAATGAATAAAAAAAAATATGACTTCTTCTGTATCGGAATACTAGCAGTGAGTTCCCCCTAGTGGTAGTAGTAAGTATTCCTATACAGTAGAAGTCTCAGAAGCCCAGAACTCTAACCATTCAGCTACAATAGCTGCATAGCCAGTTACTTAAAAAAAAAAAAAGATGAGACTTCTACTATATAGGAATACTTACTACTACCACTAGGGGGAGCTCACTACTAATAAGTATTCCTATTCAGAAGAAGTCATCTTTTTTTGTTTTTTTGTTTTGTTTTTGAAAGTAACTGGCAATGCAGCTATGATAGCTGACTGGTTAAGTGCCTTTGCCTCCAGCTTTTACAGTTTTTATCTGTTTTTATATAATGTTTTTTACATACAGTTTTTAGAAATTCCTTGCTTTATTTTTATAATGTGTTGTCCCTTTACATTGTTATTTATCCATATTGTTTTTTTTTTACTGATTCTAACTCTTTTATTCCTAGAAGGTATGTACCCCTCACAATGAAAATTGAGTTTCATTTAAATATATCACTTTTAGTGTCTGTACTCTTTTTGTCTTTTAGGATATTGAGGGTAGAAAATATCTAGAAGGTTGCAGAAGAGTTTAAACAAAAAACTACTCTAAAGACAGTGTGAATAGTGAACTTAGCCAGGGAGGATTGTCCATCAATATCAATATCCTGTAAAAGCCCTATTAAGAGACTGCACACTTTAGAACACTGCATGCTCACAAGCTTCAAACATTGCTTAGCTGTTTGTACTTTTTTCCAGTTAGCTGCATTCGCTACTGAAAGTCATCTGGCTGCAAAACAAAAATGTAATACGATGGCAGGCCAACAAAGTTCCTTTTAGCCGTTGTATAGCTCAGAGGAGGATCCCTCCATGAAAGTTAAAGTTTATCAATCCTTTATCAAACTTTTTATGATCCAGCTTTCATATTTATAAAATATCCTCCCTTCTGTGGTCAATGTTGAGATGTGAAGGAAATGTTGAGTATTTCAGTGATGAGAAAAAAGATACTAGTAACCTGCTTATGACCAAACCTATACTTTTTTTTAACTTCTTGGGACCACCTCTATTCATTTCTATGGGAGTGCTCAAAATAGCCAAGCAATGCTCTTGTCTATTTTAGGAAGTCCCATTGAAATGAATAAGAAGCGCACCACACAAGCGCAACTACCACTCCGCTCACAGAAATAGCCCAGTCCATGTTCAACTATTTTGGGTACCACCACAGAAATGAATAGAGTGGTGGTGCGGGCTTTGTTCTAAGGATGGGTGTGGGTCCCACACCTCTCAGACATTTGGGACATATCCTAGGGATATGCCCCCAATGACCAAGATGGGACAAGCCCTTTAAAGAGTAACTCTCATTTTATCTTCTCTGTCTATCCCAACTTTAAATTTGACATGATGCTGGAAAATATGGGTGGACAATGCCCTAAGTCTTTTCTTCTCAGCAGCTATTAATACAAACAGGGGATGTACATGGGAAGCTTTAGGTGTCATACACTTTCCTTTTTCACAATGTTCAATATTAGTCCGCCAGACCGCCACAGTCTCAATCTTTGGGCAGGAGGTATAAGTGATAGCAATCCTTTAGAATTTATTTTAAACAAAAAAAAAAAAGGACTAAATATTAATTCTCGAAATGCCTTCGTCTTCCAGAGAGGTGACAATACTAATGGAAAATTATACCTATGAATTCTTTATTTTGACCTTCACTACACATTTAAAAAATAAGCCATGTTTATCTTTGATCTTTGTCCTAATATACTTGACCGGAGTGATGGCAAATTCAGCAACTATTATAGTCATATATACCGATCAGCACTTACACACCCCCATGTATTTATTCCTCTGCAACTTATCCATTATCGACATTTTCTACACAACCATCACAGTCCCTAAGTTGGTTCACATGTTCTTGAGCGGTAACTATATATTGTCCTTCACCCAGTGCTTCACCCAGATGTACTTCTTTGGCCACTTGGCTACTACTGAGGATCTACTGCTCTTCATTATGGCTTATGATCGCTATGTCGCCATTTGTAACCCTCTACATTATCACAGTGTATTGAGTAAGAAGAATTGTATCCAGGTCATGATTGTTGCTTGGGTTTCGGGGTTTGTAAATTCCACCGCTACAACCTTTGCCTTATCCAAGATACCATTTTGTTATTCTAATACTGTCTCACAATTCTTCTGCGAATTTAAAGCGTTTGAAAAAATCTCCTGTCCTAAAGCTGGATTTCAGTTGATTAGCTACCTGGAAGCTTTGATCTTTGGTCTCGGGCCTTTTCTAAGCTGTATAATATCTTATATTAAGGTCATCATTGTTATCTTACATATTAAATCTAGTGATGGGAGAAGAAAGGCTTTCTCCACCTGCTCGTCCCACCTCATGGTCCTTACTATGTGTTATGGCACTTGGATCTCTGTGTATGTAATGCCAACATTAAAAGATACCCGGGTCTTTGAACTGACCCTTTCGGTCCTGTATACAACCATCACTCCCATGTTAAACCCTCTGATATACAGTGTACGGAATAAAGATGTAAAGAGGGCTCTACTGAAAATGGTGGGGGGCAAAGTCACGGGAGAATAATGTCATTCCCTTTATGTATTTCTGAACTTGGGTATAAAGTAGGTGAAAATAAAAACAAAAAATAAACATTAAATGTCCTGTAATAAAACATAAAAAGTATCAGTGCTGTGCTGGTTTGGCACGTCATAGTTAACAAAGGTATTCAGGTG
Organism: Bufotes viridis; assembly: GCA_033119425.1. Classification (NCBI taxonomy): domain Eukaryota; kingdom Metazoa; phylum Chordata; class Amphibia; order Anura; family Bufonidae; genus Bufotes; species Bufotes viridis. The sequence goes on along the minus strand of CM065595.1, from coordinate 7,809,159 downwards.
TCTATTGCAGTTTCAAATTGGCATGATTATTAGATTATAATTTTCATTTTCTGCTCGTTTTGTGTTTCTTTTTTTCTTTTTTTTTTTACAATCAGACAGTTGCTTTACAATACTATACTCCTTGGTCATACTACTTAGCCTTCTATTCTTATAGGACCCTTACAACAACTTTTGGTAATTTTTTATTTTTTACTGAATATAATAAAAAGGAACATATATGAAATATTAAAAAAAATAAAGAAAATAAATCAAATTCCCACAATCTGCCATGCAGGCCTGTGTCCTGCTCTCACCTCCCTTTGCTCCCTGCAGCATCTCTGCTCTCCTGGTTGCCACATATGTTGGCCTGCTGGGACCTATAATGTTTCCTCTGGGGCATGTTGACCATGGATTCTAAAAGGGCTAGGGAGTGCCAATACTGTTCTGCCTTAGTCTATGCCATGCTACCTCAGGGTATTTTGGGAACACTCTTTTTGCTCTGAGCTCTGAAATGCTGTCATTCTGTCTGGTGGAGATGGAGACTTTTAAAAAACTTATGGCGGTGGCTGTCCCACAGTACGTGGTTCCCAGCCGCCACTAGTTTTCCAGGTGAGTCATCCCTTACCTCCCTGCACAACCAAGTGGCAGACAAAATCAGGTGTGCACTGCTCAACGCCATCTGTGGCAAGGTCCACATAACCACCAAAATGGGGACCCGTTAGCACGGGCAGGGAAGTTATATCTCCCTAACAGCACACTGGGTAAATGTAGTGGTGGCTGGGCCAGAGGCGGATAGCAGTTTGGCGCATGTCCTTCCGCCCCCGAGGATTTCAAGGCATTTCTATTTGCCTCCTGTTGCCTCCTCCTCCTACTCCGCTTCCTCCTCCTTTACCACCTCCTTATCCGGTCAGCGTAACACCTTCACCACCAACATCAGCACAGCCCGGGGTAAACGTCAGCACAGTCAGGGGGAAATGACAGCAGGCTGTTCTGAAACTCATCTGTTTGGGGGACAAACCCCACACCGCACAGGAGCTGTGGACGGGCATGGAACAACAGACCGATGAGTGGTTGGTGCCACTGAGCCTCAAGCCCGGCCTGGTGGTGTGCGATAATGGGCGAAATCTCATAGCAGCTCTGGGCCAAGCCGGTTTGACCCAATTCCCTTGCCTGGCGCATGTGCTGAATTTGGTGGTGCAGAAATTCCTGAACACCGGACACTGAAAATCAATTCAGTAAATCCAGCCCTTAGATTCTGGGGGGACAAATTCACTTCTATTGGCGGTCAAGGACCCCTGCAGCCTGAGCTGCAGATGTAACAGACAAATCATTTTCTTAAATTTGTTGGTTAGATTGTTGGGTAACATTTTCACGGTTATCAGGAATTTTTATTATTAGTCATAACAAAAACTATACAAGGAACATTTCCACAAGAGAAAATTAACCCGACCAGCCTCCCCTACACCCCCCCTTTCACTCAAACCACTCATTAATGCCCATTCACAAACTATTTACAAATTTACTTATAAACATATTTAAATAACTATAAGGCAGATAAACGAAGTAAACAAACAAAACTATATACATGCCTTACCCTTAACTTATAAGGCCAGTCATATACAAGTGCAGGGCCGTTTCTACAAGCGGGCAAGGGGTGCAACCCCACGGGGCGCGGAATCTCATGCAAGAAGAGGGGGGTGCTCAGGCGCCGATGGCATCTATTTACAGCCCGCTAAAATGCACACACCACACTGCCACTACTGCTGAGCTCCGCTATGGCGGATCGGATACATCCTATTTGCACTCACTGGCTGCCCTGGCTGAACAAGCTGTAAGGGGCAGGGCCTGGCAGCAACACATCACAGGTGACGTAATAGCACTGCTGCGTAACACGACTGTTACTTTAGGCGGGAACAGAAGAGCGCGGAAGTTGCCATTTTGTTCTCTGTGTGCGCATCTCCACTTCAGATCACCGGTCCGGCACCCATCCAGTACAGATCAGAGTCAGATTCATTGAGTCAGACTCAGGAGGAGTTAGTCAGGAAGTGGTAGCACTGCACTAGCCCAGGCCCCAGCAGGTTAATATAGGTACAGTCTGAGTTGAAAAAGTGTATAACCTAAGGGACCTGGTCCGTAAAGAAGTATTAAGATAAAAATACATAGGGGGCGTTTGCGTACGGCCTCACATAAGGAGGAGAGACACACCCGCAGATACCCTATATGCACACAAGGATCTCTGAGCCAAAGCACAAGCTCCGCTCAGAGCCAGGAGGGGAATGCCAGCGGCAGGAGCGCAGACCATAGCTAAGAAGCCTGATGGCCGTGCCAATCAGCATGGCGAACAGCAGCGGGGAGGAGTGAGGAAGCCTGGCGCCCGTGTAGGGACAGAATCGCAGGCACAAGGTGCCAGGTTCACATTCTTTTGCCTTTTCTTCTTTTTTTTCTTCTTCTTCTCCTTCCTCTTCTGCGATTGTCATCATCATCAATTTCATTCTATTTCCACTCAGTGGACGCACATTTCCAGTATGAAAGATGTATATGTTTACAAGCTGAAGCAAAAGATTTTTTGATGGAAGGGGAGAGTAAGGTAAGATACTTTTGTGTGAAGGTACAGTTGGGTGTGTAAGCCATACAGTATTAACCCTTTAAGGACCAGCACCATACATGTACTGGGCAGTTGGCAGGGAGTGGTGCACCAGTGTCATACATGTAAGGCACGCTGAATGGGCGGGCATAAGAGTTGGGTTAGCACAATCAGTAGCAGAGGTCCAGCTGTTACTGAAAGCTGGGACCCTGCTGTGTCTGCTGGCATTGGTGAAAACCCATATGCCCATGGATTAACCCTTTAGATGCCAGAGCCAATGCTGATCGCAGCATGTATAGGGTGTTTGGTGCCGCCGGCTGTGCGGCATGGTTTAAACTACACCAGGTCCCTTGCTAAGACCATTTTCCTTGCCATAAATCGTCATAGAAAATGAAAATTGCCATGCCTCCTTTTTCCACCACCTCGGAAAACTAGCGAGAGCAGGAAAAATTGAAGACTTTGCTATACAACCCCTTTGCGACAAAATCTGCAACAAAAATATACCAAAAACAATAATAAATGACCTCTTTTATGTATGGAATAATGGTCTCTGTACTCTAAAGTATCACATTGAAGTATTTTCCTTGTAGGTCATATGACAGCAGTATAAGAAGCCTTGTAATTTGCTTTTCCATCTTCAGGGGCCTTTCAAGCAGATCCCCCCCATTTGGTCAGACCTGTGGAGGGAAGCATGCTTACCTGCTCCCCGACACTGGGTTCCTGTATTCCTGAGTTCTGGTCTGCGCATGTTAACATCCAATTTGATGGCCGCTGCAGCCAGTCACTGGCCACAGTGGTGCCACATCCCCTTTTCATCATATCAATAGGTCACATAAGCCAATGGAGATGCGTCACTCTTCAGGACAGTGATTGCTTGCAGCAGCCGTCAGACCACATGTTGATATGTGGGGACCAGAGCTCTGTAATTGCAGTGGGGGAGCAAAGATGCCAGAACCCAGTGTCGGGGAGTAGGTAGCTAATATGATTTTCCCCACAAGTCCAGCCATGTCGGGGTTCTGCCAGAAATGCTCTTGAAGATAAAGGACTTCTTTAATGATGTCGGTTAGGGGAAATGACTACAGTATAATAAACAGCTAAGCTACAAAAATGGTCTCCTTTTCTTCTAGAAAGGTGCACTCTTGTCCTTGGGCCAATTCTTTTCCAATAGCAATAGGTGCTAATAGCACTAGGACCTGTATACAGTACTGCACCCAACAAGCTGTAGAAACCATTCTGCAATAATTGTTCCGATGATGCTACAGTGCCCCCACGTAACGGCTGGCAGGGCTTTCAGAATTAATTTATAACAGCATCTCTTGTTTGGCAATCTGTGGCAGCACTGGGAGAAAACCATATTTGTCCAAACATGAAAATTATCAGTTTGATGCACTTAGGCCGGGCTGTTCCTTTCACCTTGTGATCGTCAGGGCGAGGCTTCTGAATCCAGCTCACACCTGGCCCTATTATATTGGCTCATACCAGATTATATTCCTTCTCATTCTGGACTTTTAAGTCAAGGAGACGGTCCTATCAGTGATTTACAGCCTGCCCTCCGTGACTGTCTATACAGCGATAGCTGTCAATCACTGATAGGACCGTCTCTTCAAAGCCCAGAATGAGCAGGAATATAAATGTATAAAATACAAGTTTTTTCCCATAAAACTGTATATCCAACTGTTCAGTTCCTCCTGCTCTATAACATGCTGTGTGCAGCTCAGACTCCATGTTCAACGTGACAGGTTCCCTTTAACAGCATCTCCAGCCAGTAACCAGAGAATCCACAGGACCCAGAGCCAGAACCGTCCATAATACTCCTAGCTAAAACCATCCACAGTACCACAAAGTATAGCCAGATACAGTGCCTCCTCCATGCTCCATCTCCTTTATCCTCCTACAGCAGAATCCTGTGAGTGACCCTCCGGCATCCACCCACATGGGGCATACTTTTTCAAAGCAAGAGATTGGATCTAGCTATTATCACGCATTATGTATATTTAAAGAGGTTGTCTGGCTAGTAAATAGTAAAAAGGTAATAATGCCATAGAAAAGCAAAATAAGTCCTTCCTCGCTATTTATTTGCTGCCCTGGTTCCAGTGTTTCTGGGTCTCCTGTTCTCTAGTTACTGGTCTCTCCAAATACACAGGAAATCACCTCAGCTAATCTTTGGCTGAGGTGGGTGCGGGGATCGGCTGCGCAGTCATTTCTAGTGATGATCGAGCACCAAAGTATTCCGGTGTTTGGCCCGAACACATTGCTATATTCGTGTGCTCGACCGAGCACCCGAGTATAATAGAAGTCAATGGGAGACAACCAGCCACCCCCTGGGTGCCTGGTCCATTGGAAAAGGTCAGAAAGGGACAGAAACACCACCGAAAAGGATTAGGAACAGCATGGGGACCATGTCTGGATGCATCTTGGACTCCTACAGTAGGTCGCTGCTGGGAACCATGTTGTCCGAGTTGTACGCCACTTTCACAGACTGACAAAATTACGCTCAAACCCCCCAAAAAAAAAAAAAAAAACAATTTTACAGGAAAAATTGTTAGGGAACATTCTTTCCTGTATATTCAATTGTATATAAAGTGCAAGCGCTGCCAAAAATTGCAAGGAAGAAGCACTCTGATACAACCTGTATATCACATAAAAGAGGACCCCTTTCACATTGTGATACAATTGTTCAGGTAGTAGGACTCCTACACTCATGAAACCTATGCACTAAGTGAAAGGGCTGCCAAAAATTACAAGGAACCGGCACTGCAATACACCCGTTATTAGACACAAAGGAGGGCATCATACACACCCTGGAAAAAATCATTGATGGCCTGCTGGTGACCCTCCAAAACATTAGGAGCAAAGGCTTGCTGATCTGACCATACAAAATATGAGGGGCAAAATATGCTGCTTAGCATTGTAAAAAATTATGGATGAGTGCCTGCTGGTGAACTGACCCTCTCAAATATTGTAATTGAGGGCATTCAGGTGAGCTGACCCTCTCAAATATTGTAGGTGAGGGCATTCAGGTGAGCTGACCCTCTCAAATATTGTAGGTGAGGGTCTGCAGGTGAGCTGACCCTCCCTGAAGAGGGACATGAGTAGATCTTGTGCGCTGATTCCCAAACTCTTCAGCTTCAAAAGTCAGAAGAATATGACGGTGGGGAACGGCAGTTAGTGTTTCATGAGGTGGATGATGCGGATGAGACACAGTTTTTAATAAGTGAGGGTCTTGTTAGGTCAACAACACAAGTCAGGAGGATGACCCGAGTGAGGAAGGGGAAGAGGGAGTGTTGGACGATGACATCACTGACCCAACCTGGGAAGGTGGCAAGCCAAGCGAAGACTGCAGTACAGAGGGGGAGGGATCCACAGCACCGCAACAGTCTGGAAGAGGCTGTGGGATAGCAAAAGGGAGAAGGCGGGCCACACTAAATAGGCCCATGTACAGATGTCCTTAACACAGGCCTTTGAACTTAAGAAGCGTAAATACCCAGCCACCCACCCACAGGACATAGCACTCAATGCACACCTTTTAAAAATTGCTGGCCCTGGAAATGTTGCCATTTAGGCCTGTGGATACTGAGACTTTCATCAATCTCATGGCAGCGGCTGTCCCTCGTTACTCAGTCTCCAGCAACCACTATTTTTCTCAGTGTGCCGTGCCCGCATTACACCAGCAATTGTGCCCCGTAACATCACCTGTGCCCTTACCAACGCAGTTATTGGGAAAGTCCACTTAACGACTGACACACGGATAAGTGCTTTTGGCCAGGGATGCTACATTTCTGTGACGGCACACTGGGTGAACCTTGTGGAGGCCAGTAGCTAGTTGTACCCTGGGATGGCACAGGTGCTACCAACACCAAGGATTTCCGGCCCCCATTCCATCAGAATTTTCACCACCACCTACATTAGTTCCAGCAAACCCCCTTCTCTTACTCCTACACCACCTCTGAATTCTCATCTTGCAGCAGCAGTCAGCCATCAGTCAGTTGCTGGAAGCAGTGTAGCACGGTAGTGGGGAAGCGGCAACAGGCCGTGCTGAAAGTCACTTGCTTAGGTGACAAACAGCACAACGCCGCAGAGCCGTGGCAGGGTATAAGGGACCAGACTGAGCTGTGGGTCTCGCCACTCAACCTACAACCAGGCATGGTTGGTTGTTGTGTCTGATAATGGCCGTAACTTGTTGGCAGCTTTGGAGCTTGGCAAGCTCACACATATGGCAATCATACAGCATTTATGTCCCATGCACAACAAACATCCCAAACTTATATATTAATATAACTAAAAACATAGCACGCGATAGTGGAGGTGAACCAATGGCATGGCCTGTGAATTAACTCATAAATAACCAAATAACCATAACATATTTTACAACCATAAACCATAATAGCAATAATAATACCAACAATAATACAACCACAAACCATAATAATAATAGAACAGAATGTAATTGCGGATAAATTTACAGCTGATAACGCTGGCGATCAGAGTACGTAGTTCCTTGTGCAACCCAGGAGGGGAGATGAGGGGAACACACAGCAGTTCCAACAGTTGTAAGGACAACACTCTCCAAGGCCTGGAACAGGTTCACGACACACCGCCAGCACCCTCACCCTGATGTGCGGCCTACTGTCACAAGGAGGAGAAAATTTGGGAAGATGGTGAAGGAGTACATAGAAGACCATGTCAGCGTCCTCAGTGATCCCTCTGTGCCTTACAACTACTGGGTGTCCAAGCTGGACACGTGGCACAAACTGCCACTCTACGCCTCAGAGGTGCTGGCCTCCCCTGCCGCCAGCGTTTTGTCAGATAAGCTCATCCGTCTGTCAACTTAAAATGCTGACAAGGCCTGGATTGCCCCTGACTTCTCTACTCCTCCTCCATCATATCAAAATGCTTTTTAGACTGCCCTCGCTCATAATGTTTTATAGGGTCAGCTCACCTGCAGGCCCTCGCAGTTTTTGTTTTTTAAGGTTTAAAGGGAACATGGAATCCTATTCTATTACTAGGGTTACCATGGTTTCTTTCATGGGTTTACCAGAGAAATACATGCCCCTATTACTTTCTGTGGTCTCTAGGATCCCATATCTACAGATCACTTAACTTTTTGACAGTGGTTTTAGCAGGTTGCTTGGCCACTGGCCCTGCTTCAGGCTTTCCCACTAGCAAGTCTACACAGACCAGGACATCCTCATAAGTACCCACCATAGGTAGCTGTATTTAGTCCACCTGCAAACCCTGGAACAGGTTATCTGGTCTTGAGGTGCACTTCCTGGGTGCTCGGGTAGGATTACCCGGTTTATGCCTTGCAAATTTGCGGAATCCATACACAAATTTTGCAGCCACATTTTAAAACCCTGGGGAAAACTAGTTCTGTAAAAGTATGGCACACGTTCCCTTGATGTTGTAGACCACTGACTGGGACAGGGCGGACATCATGGGAAACAAATAATGGGGCAGGCAGACCTTAGTGTGCGTGTGCCACAACCCTCCTTTACCTTGTATGGCACCTCCCTCCATCCATACATTTTTCATGTGAGGGGATGTTTGGTTCTGGAGGGTCCATAGCAGTTCTGTGTCTACTACAGGCATGGGCGATGGGGCAGCCACCATCAAGGGAAATAATGCTACCTTTCTCGCCACCTAATCTGACAAAGTATTCCCCAGAGATTTAGAGGTCTGCTCTTTGGAGTGTGCTGAGATCTTCACCATGGCTGCCCTTTTAGGTAATATCAGCAAGTCCAATAGCTGTCTTAACATCTTAAGGACACAGGACGTACCCGTACGTCCTGTGTCCTGTCCCTAAAGATGGAGCCCGCTCCTGCTTCATGCGGGAGCCATCGCTGCGGGTGGCCACCTGCTTATTCAAGCAGACCCCCGCAGCTAATGTTCAGGATCGGCAGCGCTGCTGATCATGAACATTTAACCCCTTAGATGCCGTGGTCAATCCTGACCACGGCATCTGCGCGCGATTAAAACCGAAAGTAAAACTTTTGGCAGCTCTCGGGGGAACCGGAGCTTGTCAGCAACAGCCATGGTTTCTGTGAATGAAACCATGCTGTTGCATAGTATTTCCTATGGAGCCCTTGTTAGTAATAGGGCTCCACAGGAAACTAGTAAGTGTATTGGAGTCTATGATAATAGCAATCAGATGACTGATTTATATAGTTCCCTATGGAAGCTATATAAATATGTAAAAATAAATAAATAAATAAATAAATAAAAATTTATTTTTTTTTTAAAAAAAATAAAAATTCAAATCACCCCCTTTTACCAAAAATAAAATAAAAGAATAAAAAATTAAAAAAATACACATCATGGGTGTCGCAATGTGTGAAAACGGAAAACGCCCATAGTATAAAAATATATAAAATATATTCCCCATACGGTAAACAGAAAAAGATATACACACCCTATAATGATATCACTTAAAAGTTCAGATTGTCCCGCAAAAAAAAGCCCCCATACAACTCCGTACACATAAATACAAAAAAGTTATAGGCGTCAAAATATGGCGACAAAAAAAAATCCTACTTTCGAATTTTTTTCACACAAAAACACAAGAAAAACTATACATATCGCCGGATTCATACTGACCTGTAGAATAGGACTAACTGGTCAGTTTTATCGCACATCGAACGTCGGAATTTTAAAACCCATAAAACTGTTGTAGAATTGCTTTTTTTTTTGCAATTTCACCCCATTTGGAATTTTTTACCGCTTCCCACTACATCGTATGCAATATTAAATGGTGGCGTTGGAAAGTACAACTTGTCCTGCAAAAAACAAGCCCTCATATTGTATATGAACGGAAAAATAAAAAAGTTATGGCTCTCGGAAGGCAGGGTGCGCAAAATGAAAACGCAAAAAAAAAAAAACGTTCCTCCACTTGACCGTGCTGCAGCAGTTTCTTCTTTTTGCATTCAGCAGGACCTGCCAAAGGACATGCGATGTGCGCAATGATGCCACCGCGCTCTCCTACGTGGTGAGCCCGGTGACATCATTGAGGAAGATAGAAGAGAATGCTGTAGCGCAATCAAGTGGATGAGGTGAGTTGGGTTTTTGTTGTTATTTTTAGACCCTAAATGGCCACTTTTGCATTCTGTCTTAAGAATGCTATTATTTTTCAATATAGCCATGTTATAACGGAAAATAATAAAGTGAAGTTTGGGTCCCCATTGATTTCAATGGGGTTTGGTGTCAAGTTCGGGTCCCGAACCGGAACTTTGGCCTGAAGTTTGGCCAAACTCGGCGAACCCGAACTTCCACATGTTTGCTCATCCCTAGTTGTGATAAAATTATTGTGTTTTAAATTCTCCTCAGTTGTGGTGGCTTTAATACGAGGACTTAGGCAATCATCTCGGCTGCAGGGTTTTACTTTGCTCCAGGACGTCCATAATTAATCTTTTTGGGTATCTCTTTTCAAGAACCCTACCTTCTTGTTTTCTAGGCTGTGTGAGGAATGTGGTATCATCTGTACAATTTTGCCCGATACATTTAAGTTGGCTATAGGGGATGTTGTTGAGCCATTTTTTGTGCTGATTGCTGGTGTAATGCAAATAGCTGCTACTATTTACTGATTTAAAATTTGTAGAAGTGATGAAATCGGCATTGTAATGTGTAATGTTGATATCTACAAGTGCAATACTTGTGATGTTAAAATCTAGAAACAGTGATACTCTCGAGTTGTTGCGATTAAGTGTACTGTGGAAGGGTTCTAGAGATGCTTAGTCCCCTTTCCAGATAAAAATCAGGTCATCTATATAACGTTATAACTATATCACCAGTAACATATTGATAATTTTATTGGTGTTATATCTGCCAATTTTTATGTCAATTTTATGTCAAGTATGTTCTGGTTGCGCCACCGATCTCGTTTGTCCTACTACTGCACCATATCCTGCACTGCCATGTTTGAAGGAATATATGTGGTAGCGCCGGCGATATAATAACCTACATGCTGTATTGGACGTTGTGCTCCTAGCACAACGCCATAAGGTGAGCCTCTCTAAGTAGAAGCTTTAACTTATCCCTCCTTACAGTTCTACCTATGTGTGCTGCTCTCAGTGCTCTCTTCTAGCTCAAGGGAATGTGGACATCCTTTTTGTTGCTCCCGTTGGATCTTCAAGCACAGCCAGACAAAAAACCAACTGAAACCAACTGCACAACCTTAACAAACCCTTCCACTTTTCTGTAGTGTGTTCTCGGCCTTTATCTACTAGCCAGCTCCTACATTCTATCCTAAAATTTCAAGATCCAGACATTCATTCTTGCACGTTAGCTTTTTTTAAACAGTTTATCAAATGCTTTCAGAGTGTCCTTTCCTACTCTCTCTGTTCTCTTTTGATCCCTAGACTTACTCTGTGAGGTCCCCATGGTCTTCCTCGGTCCAATCACAGCACTTTGGTCTGGCTCACAAGGCACCTTACATCCCAAGTCCTAACTAAACAACTAGCCTCCAGGCTTCCTTTAGGTCCTCCTACCTCGGATAACAGTCCTTCTGGTACATGGCGCAGCGAGTGGCTTATTATTTTTGATCAAAATGTACACTAACGCCTCTGATAACTTCTAGCATAGAGGCAGGGCAGAGTGCTGGTGGCAGAGTGCTGGTGGCAGAGTGCTGTTGCATTTCTGTGTTTGTACATATATTTTGCCATGGCTACATGCACCTGCATACAGGGACGCGCTGACTGACCCCCCCTTGTGTTTCTGTGTAGTAAATGCTGGAGGTGTGGCGGCCTCCTTTCAGTCGTGCACACCTGACTAGTTTGTCTGCCCTAGAGGCTGGTTTTAATCAGAGTAAGTATAAAACTGAACTTGCATTCATAGTACCTACTAATAGCCATCTGGCTCCAGGTAGAGTACACAGTGGGCTCAGCATGCATGTTGGTACCTGCGTCCCTGGATCTAATGGAGGCTGTTGTGGCACCAAAAAGGGTTAATAAGCATGGTGGATCCTAGCATGCATGCTGGGCCTGCACTCCCTGGATTTTATGTGTCTGTCATGGCCCATAACAGGTAGGATTTAGCATTAGGACCACTCATAGATGCGGCCTTGGCACGGCGAGTGGCCTATTACTTTTTGATCAAAATGTACACCAACGACCCTTCTAGCATAGAGGCAGGGCAGAGTGCTGGTTGCAGAGTGCTGTTGCATTTCTGTGTTTGTATGTATATTTTGCCATGGCTACGTGCACCTGCATACAGGGACGTGCTGACTTGTAAAGTGGTAATATCACATCCCTGCCCCGCGAGTCCATGCTTTCTGACTATCTGCTGTCGCTCTCTTCAATTTATTCCCTCCAAGACCCAGATGCTGCCACCACCCTGTACAGCACCACAATAAGTACAGCTTTGGACACTGTTGCCCCCCTCACACATAACAAAACCTGAAATATCAACAGACAACTCTGGCACACCAACCTGACCAAAAAACTCAGACAAGCTTCCAGGGCTGCTGAGCGGCGATGGAAGAAATCCCATTCTAAGGATCACTTCACGGCATACACGCAATCCATCCTCATATTCAAATCCTCACTCGCTGATGCAAAATAGGCCTACTTCTCAGCTCTCATATCTTCCCTGTCCCACAACCCTAAACACTTTTTAACGCGTTTAATTCCCTTCTCCATCCCCCAGCGCCCCCACCCTCTCCTCTTATCTCAGCTAAGGATTTTGCCACGTACTTCAAACAAAAGATAGTCATCACCAGAGAAGGCTTCAGTGCACAGTCCCCACAGACCCTCTACACAGCTGCTCAGTCCTCTTCACCAAAACCGCGCTACTCTGCCATTACAGAAGAAAAACTATCCACTCTACTCTCCAGATCACATCTCACCACCTGTGCACTTGACCCACCCCCATCCCACCTCATCCCTAACCTCACCACAGTGTTTATCCCGGCCCTAACTCATCTCTTCAACCTATCACTAACCTCTGGTCTCTTCCCCTCTGCTTTTAAACATGCTACCATTACACCCATCCTCAAAAATACTTCACTTCACCCATCTTCTTTGTCCAGTTATCGCCCCATATCACTGCTTCCATATGCCTCAAATCTACTTGAGCAACATGTCCATTCTGAACTGTCCTCTCACCTCTCCTCCTGCTCCTTCTTTGACCACCTCCAATCTGGCTTCCGACCCCACCATTTAACTGAGACTACCCTTACCAAAGTCGCCAATGATCTACTAACAGCCAAAACCAAAAAACATTACTCTGTCCTTCTTCTTCTTGACCTGTCCTCTGCCTTTGACACTGTCGACCACTCCCTTCTGTTAAAAACTCTCTCATCTCTTGGCATCACTGACCTAGCCCTCTCCTGGATCACATCATACCTCATAGGCCGGACCATTAGCACCACTACACCACCTCCTCGTCTCATTCTCTCTCTATTGGCGTCCCACAAGACTCTGTCCTAGGACCTCTGCGCTTCTTTATCTACACTTTCGGCCTCGGACAGCTCATAGAGTCCCATGGCTTTCAGTATAACTTTTATGCTGATGCTTTTAATGCTATCTATCACAATCAATGGCTATCTATCACAATCATAAATTACTTGCCTTCTTCTGCTTTTCCTGCACCAGAACAAAATCTATGGCTGGTTTGATCTACGGTTGACTTCAGTCATTATTTACACATTTAATGGTCCCTCTCTTGCCACACCCTCACTTATCCCTTGTCACGCACCCTTTTCATAGACTTAGGGTATGCAGTGTAAGATGCAGATTACAAGTAGGACCATATGACCAAAATCTGTCTTTTGTAAGATAAAAAAAAGAAATAAGGGAAATGAAAAATTTCACTCAAAATATGTACAGACCAAGTAAACGCCATCATCGCATAAGCAAAAAGCTAGATTTTTTTCATTTTGGATTGGTTAGGCAACCACAATATTCAACCATAGATCAAGACCTTAAGCACACCAACCATATGCCCCATAATAAGACTCCCATTAAAATACACGGACCTCTATTTTACCTACGTATTACTTCGACACCCACAGGAAAAAAATGGGGGCATGCTGTAGAAGATCTATTTTCTGCCTTGTGCATTAGACCCAAATCTAGAAGTCAAATTCCAAAAATTTCAAATGTTCTTTCTGGAATGCTAAATAAAATCTTAGAAGATAGATCTTAGTAAAAAAAAAAACTATGTTAGGACCTAAGAGACTTGAGTTTAATGATATCATCATGAACATCTTTTTTCCTCCTGGGTAATTACAACTCTCTGATCATCGCCCGGGATTGTCCCAGCACATTATAAATCTCCTACACAGCCCCGCTCACTTCCAGTAAAGAATTTTACATTAGGACAAGCCTGCTGTTACTATACTGGTAAGTCACCGACATTGAAGTTTTTATTTAATGAATACATACATACATCAAATAATGCATTTGCTGCTGAAGAAAAATTCTGGAAAGAAATGATTTACAGTTACCAAGAATTTAGCAAAGTTGATAACAGAACATAATTATGTCAGTATGTTGTGGTCACTTACATTTTTCGTGCTTCAGTTCATTGTACAGTATATACAAAAATTTACAGTATGTACAAAATATTTTTCCCTTTTTTTAATTACTTTTATTTCTTTAAACACATTCAACAATAAAGCAACATTTCTATCAGTTTAATAAAAAAAAAAACTAGTCTGCAGCCCAAATGTAATCTTTGAAGCGCAGTGGAGTTCTTTGCTTGTGCACTGTGGACTTGAATCAGGGTCTTGTTTTTTTGCCGTCCTTCCTTATAATTTTGCTATAAGTTTCCAGTTTTTTATGCATTCAAATAAGCTTTCGAATTTAGAGTAAAATATCTTCTCATGCCAGCAGTAATGTCTCTTTGGAATATTTCCATAATTATATAACTATAAGAATGTCATTTAATGTAGACTGAAAATGAACACCTCAAATGTGCGAACGATGGCAATGCTGTCGGTCAAATACGTCTTCTGGGGAAAAAAAATATTTTTATGATCTGAGCTTTAGATTTTGCTTTACTGTTATCTGCCTGTAACATTGTAGCTGAAAGGAATCCCAGAAGAATAGAGTAATAGATGCCAGGCAAGCCGAAAACTCTGTTCATCAAAAGATCACGCTCATATTTAACCCTTTACACTTAAGAAAACTACAAAAACAACATATTTCATTTCATTTATTTTCACTATTTTATTTGAAATATTTCTGGTATTTAGTTGTCATGAAGCTGGATTATCCATTATTGATATTTCATCATACAGATTTCAGACCACACTAATTCATGCTTTTTATATCATTTTTTATAATATATTTCAACTGAATATAAATGCACAAAGACACTCTATGCTATGAATACAGCATTTAATTCTAATAGTAGGTGCATCTGTGTAGCAGCAATTTTTTTTTTCTTTGTTTACTCCCAGACTTTCTTAAACCATAACTTTTTTTTTTCATTCATATACCCGTATGAGGGCTTTTTTTTTATAGGACGTGCCATTTTATATTGCATATGATATAGTAGGAAGCTGAAAAAAAATACAAATGTGGTGAAATTGGAAAAAAAACCCACAATTCTTCAATAGTGATGCCACATGTTTATAGTTTTCTTGTGTTTTAACTTTTAGAAAAAGACTTTGATTATTTTTTTTTTGCCTCAACATATTATCAGTACCATAACTTTTTAATATTTACCTCTACAGAGTTGCTTGAGGACTTATGTTTTGTGGGGTGAGCTGTAGTTTTTATTGATGCCACTCTGGAATGTACTGTATTTTTCGACCAATAACTGGGGGAAAATGCCCCTGCGTCTTATGGGGCAAATACTAATGAGCGGTTTCATTATGAAAGCGCTCATTAGTACCGCAGGACCAAGAAGCGGTGAAGGCTCTGTACTCACCGCTTTCTGGTCCTCGGCTGTCGGCTGTGCAGTGGCTGTGAAGAGCGTGAGGGCGCTCTGT
This sequence comes from Bufotes viridis, assembly GCA_033119425.1. Lineage (NCBI taxonomy): Eukaryota > Metazoa > Chordata > Amphibia > Anura > Bufonidae > Bufotes > Bufotes viridis. The sequence continues at coordinate 7,793,668 of CM065595.1, read as the reverse complement.
GACATGACGCTGTGCGTGCCACTTCACAGCACAGCCGGCACCAGGAGGAAGAGGATTGTGCTGGAGGAGAGGAGCATCAGCGTCCAGGAGCAGGAGAGGTAAGTGGTTTATTTATTTTGTGATCTGAGGCTGAGGGCTGTGAAATAATGGCTGGGGGATAATTATATGACTGGGGGCTGATAATATATGGCTTGGGGCTGATTACATATGGCTGGGGGCTGATATGAGGCATGGAGGACTGATATGAGGCATGGGGGTCTGATCTGAGGTCTTATTGGGGTCCTATTAACATTGGGAGTCTAATTGGTGTTGTCAGCTGAGGTCTCATTAACATTGGGGATCTGATTGGTGGTCTGACCTGAGGTGTAATGAAAAATATTTTTTTCTTATTGTCTAACTCTAAAACCTAGGTGCGTCTTATGGGCCGATGCGTCTTATAGGGCAAAAATGCAGTATATGACTTTTTGATCACTTTTTATTCATTTTTTAAATATTTTAATAATTTGGGCATTTTGGGACACTGCAATGCTAATGGTCTATATTTATTATTGTTTTTTTATTTTTATTTTTAAAACGGGGAAAGGAAGTAATTTGAACTTTTATATCTTTTTTTTTTCAATTTTTAAAACCTTTTTTCACTTATTATTTGTCCCCTTGGTGAACATGCGATTATCTGATTGCTTCTCCCATAGACTGCAATGATTTAACTTTGCAACCTACTGTTTGTGAGATTCAGTGCTCAAAAAGACTGCTCAGATGCTGTGGTCGCCATTGACCTAGGTATCTGATGGGTTAAATGTCCAGATTCAGCATTATTGTCAATCACAGACTCTGCCTTTGGGTGTCTGCTGTGTAAAACAGCAGGCACCCGGGGGCTTTGGTGGCAACTCAGGTCTTAAATTGGCGCCATCTTTAATGTCCCGACTTGTGCCATACCTGTACTGCATAAGTTGTTAAAGGGTGAAATACAGTAAAAGACATCATGTGTTGGAATGTAGGTAGTGAAGCAAGTCTATATAGCAATAATTTGTAATGGAGCAGCCCATTATGTGCAATTAACTCATTAAGCTCCTTACTACTTGTGTGTAATAGTACCTGGTGATATGGTGAAATGTTGTTTCCCTCAATTCAGCAAACCCCTCTTCTACTGTATGTGTGTGACTATCAATCAAAATTGATTTGTTGGACTCCCTTGGTTGAAGCAAAGATGGATTCCACCATTTTTCTTGGTTGTACCAAGAATAGGTAAAAGCGTTTAATGGGTGGCCAACGGTAGAACGAATGATCATTTGGTGAGCAATCATTTCACAGACTCAGCCATACACATTTTATTGCATATCGGATACAGTCAATCAAACTGGCCATATATGTTTAATAACACCAGTAAAAGAACTAACAATCTTCAGTAAAAATTCTATCACAATTCTATCATCCATGAATGATCTTTCTGTGCAACTGTGTGGTATATGCCGGGGGTGGTTGATTTTTATGCCTTTAAGTACCTTAGTTTCTGTGCCTCTCTGCCAGGTATAGTAAATGCTACATAAAGTTGTTTTCAGAGTTTGAAATCCTGGTCTATTATCTTTGTTTGGGTGCATCTTTGGATATGTGGTCCTTTTGTTGTTTGCATTGTAGTTTGTGTTTTCTGTTTGGATTTTGATTGTCTTAGCAATTAGCATCTGTTTAGACTGAGCAGTTCAAAGGCAGTTTCTACTAGGTTTAATTCCTCTTTCCCATACATCACTCTCCATCGGTAAGCTATTGCTGTCTGTTCCATTGCCAAACTCCATCTCCCTTATCTGTTGGCATACCATCTAGTTTTCATATTCTGCATTTGTTGTCTGATACATGCTGTAATAGTCTCTTCTTGCAACTGTCCAGTTAATATAATTCATTATAATATATGTTAATATATACTCTATAGGTAAAGAAGTCAAGTTCTGAATGCTTGCAAACAACCAGTAGTTAAATTTCACACTACGAATGACTATTTTGGTCGAAATTGGCTGTTCAGGTTAACTTTAGACTAAAGTATTTACCTTACTTCTAGGACTAGTAAATCAGGCTTATGCTTGTTATTTCTTTTATTTGTAAATTATGCTATTTTTAATAAAATGTATATTTTTAAATAAATAACTATTTTAATACTATTATTAGCAGAAGGTCTACATAATATTGCATTGATTATTGTTAATTATAACCACCAAGACTGATAATTTTCTTTCTTACAAAGACTGTTTAGTTAAAATACATGTGCTTTCAGACAAATTGGTCTAACCAAAAGAAAACATTTTGATAAGTAAAAGTGACAGTGTATTAAAAATACAGGTATAAAAGTATAGAAAAACACACAAAACCTTAACCTATGAATTTTACAAATGGGTATAGTTATGGCAAAAACTTAGAATCCTACTACAAGACCAGAGTCAGTGTAGTAACCAATAAACCTACAAGTAATGCCTCCTCTTGGCTGAATCTTCAAGAATAACTACTGGATTCCAAGGGTTGACCAGCTGAACACCTGGATAACGTGCTTGCTTCTTCTCCTTATCTAATTTATTGATATTTCATAGATTATGTGGTAAAATCTATTATGTGTTTTGTATTTTTTAGACTACTAAGAACATATTTAATGAAGAATGAGACTTCTTTTCGATATTTTTACATTTTGCCATTTTCTGGAGAGACAAGGAATAAACCCCTCATTACCACTTTCTTCTTCTTGATATATCTGGTCGGAGTCCTTATCAATTCCTCCATTATCACAGTCATATGTCTGGAAGTTCAGTTACATAAACCAATATATCTCTTTATCTGTAATTTGTCCATTGTAGACATATTTTATACAACGGTCACGGTTCCTAAATTACTGCACATGTTATTCTCCGGAAATCACTTTGTCTCCTTCTCGCAATGTTATTCTCAGTTGTACTTTTTTTTTGCAGTGGCGACTGCAGAGGAAATTCTTCTCTTCATTATGGCTTATGATCGATATGTCGCTATCTGCCTCCCCTTACATTATCATCGGATCCTGAATCAGAGAAATTGCATCCTGATAACTATTGGGATTTGGGCAGCCGCCTTTTTAAACTCTTTAATGTTTGTTACCTTAGCTTTGAACATGTCGTCCTGTCACTCCAACCTCATCCACCAGTTCTTCTGTGATGTTAAGTCACTAACAAAGACAACTTGTAAAACTACACAAATGTTTTTCGTCATTTCAGGCATAGAGATTTTATTCTTGGCATTTATTCCAATGATGTGCACTGTTATTTCTTATGTTAACATTTTTTCTATAATCTTTGAGATGAAGTCAAAAGAAAGCCGAAAAAAAGCCTTCTCCACATGCACGTCCCATGTCATTGTTATCTCTATTTACTATGGAACATGCTTAATAGGGTACCTTATACCCCCTTACTCTGATGTTCTTGAGTTAGTCACCAATGTAGTATCTGCCACTGTCATCCCCATGATAAATCCTATCATCTACAGTCTACAGAATTCCAATGTAAAAACCGCATTACTGTGGTTAGTGAAGCAAATATGGTTTCTAAAGAACAGATATGAATGGAAACAAACAGTAAAATAAAACACTTCAAGACATTATTACAGTAGTAAAGCTCATTTATAAAAAATGATTAAGCCCTGGGCTAATAAAGTGATTGTCTGTATTTACAATTTTTTTTTTTAAAAAAGAACCTTCATGGTTATATAATTGACACTTCACTGATTCCACGCCACTCCCTTTTACATAATTACCCTTCTAGACCACTTCCTGGTCCTTCTTAACCTGCTGGAAATGACCACTCAGCCAATCGTAGGCCTCATTAATGAACCATCTGAGCCAGTGATTTGTTGAACGGTCATTTCCTGCAGGTCAAGTGGGACTGGGAAGTAAAAACATCAGAACGGGATCCACTGTGGATTGATATGGTAAATATTACTTACCGTATTTTATTATTTTATACTGTACCTTGCAAAGTTTAAACAAAAATACATAAATGGCCAAACAATCCTTTTATTTAAGGAAATATCAAAATCTGTAAGTCGACATACCACAACTGTTGAAATATAATACCATCATAAACACCATCACATGTGCAGAGAGCTGTTAAAAGATGAATATGACCTCCAAATAGCGATCATATACTGTAGCGGTAAAACCAGTTGTACATAGGTGCTCTGTGGTGGTTACAGTGCAGTTACACTGACAAGCAAAAGGGTAACAACGTTTTGAACTTTTGACTTTTTATGCTCCATATCTCACCATCCACTACAGCTCCATCATTTTATAGACAATCATACATTAATTGGACTTGCAGCTTTTTAGCATATGATTAGTTATGCAGATTCTTGTCATGTAACTGAATTGTTGCTGTTTTGCTTCTAAAACTCAAAATGTAAATTTTTATTTATTTGTTACTATTTTGTAAATCCACCTTTGGTTTTCAACACTGCCTGAATCCTTCTGGGCATGCTCTCAATCAGATTTAAGCATGTCTCGACTGAAATCTGTTCCCAGGTCTCTTCGACACGTTCTCAATCTTGGTGCATACTGGTTGACTCACTTATGTACAAATGCAGTTTTTTCTTCAACTATACCCACAAGTGTTCGATTGGGTTGAGTTCTGGGGACTGTGGGGGCCAATCCAGCACCTCTACTTTATTGTCATTGAACCATTTTTTCACCAATCTTGACTAATGCTTAGATTCGCTGTCATACCCATAGTACTCGAGCGTACGAAGTAAATAATTTTGTAGGATACTCACATATAGCTCAGCATTGAAACCACCATCAATCCTGGTCAAGTATCCAATGCCTTTGGCTGTGGAACAACCCTATATCATCAGGCTTCCTCCACTGCACTTGACAGTTCCTTCAATCTGTTAGCCCCCTTTCCCCTTGTTTCTTCCAGCACCCTTTTGCACCCATCAGATCTCAGTCTATTGACTTTGGTCTCATCCCTCCAAATCACCCATTTTCAATCTTCTACTGTCCTCTGTTTGTGCTTTTTTTAAAACTCGAGACATGATAGTGTAAGGAGGTGGCGGCAGCAGCAACATCAGGAGGAGGCCACAGAGTGGCACAATGACAGCGTGGAGGTGGCAGCAGCATGACAAGGCCACAGAGTGAAACAGTGACATAGTGTGAAGGTGGCGTGAGGATACCACAGAGCGGCAAGGTGACATAGTGTGGAGGTAGCAGAAGCATGAGGAGACCACAGAGTGACCAGGTGACAGAGTATGGAGGCGGCGGCAGCATCAGGAGGCCACCAAGTGGCAAGGTGACATACTGTAATGTGGAGGTGGCAGCAGCATGAGGAGACCACTGAGTGGCAAGGTTACATGGTGTGGAGGTGGCAGCATCAGGAGGCCACAGAGTGGCAAGGTTTACATGGTGTGGAGGTGGCAGCAGTATAAGGAGACCACAGAGTGGCAAGGTGACATACTGTAGTGTGGAGGTGGCAGCAGCATCAGGAGGCCACCAAGTGGCAAGGTGACATACATAGTGTGGAGGTTGCAGCAGCATCAGGAGGCCACAGAGTGGCAAGGTGATATAATGTGGATGTGGCGGCAGCATCAGGAGACCACAGAGTGGCAAGGTGACATAGTACAAAAGTGGCAACAGCATCAGGAGACCACAGAGTGACTCAGTGACAGAGTGGGGAGGTGACGATGGTGGGTGTAAGAAGGAGCACTTGGCAACAGAGGTGTGGCATCAGGCAGGTGGCAGAAATAGAATAGTAGCTGAGGCAGGCAGCCAGAAGAAACCGGTCTCTTTTGTCAAAGTGTTGGTTTGGCACCATGGATGATCTAGTCTGATGCATCAGGTATTGTTGGGTGGAAATCCTATCTGATCCACACCTGATTCATCTTGACAAAGGTCAGTCTCTCCACATTTTGGGTGGACAGGCGAGTTCCTCTTGGGGTAACTATGGCCCCGCCACACTAAACACCCACTCTGATGCCACAATACTGGAGGGGCAGGACAGCTTTTTCAGGGCAGGAAGGGTGCTGTCCAAGTATTCCACCACCTGTTGGTTCAGGTCCTGCTCCAGGTCTACCTCCTCCTGCTGCTGCTGGTGAGTAGTTTTCTCACTATGCGGGTGAAGAAAGCTGCTTATCAGCGACTGTATACTCAGGCTGCTGCTGAAGGAGCTAGTACTGCTCCTGCCACCCCACCCCTCCCCAGCAGCCATGACAGTCGAATGTGAGCGCAGAGGGGCCCCCCGGTCAGATGGACGATGGAGCAGATAGGCCAACTGACTACATAGAATATCGCTATAGTAGTTCAGTTTGTCCTCCCTCTCAGCTGGTGTAAAAAAGGCTCCCAATTTGGACCGGTAGCGAGGGTCCAACAAGGTGGAGAGCCAGAAGTCATCACTCTGCCAAATGGTGACAGTTCAGCTGTCACTATGCAAGGAAGTTAGCATGCATTGGGCCATTTGTGCAAGTGACTCAGAGGGACTCCCTGCCTCTATTTCCACTGCATACTGCCATGGTGTGTCCGGGTACTCTGCCTCCTCTTCCTCATCGTCCTGTAGCTTCTCTGGCTGCTCCTGCTCCTCCTCTCCTGTCACCTGTGTAGAAAAAACACCAATTTCGCTACACATTGCTTGTGCTCCAATGTCCTCCTTCTCCTCCAGTTCAGCCCCCACAGGGCTCTTGAGGCCGTGAGATCTAGGTGCCACGTCTCCAGTACCCTGACCAGCCAGATTTACCAGCATCTGTTCAAGGACATGAAGCAGTCGAATGACATAGTTTATCCCACAGTCCTGGCAAATGACAAATACCTTGGCTTCCTTAAAGGGCCTGAGCAAATGGCAGGTGTCACGTATGAGCAGCCACTGGCTGACATCGAAGTTACACAGGGGAGTACTCCTGTCCGCTTGGATCATAAAGAAATCGTTTATGACCTTTCTCTGTTCGTACAGTCAGTCCAACATATGGAGGGTGGAATTCGAAAGGGTGGAAACGACACATATGAGCCTATGTTGGGGGATGTCGTTCTGCCGCTGCAGCTCAAGGAGGGTGTGCTTTGCAATATACGAGTGGCTGAAATGCATGCAAAGTTTCCTGTTTATTTTTAGGATGTCTTGCAGATGGGTGGAGGACTTCAGGAACCGCTTGACAACCAGATTAAACACGTGTGTCATGCAGGGCGCATGGCTCAGCCCTCCTTGACGCAGCGCCAACACCATGTTCTTCCCGTTCTCGGTCACCATGGTTCCGATTTTCAGTTGTCACGGAGAAAGCCAGGATTCGATTTCTTGATGAAGGACACAGAGTAGTTCCTCACCTGTGTAACTTTGTTTGCCAAGGCAAACAAGGTGTAGAACAGCGTAACAGCACTGTGCCCTGCACATGTGGTATGCTGGGGGGGCATTGTGAATTGTCCCTGCGTTGGAAGCTGAGGACAAGGTGGAGGATGAAAAGGCAGAGGCGGACATTGTCGTAGGACCAAACGGCGTGAGAACCTGGAGGCGGAAGGGTTGCTGGTGTGGCTAGGCAGAAATCACTTTTACCCAGTGGGCCGTAAAGGACATATATTGTCCTTGAAAGTAGTTACAGCTACTGACCAATTTTCCCAAAAAAGGCTGTTTCACAAAAAAATGTCACCACTGAATGGCTAATCGTCATAATTTAGTACATACAAAAGAAAGTCTCCAATCACCCATCAATTTTCCCAAAAAAGGCTGTTTCACAAAATAATTCCCCAACGAATAGCTAATTGACGAAATTCGGTCCGTACAGCAAAAGGAAGTCTGCAATCACCCATCAATTTTCCCAAAAAAAGGCTGTATCACAAACAAATTTCACCACCGAATGACAATGTAAATTCACTGCAGAACAGCTAAAAACACATACTTATTTTTGCTCTTAATACAGCACAACACTGTCGGTATAACAATGTAAATTTACTGTAGAACAGCTAATAACACATACTTATTTTTCCCATTAATACACCCCAACAATGGCAGTATAACAATGTCGGTTTACTGCAGACCAGCTAATAAGACATATTCTTTTTCCTATTAATACACCCCAAAAAAAAAAATGTAACAATCACGATTCACCAAAGAACGGCTAATAGGACGTACGTATCTATCCTATTAATACACCCTGTTAATGGCTGTAGTACAATGGAACTTCACCGCTAAACAGCAAATATATATTTTTTGACACTAATACACACCAAAAAGGGCTGCGATTTTCTCACTTCACCACACAACCGCTAATAAGCCCTTTTTCTTTTTCCCTACTAATAAACGCCAAAAAGGGCTTTAGAACATATAACTGCACCGCTGAATGGCAAATAAGACATAGAAATATTTCCTTGTAATAAACCCTGTTAATGCCTGTATCAAACAGCATTTGCACCCCAATAACAAGAACGGTTTGCTGGAAATACAGAGCTGTATAATGGCAATTTGGATCCCCAGTCAGTGCAGCAAGGTGTAATTGGATTGTTGCTATTACCCAGGCTGTAACCTCCTCTACTGAACCCTGTTCTACATAAATGCTGTGGAATGATTCCTCCCTATCCTTTCCCTACACCTTGAATAATCTTTCCCTGCACTTGTAAATCGTTTTTTAGCACAATGAAGATTTTTTTCTAAAACTGTCCCTAGCGCCTACTGACGTCTCTCCCTGCACTAAGTACACTGGAAAATGGCAGAATCCAAGATGGCTGCGGCTATTTATAGGGCTGTGACATCACAGGGATATCTGGCTGCTGATTGGCTGCATCCATGGCATTATGGGTGATCCCGCATTCCCAACGTTCCATGCTCCATGTCCTCACACGTGCAGCAGCCATTTTAGGAAAAAATTGGATTTGTTACCACGAATTACGAGGAAATTCAGATCGAATTCCACTTCGTCAATTTCGATTCTTTCATCTGTAGATATTTCCTGTCTCGACTTTGTGGCTCTCAGGTTGTCTTTACTACACTTCTGTTCCAAGGAGGAAAAATGCCTGGACTGATGGGCCACATGCTAAGGCCAGCCATTGGCACGGTGATGCACGTGACCCTGTCTATGAAGGAAGTTGACATACAGGGACTAGAAGTACAGTAAAGACAGAGACCAAGAGAGCCAGAACGGAACCTAGTCATCCATACTGTAATTCCATACAGAAACATGCTATAAAAAATCTTGTTAGTCAAATTGATACCATAATAGTCTATGGATGACAAATGCCACTCTTAGGCAACTATTACATGCTCTATTTTCTGGGCATGATGGAAGCTATTTCTAGTGTAGACAGTTCTTAACAGGTGCTTGATTAGGAGTCAGTTCCTCATAGCAACTAAACAGAAGTCCTGGCACTTGAATTTAACTCACAAAGGATTATTTGTTATATGCAACCAAAAATATATTGGTCATGTAATAGACCTTACTCAAATAGGTCAGATAATAGCAAGATAGTCCAGAAAATTTAGTAGTAGCAAATAACTAATGACTACTGCGTTTTACTGCATTTTACCTTCCTCCACCTCTGCACTGTATAATCATGATCAGTGCCCATGGTCTCGGTACCACATCCTGGTGTCTTCTGTCCAAATACACAGACACCAGCTGTTCTTAATAGAGACTATTCTGGGAGCATCGACAAAGGGACTCTCAGCGGAAAACTCCTGATAGAGGTTCAGGATGAAGAGCTCACTATCCCTAAGACTCCACACCCTGGTTTAGCCCTACACAAAATGCAAGTGACCATACAGAAGGGGTAACTTATGAGGTCTACCTCCCTTACATGACTATGGTCGAGAACTCATGTACAACATGAAACACCAAAATAGATACTAATGTGTGGTACAAATGCATAAACCGCCAAAATTATCAAACCACACATGAAATATAAATACATCTTTTATTTCATCATGAAGTATACATGTTAAAAATTATAAAATGCAGCATAGACTTAAAATCTGGACAGAAAACCCCACCTCCCATGGAACTCAAGGTCTGAATATGTCTCCTACACCTCCAAAAATGAGGGTGGGATACAATGGTGTAAATGCTCAACAGTAATGAGGACAAGAAGAAAAAGATATCAGTAGGCTATTGTCTATACCTAAAGTGAAGGAGACTAAATGCCAGTATGCCTATCATATAGCAAAAACACACTTTAAAGACCCATCATAAAGTATAGTAATAGTAACCATATTTATGCAATGCTAAAGAAGTATCACTTATGTTCAAGGTTACATACAACACGAGTGGGACAAGTTCAATAAGATACAGACCTGGAATTCAGGGGGTGAGAAACCCCAAGGTACGTTTCGCCTCGCTTCCTTGAACATTAGTGATGCTGGCGCAACTTTGATACGTGATCAGATCAATTATTTAGAGTACAAATTAAATATTTTGAAAAATTTGCTGAATCCAACACAAAGCAAATTTCAAGAAGTTTGCCCATCTCTAGTGGCCTGCATATTTGTTTTCATATAGAGAACCCAAATCCATCTTTGCTCTTTTCAAACTACTCCCCCCCCCCCCCCCCCAATTCTATGTACTCTATCAGGACCACCTATTTAACTGAAATGGGTTTATCCAATTATCTAAATCCCTACATACAGTACACAGGAAAATGGCAGGATTCATATCATTGATATACTATCATGTTACTAAAACACATTCATTCAATGAAAGATTGTAGGCAACACCCAAGGGGGAAGCAAGTGAATCTCTCCCTGGGGCACATTGTAATTTAGCAGAAGGCAGTCACAGACACAAACACAGTATAAATCCTACCTGTTGTGTACAGCATGTCACTGCATACACCGGGAAACATGCTGTCAAAAAAAGGTAAGTGCTTTCTTCTCAGCCTTCTAAGTGCTGCTGAAACCTATATGGTCAGAAATGATCTAAACACAATGTACAGTGGAGACAGAAATTCTATATTTCGTCATTTTAAAATCAAAGTCTTGAGGATTCATTATATTCAACTTACAGGGTTCTATCCTCCTCTCTTACTTAGAGTCCAGTGACTACTAAGATCACTTACTCAGGAGGTCCGGTGCTGTCCCGCATTACACATTAACACAATGGTCACTGTAATGATTCTTTTATCCCGTGGGGGCGCTGCAGAAGAATTGAACACTTACTGCCAGGCTTCAATACAGATTACATTACAGTCGATCACTGGGGGCTCTATCAGGAGGACAGCTTGTGATAAGTGTATTCTCATAGGACTCTTCTAACAAGTAGCTGAGGCAGAGAACTGCTTTGGTAGAAGATGAAGCTGGAATCTATGCTTTCCCTACAATTAGTGTGGAGTGAATCAAAGTAAAATAAATGGACCTCGATCCGGATTTCCGGAAAAATGCGATTCGCCGTGAAGTTTCCTCGCACTTCAAACCAATTTTCCCTGAAATAGTGGTAAAAACAAAAGAAATACACACTCACCTCATCCATTTGTGAGTAAAAAGGCCATCGCAGCCATCTTGATTGAAGATACCATGCAAAATCTTGCTCTCAGTGACATATGACATTACATAACCACGCCGGCAAGCGTGATGATGTCATCACATCATCACATCACCGATTTTGTCATTTCTGTCTCACTCAGTGCAATAATTTCCCCCTTAGTGATCCCTAGTACATTGATATCCACTTTAGTGCAGTAAAGCAGCTTTTAGTACATTAATATCCCCCTTAGTGCAGTAAAGCAGCTCTTAGTACAGTAAGGTCTACCTTAGTACGTTTCTGTCTCAGTGCAGTCATTTCCCCCTTAGTGATCCCTAGTACATTGATATCCCCCTTAGTGCAGTAAAGCCCTTCTTAATGCAGTAATGTCTACCTTAATGATCCTTATTACAATAATGCCCCGCTTAGTACAGTAATATCCACCATAGTATTTTTTTTATCTCCTTTAGTACATTAATATCCTTCTTAGTGCAGCAATGTCCCCTTAGTCTCCTTTAGTACATTAATGTCCCCCTTGGTGCCCCTCTGAACAGTAATGGTCCCCTTTCATTTCCTAAAGTAGTTACAATGCGCACAAATAATAAAATAGTTTTAAAAAATGGAACTGACTTCACACTGTTTCCACGATGAGAAGTCCACCTCCTATTGCCCGCTCTGAAGTGTCTGGTGCAGGCAATGTGATCCAGTGATGCCATTGCATTGCTTGACATCTTCTATGTGCTCTCAACTTCCTGGGACACACTGCAGGGCATGCCTCCAGAGCTCTCCCACAGCTTTCAACTGGATCCATATCCAGAATTTTTCTTACATGGGGAATCTATGTACAGTAGTTACTAAAACAGACATCAAAACAGACATCAAGAGAGGTGACAGATTCTCTTTAGTGGCAGTTACACTGAAATAGGACTGGAGAATAACCAGAGTAGCATCATGATGATGGAAGTTTATGTTTTACCCTATTATGAAGCATCTTTCACGAAGAGAATGGGTGTAGGCCCAAAAGTAATAAAAAGATTTAGCAGGTGTAGGAGGACCTGTGATATCCTCCCAGAAATTAAACAAACTATTGACTCCTGCACTGGCTTCATTTTTCTTCTAAACTCCTCCATTAAGCACCTGATAGATAGAGAAATGACATGAGGGAAGTCCCCAGAGGATGTCATCTTTAAGTCCTCTTTAAGTAAAAAAAAAACAATCCCTTAAATGAGCTCTCAATGTACAATAGGCAGAGCCGTGACAATCTTTCATTTATTTTCATTATAAAAAGTAGTTAAACCTTTAAAAATCCATATATCCTCATTACTTTCTCCTTATCTTCTGTAGCAGACAGTGGATGAGGATCCTCTGTGCCAACTAACCAGCTTGGCTTTGGTCTAGTCCTAAGGGTGTTATCCTGGCAGTCCCTTGGTTTCTACCCTTTAACCCTTGTACAGGGATCTGGTCTTCACTGCAGGGGTGCCACCAAGCCACTACCTCTTGTAGTTGGCAGTTGATGCATAGGGGTCAGAGACACTGGTGTGAAGCACCAAGGGATCAGGCAATATGCTTAGTCAGGATATAGTCCAAGGTCAGGGCAGGCAGAGTTTGTGTGGATCTATAAAACAAGTCCAAGGCCAGGGCAGGCAACCGAGGATCAATACGGTAAACAGGCAGAGTTCGGTACACAGGCAGACAGACTGAGAAGTACACCTTCACAAGGACTAGCAAGCCAGAAAACCTACTTGCTCAGGCGAGGTAAGGAGATTAGCAGCACAGAATGATAGCAGAATTAAATATAAGCATCAGTGTAGCAGCACAGAGATCGAGTGGAGGAGGGAATTGGTAGTGAAGGCAAAAATGAAAGTAGTAGTCGTTGAGTAAAAGTAATGTTCCTAATAGAAGTAGCAGAGCAGCAACAGACACTGGCCAACAAAGTAACATCTACACGGCGAAGGACCTATAATAAATTGGGGACGTACAATAAACTTTTCAGATCCAAAGAATATAAATATCACCACTCTATACAAGTAAAGAGTGGTAATGATAATGATTTATTTTAACTTTTTTATTATTTTATGTTGATTTTTTTTTACGTCATAAACACATTATGTCATTATTTTTTAGAAAGTGGACTAAAAACATCATGGGAAACCAAACTTCTGTTGAAAATTTCCAACTTGTTCCCTTTGTTTCCAAATCGGAGGACACCCCTTACATTGTTATCCCTCTGTTGACTGTATATTTGTTGGGCCTATTAATCAATATAGTCATCATCACCGTCATATGTACTGATCGTCGGCTCCACTCCCCCATGTATCTATTTCTCTCAAATTTATCCATAATCGATGTCTGTTTCTCGACAGTTATTGTTCCTAAAGTGCTCTACACGCTACTATCTGGCATTACTAGGGTGTCATCCACACAGTGTTTCACCCAGTTTTTCTTTTACGTCTTGTTTGGGACCACAGAAGATACCCTATTGTTTGTTATGGCTTATGACCGATATGTGGCGATCTGTAAACCATTACATTACAATCAAGTTCTGAGTAAGCGGACATGTTTAGGGATCATTGCTGGCATCTGGTCTTCTGCCTGTATGAACTCGCTATTGATTACAACTCAAGCTTCAAAGTTGACTTTCTGCCATATCAATAAGATCCACCATCTATTCTGTGACTTCAAAGCTCTGTTTAAGATCTCCTGCGGTGGCTTAGAAAAGTTCTTCAATCTTGTATACTTAGAAATTATTGTATTAGGTTTCTTTCCATTCTTGTGCAGTTTTGTCTCATACATAAAAATAATCAACATTATCATGAATATTAAATCAGGAGAGGGAAGAAGAAAGGTCTTCTCCACTTGTTCTTCTCACCTTACTGTCCTCCTCCTCTACTATACCACAGCCTCATCTGTCATATTGGTTCCAAACTCAGAATACTCCGATATCTTAGAACAAAGCTGTTCAGTGCTGTATACTACGGTCACCCCCATGTTGAACCCTCTCATTTACACACTTCGCAATAAAGAGGTTAAAGATGCCCTACACAGACTGGCAAAAATAAGACTTCCAAGATGAACTTAAAAGAGGGATAGGTAGATAGATAGATAGATAGATAGATAGATAGATAGATAGATCTTATTTTTAGACTCAGATGTTTGTCATCTATCTCTAGGACCCTTGCTGATCAGTTGTTTTAGGGAGCCAAGGCACTCAAGTAAATACCAGAGCCTCCTTGCAGCTTATCAAGCACAGCATCCTCATTAATAGTGTCCGTGCTTGGTAATCTGACTTAGTTCCATTTAGTTGAATGGGACTGGGTTGCACTTAGGCTACATGACCAATGAGTGTAATGTCACTGGCCTAGGAAGCCCAGTGCCCAGTGCTCACCGGAGTGCTGACATTCTTCATACAGCTAATTGCTCCTGAGGATAGATCATCAATATTAGAACCTTGAAAACCTCTTTAACCCCTTAAGGACGAAGGGCGTACATGTACGCCCTTCGTCCGGACTTTAAAGATGGCGCCCGCTCCCGCACGGAGCGGGCGCATGAGCTGCGGGTAAACGCTTGATTCATCAAGCTGACACCCGCAGCTCATGTCCGCGACCGATAGCGATGCCGATCGCGGACATTTAACCCTCAGATGCCGTGGTCAATCCTGACCACGGCATCTGATCAGCATAAAAACCGAAGTTTCACTTTCGGTTTTGCTCGGCTCCCTGATGGCCACAAGGGGAGCCGGGCATGCATTAGTAGCCTAGGTTTCTGTGAATGAAACCTAGGTTACTACTAAGTATTCCTATGGAGCCTATGACTGTAATAGGCTCCATAGGAAATATGTGATTTCTCATATATTCCAATGCTATTGCATTGGAATATATGAGAATAACAATCTGATGATTGCATCTTATAGTTCCCTATGGGAACTATAAGAAAGTGGTAAAAAAAAAAAAAAGTTTAAAAAATAAAAATAAAATAAAAAAAATATAAAAATTCAAATCACCCCCCTTTCCCCAAAATGAAAATAAAATAAATAAAAAAATAAAAAAATTACACATAATGGGTGTCGCAATGTGCGAAAACGCCTATACTATAATAATATTAAAAAATATTAACCATACGGTAAACGGAAAGAAAGCGTCCAAATGGCTAATTCGCCATTTTTGGACGCTTCATTTTCTAAAAAAAAATGAATAAAAAGTGATCAAAACATCATACGCACCCCATAATGGTATCAATTAAAAGTTCAGATTGCCCATGCAAAAATGAGCCCCTACACTGCTCCGTACGCATAATTACAAAAAAGTTATAGGGGTCAAAACATGGCGACAAAAAATGAAATAAAAAATTCCCACTTTTAATTTTTTTCACTATCAAAACATAAGAAAAACTATACATATTAGGTATTGCCGGATTCGTACTGACCTGAAGAATAAAATTAACCAGTCAGTTTTATCGCAAATCGAACGTTGTAATTTAAAAACCCGTAAAACTGTGGTGAAATTGCTTTTTTGCAATTTCACCCCATTTGGAATTTTTTCCCGTTTCCCACTACATCACATGCAAAAATAAATGGTAGCGTTAAAAAGTACAACTTGTCCCGCAAAAAACAAGCCGTCATATGGCTATGTGAGCGGAAATATAAAAATGTTATGGCTTTTGGAAGGCAGGGAGCGCAAAACAAAAACGCAAATATCCCAAAACCCCCGATCCTTAAGGGGTTAACATAACAGTTACATAATATAAACAACATAAATGTATACATATTCGAGTTCAGGATCAGTTTAATAAATTGTGTCATTACTTGGGGCACACATTTTTAAAATCAAAAACAGGGAGCAAGTTCATACCTAAACATTATTTTCTCCTCCAAGGACTCAGTTTCTTCCAAGTGTTTCCAGGGAACTTAGATGATATTTTGCAATTAGCTCCTTATCCTGTGAAAAATGATGAGGTACTAAATATTACTATGGACCTAGGAGTAGAGTTAAGCGGACACTTGGAAGTTCGGGTTTCCCCGAGTTCGGCCGAACTTCCCCGCAAAGTCTGGGTCCGGGACCCGAACTTGACCCCGAACCCGAACCTCATTGAAGTCAATGGGGACCCGAACTTTGGGGCACTAAAATGGCTCTAAAAGAGTCATGGAAAGGGCTAGAGGGCTGCAAAAGGCAGAAAAATGTGGGTAAGAGCCCTGCAAACAAATGTGGATAGGGGAATCATTACTGATTTAGAATATTCTTCATTATTTAACATAGTTTTTGTTCCTATTGGGTTGGCTTGGTAGAATTGTAGAATATAGCGCTATATTCTACATATTCGACAATTCTACCAAGCCAACCCAATAGGAAAGTTGATTAACGCCCTTACGCGATTCGATTAATGCGCATATTTAATTATCGATTGTTAGCATAACATGAACTATATTAAATAATGAAGAATATTCTAATTCACTACATATTGCAGACTTTTCACATTGGCCCACAAGCAAGAAGAAGGGATGTAATAGGTTCAGATGAAAAATAATTGACAAATATTAGTTTTTACGAATATATCTCATTATATGCGAAATATTTGCGAATTCTTGAAGTGGCGATATTCACGATTAAAATTCGCTATTCGAATATTCGCGCTCAACACTATTATTGATTGGCTGACCTGCAGCCTTTCAACAAGCGCAATTAAATCGCCGAACACCGAACTCGAACCCAAACTTTTACGGAAATGTTCGGGTTCGGGTACCAAAAACCTTAAACTTCGGTATGAACTCGAACTTTACAGTTTGGGTTAGTTCAACCCTACGTAGATGTTCTGTACATCTAAGACTCTTAGTGAAAGTCCACTGATCTGTAATCTGAAAGGGATTGATCAGTGACACCTTTACATATCATGAACGTGAAGGCATCACAATGTTTAGAGAAGCAGAGATTGATATGGTTCCTCCGTTTTTTAATGGTTGACAAATCGGCAACCATTTTGCCAGTTGGTGAAACACACAAATCTTTTACTTAGCAACCATATCAATGGGCTATGCCTCATTCACACATCAGTGTTTTGGTCAGTGATTTCCATCAGTGATTGTGAGCCAAAACCTGAGCCTCCACAGACATGAGGTATAAGGGAAAGATCTGCACCTGTTCTGTGTTTAGAGCCGCACCTGGTTTTGGATCACAATCACTGATGGAAATCACTGACCAAAAAACTGACGTGTGAATGAGGCATATAGTATAAAATATGTATAAAACATAAATCATAAGACCTTTTCTATTATAAACAGTGGTAGAGTCTAAATCAATTTGCTTTTTTATCTGAACAGCCATAAGAATTTCCAATTTATGAAATAAAGTCCCTTGAGATGAATGGAGTTGATCGTCAGTTTTCTAGATTCTCTCTTAATGATTAAATAGCTATAACTGAATTCCCAATATATCGATATCGGTCCCTTAAGGGAAATTAACCTTGTGAATGCACAATATATATATACAGTGCCTCTCATTTTCTGCACGCAGCATTTGATCTATGGGAGTCGAATAATGTTTAGAGGTAAGATATGCTGATTATAGTTGTATCTGTCATTTACTGTTAGAAAGGATCTGGGATTATAATTAACTGGATAGTAGAATTTTAGTAGAAAAGAAAAAAATACATAAAAGTAGATACAATTAATATTTATATTTCTTCTATTTGTCCAACATATAAAATAAACATAGTCACTAGAAATATATTCTAATAAGAAATAATTACTATATAAATAAAGTACAGTTTTCAATGTTTCCCGATCCTTTGACTGGTCTCTAATTTTGCAGATTGCACCCACGTTTTGAAACAACCTCACAATATTCAGTAGATCTATCTTAAATTCTGTAGGAAAAATGTAGATGGCTATGAATCTAAAACCTCTCGGTGATGAACTGATCACCATAAATCTACCTCCTGGAGCCCCCGGCTATTAGAAGTTCATCTGGCCAGTAGGATTACGTACTGTCCATTCAAATAAATGCCCAACCATGACATATAATGATGGGTTACAGGAGCTCTTTGGTATCTACTCTATAGTTAAGAAAGCAGGTTTCTGATGAAAAAAAAATAACATTTTATGACATCTTTATGCTCTAACTGCTCTGGGAAGAAGTTGTCATCATGAGACATTCCTTTCAATTTCACTGAAATCTGCCGGCCTCAGCTTTATTGAATACTTAGATTAGAGGATTTGGATTAGAGTATGCACTATTTTCTACAAACTCTTGTCTACGGCTGTGTCTGGTATTTCAAGTGAAGGACACTGGGCTGCAGTACCAAAAACAGCCTGTCAACATTAATGCTTATAAAAATGTGTAGAAATCTGAGTCTCACTTCCTACTGAGATTCGCGTTCCCACCTATCCCTTGGTTAAATGAGATGGACTTCAGTCTTTTTTCAACAGTATTAACTATGTAACAGAAATGGCACTCTTTGTAGGAACAAAAAATAAAAACTCTAGCGGCCTTTCAACAAACACTGTAACTGAGAGTTTCTCATCCAGATAGGTTAGAAACAAATTTTGGTTTCAAGTCAGCACTGATGTTTTAAGATGACCCGAGAAGATGCAGATAAAATAAAAACAAAACAAAATTATTGATTATTTATTAAGTGCAGTCAAGTCTGTTTGGGCTCCTGATGACCATAATGCTGCTTCCTCAGAATATCCCATCTTCTGCTTTAGTCTTCCAGGTTCTTGGCATAAAAGTCATGATTCCTGTGATTGCCTCCATCCATTTTGCTGCTGGTTGTCCTCTTCCATTTTCCCTATAACCAGCATACTGTAATTGGGCTGCCAGATGAGCTGGGTTGTCCTCTATAAAGAACTGGATAAAGCTTTGGCTTCAACATTGACAGAAGGTTCACAACCACAAAAGTTCAAATTAATCAACCCTTACAACTTTTATGGTCCAGCCTTCACATCCATAAAATATCCTATCCTGGACAATTGTGACCCTCAGTTTTATAGATACATCAATGACAGTAATGGTTTATGGCGTTATAAGTTGAATAGGCTATTTAGGTTCAACAGCTATGGTGATGGTGTGCCACCTTTCTAATTCCACAATCCTCAACCAAGTTACTGATTTTCTGTGCAGAGAAGCACATCTATAGATGGATATCTGTGGTCTGGATCATATCCGAGACATTTATAAAGAGGGATCGATCATTTCAATGGAGCTTGGGGGTAATCAAGGACGGACAACTGTATTAACTGACCACTTGGCCAACCCTATCCATAAATCATATTAAGACACAGGAACATCATAGAGGGGGTTCCCCTGCTTGACGGTGGCCCTTCCGTTAGCCAAAGCGGAGTGAGCCACTCTGAGGCCACCCTCTGATTTCAACTTACCCATGCTCTACAACTTTTTACAGCAAGGCATATGTGTTCTAGCAGCATCTCATAGCAATCGGGTGCATTTGGAAAGAAACTTGACCTAGTTGATAAGACTATATACTTGAGGTCACTATAATTTCTGGAAAATTGAACTGATGGTGGAGAATGTGGGTGGACCATTAAGCGATATATTTGCTGAGGCAAATTAAAAATGTCCAGAAACATTCCTGCTCAGCTCCTATTAATAATAATAATAATAATAATAATTAATAAGGCTTTGGCTGTTATACAGTCGCTTTATGCCCAAAGTATCAGCCATGTCTTCTGTCATCACCTAAACTTATGGGAAGAACACACAGAGTAGAAGAATTGCTAGTGACCTTCGATAAATGTGCAAAACAATAATTCTTAAAATATCTTTATCTTCCAGAGAGGTGACAAATTACTAATGGAAAATTACTCCTATGAATTCTTCATTTTGACCTTTCCTACACAGGCAAAGAATAAGCCATGTCTATCTCTTATCTTCATCCTGATATACATGATCGGAGTGATGGCAAATGCAGTGACTATCATAGTCATACATAGCGATCAGCACTTACACACCCCTATGTATCTATTCATCTGCAATTTATCCATTATTGACATGTGCTACACAACGACCACAGTCCCCAAGTTGGTTCACATGTTCCTGAGTGATGACTATAGATTGTCCTTTACCCAGTGCTTCACCCAGATGTACTTCTTTGGCCACTTGGCTACAACGGAGGATCTACTGCTCTTTATTATGGCTTATGATCGATATGTCGCCATTTGTAACCCTCTACATTATCACAGTGTATTGAGTAAAAGGAACTGTATTCGGGTCATGATTGTTGCCTGGACTTCTGGGTTTGTAAATTCCACCGCTACAACCTTCGCCTTATCCAAGATACAATTTTGTTATTTTAATACTGTCTCACAATTCTTCTGCGAATTCAAAGCTTTTAATAAAATCTCTTGTCCTAAAGCTGGATTTCAGTTGATTAGCTACCTGGAAGCTTTGTTCTTTGGTTTTACCCCTTTACTTTGCTGTATAATATCTTATGTTAAGATAATCACCATTATCTTACATATTAAATCTAGTGATGGTAGAAGAAAGGCTTTCTCCACCTGCTCGTCCCACCTCATAGTCCTCACTATGATTTATGGTACCTTTATGTGTGTGTATACAATGCCACCATTAAAAGATACCCGGGTCTTTGAACTGACCCTTTCTGTCCTGTATACAACCATTACTCCGATGTTAAACCCTCTTATATACAGTGTACGGAATAAAGATGTAAAGAGGGCTCTACTGAAAATGGTGGGGGGCAAAGTCAAATGAGAATAAGGCCATTCTTCATATGTATTTTGGAACTTGTGTTTTTAAACTAATTTTTGTCATTTAGTCTTACAGGTTCCTAAAAGGGGTTATCTAGAAAAAAAAAAATTTTAAATGGCCAAGACTGATTAAAAAAAATTACCACTTGCCTCCCCAGTCCCCCAGTGTTCCTATTTTGATGCTGATCTCCTTCTGTCCTTTGATCCTCTTCAACAACTGTAAAACAAAGATAAAGGTCACACATGCACATCATAGGGTACTTTTACACTTGCGGCAAAGGGATCCAGCAAGCAGTTCCGTCGCCGGAACTGCCGGATCCGACAATCTTCATGCAAACCGAAAGCATTTGAAGATGGATCCGGCTACTGATCTGTATTACAAATGCATTGCAGAAAGGCAGAGGGCAGAGAACCAGCCCAAGAGTTGGTAGAAGGAACTGCTACTCCACCACTGAAATCAAGTTTTATGCCTTTGCATGTCATATGAGAAACTAGTAAATTTGAATTTTTAACCTGCTCTCCTGTTTTCCTTAGATTTATAGATTTATCTATTTAGTTTGCACTAGGTAACATCACAGTTGGGCAAGCTGTACAGCCAGGTGCATCCGATTTCACGGTGGCACAGTACGAGCTGGGGAGCAAAAAATATTGCCATTTTAGGTACAATATAGAGAAAGAGTCACATTGATCCTGGTAAACTCACGATGACCCCGCCTACCAACTCCAGCCTCTCTCCAGTCCCATATTATACATGAGGGATTTCGGTATGCAAATTAGCTTTCTTTCCAAAAAAAGAAAAGAAAGCTGTCTCTGGAGACACCAGTTGGACAGCAGATATCTTATAAATCAATGTTCAATCAGGCCTTGAGAAATAATTTAGGATTATAACCAAGTCATTAGCTCATCTGCAGACAGTTGTTTCAGGGCAACTGTCCTTCATCAGTGTAGAGAACCCCTAGTAGCATACCTTTTTCCCAGAGGAGCATTGCATGGTCTATAAGACACTAGTGTTGGGCGAGCATGCTCGGCCGAACACCAGTTTGATTGGAGCATCACGATGCTCGGCACATCTCAGTGTTCGGCCAAGCATGCTCGCGTGTGCTCGAGCGCGATGCTCGAGTCTCCTCCCCGCTTTGTTTCTTGAGCATCCACAGTCAAAAAAAGATGATGGTGGGGAATGGCAATTAGTGGTTCACGAGGTGGATGATGATGATGAGACACAGTTGCCAATAAGTCAACCGCAATTATTGTCTCAAGAGGTTCATAATGAGGATGAGACACAGTTGTCAATAAGTGAGGTTGTTGTTAGGTCAACAAGTCAGGAGGATGACCAGAGTGAGGAAGTGGAAGAGGAGGTGGTGGACGATGAAATCCCCGACCAAACCTGGGAAGGTGGCAAGCCGAGTGAGAACAGCAGTACAGAGGGGGAGGGATCTGCAGCAGCGCAACAGGCTGGAAGAGGCAGTGGGATGGCAAAAGGGAGAAGGCGGTGTCAAGGCTGTGTCAGGGTCTGCTGGTGATTAAACATTACGCTTCCGCCGTACATGTGGTTGCCGTTGGCAATGTGGTGTATTTTATGCATGCTGGACACTTTCCCTTTAATTGTGGTGTTCATCCCTATCCTGGTGTGCACGGGGTAATGGTGTGTGCTTGGTAAGTTGGGTGTGGTCTCAGGTCTCTTTATATCCTATGGCTTGGAGACTAAGATGAGTGTTTGTTTGTCTACCTTGCATGTGAGATGCTTGCTCTGTGTATGGATGAGATCTGAGGGCCATCCAAGTTTGACATCGCAAATGACATTGCTGAGAACATCGCTGTCAAACTTGGATGGCCCTCAGATCTCATGCATGCACAGAGCAAGCATCTCACATGCAAGGCAGACAAACACTCCTCTCAGTCTCCAAGCCAAAGAATATAAAGAGACCTGAGACCACACCTAACTCACCAACCATACAAGTGACGAGTGGGCATGGATGCCTGACCTCTGTGAGGTTCTACACAACTTTGAGGAATCAACACAGATGGTGAGCGGTGATGCCGCTATTATCAGCGTAACTATCCCACTTTTCTGTCTACTGAAATGCTCGCTGCTCACAATGAAAGGGGATGCTTTGCATGTGGAAGAGGTGGAAATGGGCGAAGACAGTACACAGGGTGATAGTCAGACCACCCTTAGTTCATTCTCTCAGCGCAAATTGAATGAGGATGAGGAGGAAGAGGAGGAGAAGGAGAGGTTGCCTTCACTACAGAGGGTAGTACCCATAGCAGGTTTATTTCATCTGTTCAGCGTGGATGGGCAGAAAATGAAGAAGAGGGTGAGGAGATTGAGAGTCATCCTCCTGATGAGGACAGCGAAGTCTTGTCTGTTGGGACTCTGGCACACATGGCTGACTTTATGTTATGCTGCCTTTCCCGTGACCCTCGCGTTGTATGCATTTTGGCCAACACCGATTACTGGTTGTTCACCCTTCTCGACCCCTGCTACAAAGAGTACTTCTCATCTCTCATTCCTGTGGTTGAGAGAACTAGCAAAATGGTGCAATACCAGAATGTCCTAGTGGAAAAGGTGCTCCAAAATGTTCCAGATGAGAACGCTGGCGGCAGAGTACGTAGTTCCTTGGGAAACCGAGGAGGGGAGAGGAGGGGAACACACATAAGTTCCAACAGAGGCAGGGCAACACTCTCCAAGGCCTGGGACAGTTTAATGACACCCCGCCAGCACCCTCACCCTGATGCGTGGCCTAGTGTCACAAGGAGGGAAACATTTTGGAAGATGGTGAAGGAGTACATAGCAGACCGTGTCAGCGTCCACAATGATCCCTCTGAGCCTTACAACTATTCGGTGTATAAGCTGGACACGTGGAACGAACTGGCGCTCTACGCCTTGGAGGTGCTGGCCTGATAAGTGCATCCGCCTGTCAATTTAAAATGCTGACAGGTTGACTGCTATAAAAATGAACAAGGCCTGGATTGCTCCTGACTTCTCTACTCCACCAGAGGAAAGCGGCTGAACATAAAGGCACTTTAAATGTGGCTTTTATGGTGTATTGAATGCACTGTATTCCCATGCACCCCTTCCACCACAAAAAAATGATATATGGTTCAATCTTACTTTTCTCGTCCTCCTCCTCCTCCATCATATCAACATGCTTATTAGGCTGCCCTCGCTCCTTATGTTTTAGAGGGTCAGCTCAGCAGCAGACCCTCACCGCTAATGTTTTAGAGGGTCACCAGCAGGCCCTTGCCCATAATGATTTAGATGGTCAGATCAGCAGCAGGCTCTCGCCCATAATGTTTTAGATGGTCAGCTCAGCAGCAGGCCCTCACCCCTAATGTTTTAGATGGTCAGCTTGGCAGCAGTCCCTTGCCTATAATGTTTTAGATGGTCAGCTCAGCAGAAGGCTCTCGCCCATAATGTTTTATGTGGTCAGATCAGCAGCAGGCCCTCGCCCCTAATATTTTAGATGGTCAGCTCAGCAGCAGGCCCTTGCCCATAATGTTTTAGATGGTCAGATCAGCAGCAGGACCCCACCCATAATGTTTTAGATGGTCAGCTCAGCAGCAGGCACTCATCACTAATGTTTTAGATGGTCAGCTCGGCAACAGGCCCTCGCCCATAATGTTTTAGATGGTAAGCTCAGCAGAAGGCCCTCGTCCATAATGTTTTATATGGTCAGATCAGCAGCAGGCCCTCGCCCCTAATATTTTAGATGGTCAGCTCAGCAGCAGGCCCTCGCCCATAATGTTTTAGATGGTCAGATCAGCAGCAGGCCCCCGCCCATAATGTTTTAGATGGTCAGCTCAGCAGCAGGCCCTCATCACTAATGTTTTAGATGGTCAGCTCGGCAACAGGCCCTGGCCCATAATGTTTTAGATGGTCAGCTCAGCAGCAGGCCCTCACCCCTAATGTTTTAGATGGTCAGCTCAGCAGCAGGCCCTTGCCCCTAATGTTTTAGATAGTCAGCAGCAGGCCCTTGCTCCTAATGTTTTTGAGGGTCACCAGCAGGCCATCAATCATAACTTTTAAGGGTGCGTATGATGCCCTCCTTTATGTGTAATAATTGGAGTGCCGGTTCCTTGTAAGTTTTGGCAGCCCTTTCACTTAGTGCCTAGGC
The DNA here is from genome assembly GCA_033119425.1 of Bufotes viridis. Lineage (NCBI taxonomy): Eukaryota > Metazoa > Chordata > Amphibia > Anura > Bufonidae > Bufotes > Bufotes viridis. The sequence continues at coordinate 7,768,423 of CM065595.1, read as the reverse complement.
CTTAGAAGTGTAGGAGTCCCATTACATGAACAATTGTACCACAATGTGAATGAGGCCCTCCTTTTTTGGCAGCACTTGCACTTTATATACAAGTAAATATACAGGAAAGAATGTTTCCTAACAATTTTTCCTCTAAAATCGATTTTATCTTCTGTTTTGTGCTTATTATTGTCAGTCTGTAAAAGTGGCGTACTGCTCGGACAACATCATTCCCAGCAGTGACCTGGGAGTCCAAGATGCATCCATACATCCTCCCCATGCTTTTCCCGAACCATTTCAGTGGTGTTTCCATCAATTTTTGACCTTTTCCTGTGAACCAGATACCCTCCCCTCTTCAGAGCAGGGGGTCCCTGGTTTAATTCTCGGGTTCTCCTATTGACTTCCATTGTGCTTTGGTGCTCTGTAGAGCACCCGAGCATCCCAATGTGTTCTACTCGAGCACCAGAGCACCCGAGCACTTTTGTGCTCGATCAACACTATAAGACACCTCATGTCTACTATCTATTCTACACAAGTAGAAACAGTACTCCCCTGGATCCTGACCAAGGCCTCTCACCCAGCTAAGTTAATTCACTCTGCTCTACGCTGATGAGGGGCAATCACCATGAAACATCTGTCTGGAAATGAAGCACTGGCTTGGCTATAACCTTAAATAGTGCCTCAAGGCCCGTTTAAAAGGACGAACGTTGACTTATAGAATACCTGTCCTCCAAAAGGTAGCTCCAGAAGCACAGCTTTCTTTTATTTTTTGGAAGCTGAGCTTATCTGCATACCTTTTATCCCAAAGTAGTATTTCATGCTCTATAAGACTCCTTATGCCTACCAGACACTCTCCACAAGGAGAAATAGTAACCGCCCACCAAGATAAGGACTTTTGTGTATGGCTATATTATGATTATGTACAACCCAAGGTCTATAGAACCTTACTGCTAGACAAATTATTTATTCCAAAACTTTATCTCATCTCTACCCACCACATTAATGTGTAAATCACAATAGTCAAAGGCTGTTTATTTGAGCATTTCTATCTGAACTGTCATAGGAATTTACAATTTACAAAATGAAGTCCTTTGAGATGAATGGAGCAGATCATCACTTATATAGATTCTGTTTTAATGATTAAACAGCTGTAAATGAATTCTCAACATATTAATACTCATCCCTCCAGGGAACTTAGCATGGTGAATGCATAGTATATATACCTCTCATTTTCCGTACATAGCATTCAATCTATAAATCTTGATTAACGTTTAGAGGTAAGACATGCTGCTTTTAATTATAAGGAATGGATAGCTGTTATTTACTTGTAGAAAGGGGATGTCAGCTGGGATTATAATAGTCTTTATAGTAGAATTCTGCTATTGGCCTAATATTCGCAATAAATTCACTAAATTCTAGAATTCGTGAACTCGTCATTATTTTCTTGAGCGAAAATCACCCTGCACTGGAACCTATCAAGTACACTATATCTCTATCTAACCTACACTGACTATCTCCCACTAACTATCTGTATTATATATATTAGCTAACTAACTAACTATCTAATGTAATGACTCAGCAAAGCACAGAGCAAAGTAATGACACTGCTGTCTCCCTCACAACTGCAAAAAATAGCAGAAAATGGCTGCTGGGAAATTTCTTATATAGTAAGGGGTGGGCAACTTTCCTATTGGTTGCTAGGGATGTTGCTGAGCTCATTGGCCCACAAGCAAGAAGGGAGGTTACTGATGAAAAAAAAATCTAGCACTATATGCTACATTTTTGCGAATTCTCGAACTGCCGATATTCGCGATAAAAATCTCTCTTAAATAACATTCGGAGATGTAGTTTTTCTATTCTTTTCAACACATAAAATAATCATAGTCGCTAGAAATACAGCATATTCTAATAAGAAACTATAACATTATTAAAAAACTATTTTCGATATTTCCTTCTTTTTACCAGATCCCAGCCACATTTTAAAACAACCTGAACCCAACAATATTTATGAGCTCCATCTTACAGTCTAAAGGATAAGAGGATCCAGACGACTATAAATCTAAACACATATTCTTAAAGGGGGTGTGTCATGAAGATAACTGGTGATCAACTGATCGCAACAGATTCACCCCCTGGCTTCCTCAGCTGTTGGCCATAAATTTCCCCTGCAGGGTAGAATTACATGCTACCTATTGGAATGAATGGCCAAACATGTAATATAATGACAGTCTACTTGAGCTCTTTGGTAGCTGCTCTATAGCTCATAGACAAGGGTATAGCTATAGGGGGTGCAGAGGAAGCAGTCGCTACCGGGCTCAGGAGCCTGAGGGGGCCCAAAGACTCTTGTGCTGCATAAGAAGAAACCAATATTATAGAAAGTGCATGCTGGTCAAGTTACACCTCTCACTGGAAGGAAGGTTTTAGGTCAAGAATTTGGCATGGCGGGTGGGGGATGCCGTTTCAATTTTTGCCTCAGTCAGAATGTAGGCTATGTGCTTCCCTGCCCCTGGCCACAAAGCAAGAGGGAAGAGGGGCCCAAGCTGAACTCTTGCACCAGAGCCCATAAGCCTTTAGCTACATCCCTGCTCATAGAGTAGGTTCCTAAGCAAAAAGAACACCTTATATGACATCTGTAATCATTATCTGGGTAGCAGGATGGCTTAGTGGTTAGCCCTGTTGACTTGCAGTGCTGGAGTCCTAGGTTTGAATCTGACCAAGAGCATCTTTATGGAGTTTATGTGGGTTTACTCCCACACTCCCAAGACCTTCTGATAGGGAACTTAGATTGTATACTTTGTTGGAACCACAAGTGATGGTAAAGTGCTGTGGAATATGAGAGCGCTATATAAGTCAGTATAATAAACATAAAGAGACTGTCATCATGAGACAACCCTTTTTAATTCACTGAAATCTGTAACTTACTGTTGCTGAATATTTCAGTGCGTATTCCAGGATCTCAAACAGTCAACAAGGACCCTTGTCCATACTAACATTGAGCAACATCTCCCAAATAGTCTACAGATGGTGCCTCTGCTTTGTAACATACTCAAGACATTTTTAAGGACTCTTTTATGGGTCAAACATTTCACTGTAGTCAAGCACACTGTACTCATTGTTGAGATATGAAGGAATGTCTTGGTACCTGTACAGTACCTGTAGATAGAGCTCAATCAGATTAGAGTTGTCCTTGTTGATAAGACTGCATACTTAAAGGGGTATTCCTGTTTTGCAATTTTCAGCATCAATTGACAAGAAACAACACATACTATTACTTACTAATTGTGATTGTTTATCTGTAATGCCTCTCTTTTCTGCACTCCATTACTGTCACGTGACATTTTCCTTTGAGTTGAATTCCTATTCCTCATGACTTCACATCTACATCTGAGGCATGGCAAGGCTTGTAGGGCTCTGTAGACACAACATCATGAGTGACCTTTCCTTTCAGGTTGGTGATCTGCTCATTCACCTGGACCCTGCCATGTAGACATGATGTTAGAAAAGATCTTTTGTCTTAGGCTAGGGCTACACAGTGGCATTTGTCATGCAACTTCTTGTCGCAAAAAAGTCCTGCAACATTTTTTATAATAATAGTCAATGGTGTCGCACTGCGGCATGCAGCATGCTGCGACTGTGACATGACAGTCACAAAAATTTATTCAAGTTGGATTTTTGAGCGACTGTCATGTCGCAGCATGTTGCATGTCTCAGTGTGACACCCTTGACTACCATTATAAAAAATGTTATGCAACTTTAGTGCTGCATGAATGTCGTACATGTCGCCATGTAGCCCTAGCCTAAGGGTGGAGTTTTTCCAGCAAGATTTCAAGCTGACTTGTATTAAGGGTTGCCACTAGAAATTTAAGGACTCCATACAGGCAAACCATGTGCTCCCACCCCTCCCCATTTTTCTTAATACTGTTTACCAATCAACATAAATAATATGTTCCCTATATTGTACGGGTTATGTGTCACGGATGAGGTATGGGAGTGAACAGGCTGTTAGATCCCTTCACGTGTAGCCAGTCTCTTCGATCATCTGACATCTGTCACGGGAGGGACCGTGACATTTTGATTACAGAGATACTAAATACATTTTGTGATATTTAATTAAAAACAATAAAACTATAAGGCATAAATAATCCAATTGTCACGGCAGAATGAGTAAGGCAGCTCTTCACTCCTCACTGAAAACCGTAAAATAGTCTTTATAGTAAAAGTTACGGCGGAAAAATAGCTATTTTACTTTCCAGCTTTTTTAAGTAAAAGGTACAATTTTGTGAAAAGTTATGGATACAAAAAAAAATGAGAACTTAAACACCATAAAGTTTTTGAGACACTCCTAGTATGAAATATCACAAAACAGTATTTGGTATTTATGGACTCATAATAAGCTGTACAATATACGGAACATATCATTTATGGTAATTAGTAAATGCCACATTTTTTTCCTTTAATTTCAGCAATATACTATTTATTCGGTATTATGCCCATGAAGAAAATAGATTTTTTTTAAGCACTCAAGAATCAGCTACTTCAAGAGAGCAGGTCTGTAGTGTAATGATAGCTGTTCTGCCTGACATACAGAAGGGCTGGAGTTCAAATCTTGATGAAAATAAATAATTTCTTTAGTAAAAGTCTATGCTCTAGAGTAGGGCCCGTTCCCCAAACCATATCCAACACAACTTCATTAGTATTCCCCACATTAAAGTAAATACTAATGAGGCGGGTAACCCTGCTTAGATCTGTGATGTTTGAATTGGGAGCGGAAGGAGATGTCCAGAGTCTCCTGCTTAGCTGCTATAAATAAGAATTCTGTATGTGCAGTGCAGGAAAAGCTTTGGGTGTTGTCTTAGTCCCAACATATCATTTATGTCTCACATACAGATGAGCAAATTTGTAAAAAATGCGATTCTGGCGGTTTGACAAATTTTTTCGCAGTGAATTTAGTTAAAAAACGTTGATTTCCTGGCTGCAGAGAGACTTTATAGTGGTGTAGAACACTATGCCTTGCAGTAACAACCATAGGGAGTCTGTTGTGGTAGTGAAATAATACTGAGTCAGTTTGACACGCAGATTACAGGCATTGCTCTTAGAATCACTGCACAAGTCACTTATTTGGGCAGTCACAGGGCTGTCCAAGTATGCCGACACCTGAAGAAAGCTGCTCATCAGCAACTCTAGACTCAAGTTGCTGCTGATGGAGCTGGAGCTGCTCCTAACCCCCCCTGAGCAAACTGTAGGTGTCACGCATGAGCTGCCACTGGCTGACATCGAGGTTACACAGGGGAGTACTCCTGTCCGCTTGGATCATCAAGAAATCGTTTATGGCCTTTCTCTGTTCATATAGTCGGTCCAACATATAGAGTGTGATGGATCTCCAGTACTCAGGAAGAGTATGTCCGCCTCTGCATTCTTCCTTACCCAGGAGATATTTCAAATCGCTGATCTGTAGCTCCCAGTTTCCCCAGTCACAAGTCGAGACTCTGTGTAGGTTAAACAAAAATCAAGGACTCTCTTTATTGAAAACCAAATCAGTATATATACAGTTTAAGAAGTCTAACAACAGAACTCAATCAAACATGAACAGCAAGCAAACAGACATCCCCTGCCCAGTGTCTTAATGAAAGAATAGGGAGAGAGAAGACACATGTGATGGGATTATCTCCAAAGTGTATCATGGGGTGATTGACTCCTCTACCCCGGAGTCGGCTACTCCTAGAGTCAGCTATTTTAATCCCAACTAACACAATAGAACAAAGGGACAAATAAACTAACCCATTCATTGGAAGTCTCAGTGCAGAGTTACCCCTTTTTGTGTTGTGGGATTCACACTCTGCACCTTTAATGGGCTATAGGACAGATGTGGCCTGTAACTCCATACATAAATCAGGGTTAATAGTTTCTTGTAACCCCAAGAAGTCTGAGGGGGTCCCCATAGTTCTGGGTTCATAGGCTGTAGGAAGGAGGCTAGGCCTCAGTCTTCTCCAGCAGCCCCAGTAACGGTTCAGTCCCTCACATTGAGGGTGGATCTCCAATAGGTGGAAACATTGCATATCAGCCTATGTTGGGGGATGCCGTTCTGCCGCTGCGGCTCAAAGACCGTGTGCTTTGTGGTGTATGAGTGACTGAAGTGCATGCAAAGTTTCCTGGCCATTTTTAGGATGTCTTTCAGATGCGTGGAAGACTTCAGAAACCGCTTGACAACCAGATTGAACACATGTGCCATGCAGGGCGCATGGCTCAGCCCTCCTTGACGACACCATGTTCTTCCCGTTGTTGGTCACCATGGTTCCGATTTTCAGTTGTCACGGAGAAAGCCAGGATTCGATTTCTTGATGAAGGATACGGAGCAGTTCCTCACCTTTGTGACTCTGTTAAACCAGGCAAACGAGATGCAGAACAGCGTGACACCGCCGTGCCCTGCACATGTGGTATGTTGGAGGGGCACTGTGAATTGTCCCTGCAGTGGAGGCTGAGGACACGGTGGAGGATGAGGAGGCAGAGGCGGACTTTGTCACAGTACCAACTGCGTGACAACGTGGAGGTGGAAGCGGTGTCACCTGGCCAAGTTTTTAGTGTGGCTGTGCATTAACCACATTCACCCAGTGGGCCGTAAAGGACATGTATTGTCCCTGACCGTAGTTACAGCTCCACACGTCGGCTCTGCCGTGCACTTTGGCAGACATCGACAGGCTCAAGGACTCGCCCACCTTCAGTTCTATATCTATGTGCAGGGCTGGTACTACCTTTTTGGCAAAGAAATTACTGCTTGGGACTCTTCACCTCAGCTCAGCACAAGCTATCAGTTCTCTGAAAGGTGCAGCGGCAACCACTTGGAAAGGGACGGACTGCAGCACCAGCAACTTGGACAGGAGCACGTTCATCTTCTGCGCCGTTGGATGAGTGCACACATACTGTTGTCTCTTGGCAATCGTTTCGGTGATCGATTACTGACGGAATGACTGACGAGGAGTAGCAGGGCGAGGAGCAGGAGCATCAGGACCGGCAGATGAAGGGAAGGACAGACAGCTCCCTTTGGCTGAGGTGGTGGAGCCTTGACTGTCTGAAATCGGCTGCGTGCCACTGGGTGATGCAGCGGTAGCTGTGGCAGGCTGAACCACCACATTGGAGCCACGATTCTCCCAGGCCACTTTATGGTGACACTGCATATGTTGACACAGGGCCGTGGTGCCAACATTGGCACCCTGGCCACGCTTCACCTTCTGCTCACAGATTCTGCATATGGCCATGTTTACCTCCTCCTGTGGCTTTACAAAAAAACTGCCACAGCGCCGAGTAGGTGATTTTACCTCCAACATTATGCACTGACTGACTGCTACCGCCGCTGCCTCTGTGAACCCGTGCACCGCTACTTCCCGGGCAGGTAGGCTCCTGCGAAGCGGGTGGTCTACACCGGGCACTTTTGGATCCTGACCTCTCACTGCTGCCATCCTGCTGACTCCCGGCCATTCTAGTGAGTTGCTGGCTTCCCCGCTGGCTCACGAGCAAGCTGCCACCCTCTTCTCCCGATGATGATGAAACCCCCTTGTCAACTGACTACCAAGTGCGATCAGCTACATCATCATCATCGAGTACTGTCTGCACATCACTGATGTCTTCCTCTATCGTCTCTGCCTGACCGCTCGCAACATGTCTCCATGTCCTCACACGTGCAGCAGCCATTTTAGGAAAAATTTGATTCGTTACCACGAAGCAGGAGGAAAATCAACTTCAATGCAAATCGAATTTTTCCTGAAATTCCACTTCCTCGGCTTTGATTCGCTCATCTCTATTCTCACACTAACACCTCAAACTTCAGGCTGAAGATGCAGAGTAGAAGTAATGATAGGGGCCCTTTATATACTTAACCAAAAATGTGCAAAGTCAAAATTTTAAAAATGTCTTTATCTTCCAGAGAGATGACCATACAGATGGCAAATTACACTTATGAATACTTTATTTTGACCTTTCCTACACATGTAAAGAATCAGTCATGGTTATCTCTTATCTTCATCTTGATATACATGACCGGAGTAATGGCTAATTCAGTGACTATTATAGTCATATATACCGATCAGCACTTACACACCCCAATGTATCTATTCATCTGCAATTTATCCATTATCGACATTTGTTACACAACCGTCACAGTTCCTAAGTTGGTTCACATGTTCCTGAGTGATGACTATAGATTGTCCTTCACCCAGTGCTTCACCCAGATGTACTTCTTTGGCCATATCGCTACGACGGAGGATCTACTGCTCTTCATTATGGCTTATGATCGATATGTCGCCATTTGTAACCCTCTACATTATCATAGTATGTTGAGTAAGAAGAACTGTATTCGGGTCATGATTGTCGCCTGGGTTTCTGGGTTTTTAAATTCCACCACTACAACCTTCGCCTTATCCAAGATACCATTTTGTCATTCTAGTTCAGTGTCACAATTCTTCTGCGAATTCAAAGCTTTTGATAAAATCTCCTGCCCTAATGTTGGATTTCAGTTGATTAGCTACCTGGAAGCTTTGTTCTTTGGTCTCGCCCCTTTACTTTGCTGTATAATATCTTATATTAAGATCATCATTGTTATCTTACATATTAAATCTAGTGATGGGAGAAGAAAGGCTTTCTCCACCTGCTCGTCCCACCTCATGGTCCTGACCATGTATTACGGCACCTGGATCTCTATGTATGTGATGCCTCCATTAAAAGATACCCGGGTCTTTGAACTAACCATTTCTGTCCTGTATACAACCATCACTCCCATGTTAAACCCTCTAATATACAGTGTACGGAATAAAGATGTCAAGAGAGCTCTACTGAAAATGGTGGGGTGTAAATTAAAAGGAAACTAAGGTCATTCTCCATATTTATTTGTGAACTGGTGTTTAAAAAAGTTGTCCGATTGTAAAAAAAAAAAAACTGCAAATGAAATAAAATAAAACAGTGCTTACCTCTTCGATCTCTTGTCAATCTACTGCAGTTGCCCCAGCCAGGGCAAACATCTGGAATTTCAGGGCTCTGTACAGGCAAACTGTCTGCTCCCCCCCTCCTTCTTCCCAAACCGGAGCCCTTCGCACACTCATATGGGTTAACAGTAGGGGGAAAATTGGCATTTTTATTCACACGGTAAATAATGTGTTACATTTTTTGTGCAGATTATTATGATTACAGGACTACCAAATACTGTTTTGTGATACTGTATTTCATTGTAACTACAAAAATTACTAAAACCCATTTATTGTAATGATTTTTGCTCCATTATTTTTTTAGTAACACTAATTTTGCAGACAAATGTAACTTTTACCATAAAAGAAAATTTGGAAAATAAAAGTTAAATTTTTGTGCAACAACTTTGAATAAAAAAAACTGTTTCTCAAATATGTATTGGGAATTGAACCACAGACCTTCTGTATAGCAGAAGCTGAAATTACTATTACTCTGTAGAAGAGATCTGATGCATTGAGATGATTTTCTGCACCTAAAAGTTACCACACCGTATAAATATATAATATTATGCCCATGAAGACAACAGTAATACTATTTATTATCTATTAGGCAAATAAAATCCTCCTTCTATACTGGATAGACCAGTATAGATCCCTTTTTCTGTTTTGTGTGCACCTGTGGGTGCTTTAGGTTAATGAGCTCTGCTATATGTTCTGCCTGTGTATCCGCTCCTTGGTTGAACAACAGCAATAGTTCCTGGCTGTATCTGCTTATGTTGCTCTGTTCTCTGCCCAGTCCTTGTCAGTCTGATCTTTGTCCGCTGTCTTGTCTGACCTTACCCTGCCTGAGCTCCTGCTCTTGTTGCCTGTTGTGGTGTTTCAGAGACCTATGTTCTAGTCTTAGTTCCTATTCAAACTGTGCCTGTGTTTTCTTTTGTGTTTCCTGATCCTGCCTGTGTTGCTGAATTTGATGGGTCAGCTGCCAAGTAACGGGGAACATCCCATGGGGTAGCGGTCTGGTCTCTACCCTGCAGTGAATTTGCATCCCTGTATAGGGGTTAAAGGGTGAATACCGGGTAGGCTTCAGAATAACGCCCTTAGGGTTAGGCCCAACGTCAAACTGTTTAGTTGGCACAGTGGTCCCACATTATCACTAATCAATCTCAATCTGTAATCAATGTATCTGTAACATGTGTGGCTGTGTAGGAGTATTAGGAGAGGCTATGTAGCTGTGTCAACAGCAGTACAGTATAGAACCTTACGAATAGGATGTGTTCGGCTGTGTATGCATAGTAGTAGTGGCAGTTCAGGTAGTAGTAGCTGCAGAATCAGCAGCAGCACAGTAAGTTAGGCCGGACTATAGGGATACCATAAGGGTAGGCCGTCATGATCAATTTTGGTGGAAGGGCCCCGGGGAGGATAGGGTTAATGGAAGTGAGTAAGGGGGCAAGGTAGGGTCATGGGGGAGGAGTTAGGGGGGAGCATTTATATAGGGGCTAATGGCCGGAGGCCATTTTAATCGCAGGTGAAAAAGCGCAGTGACCTACCATGCAGGCGGTGGAGGAGATGATCACGCGGCTGCGGGCGGCAGCGGAGGCCCGGGGCCCAGAATGGTTCCAGCAGCAGGTGGCAGGATTACTGCAGGGGGAGGCAGCAGGGATCGCCAGCCCACTGCCATGTGCGACCCGGCCGCGGCGGGTTCGCCCGCCGGCGCGCCTTAGCCCAAGTGAGTCCCCCAGGGCTCAGCGCTGGCGCAGGAGCCCCTCAAGGGACCCTCCACAGAGTGGGGACGATGGGCGCCGCTTGTCCTCGTCCTCCAGGCGTGGGAGGAATCCACAGGCACGGCGGAGCCCTGTTGGAGGCAGGGGAGCCCCCTGTCTTCTCCGGCAAGCAGCGTGGGAGCAGGAGCTGGATCTGCGGGTTCCAGGCGCCCCCTAGTGGCAGGAACGTCCGCTCGGCGAGGGAGAGTGAGCAGCAGCAGAACTGAGCCTGTTCCTAGGTTGGCCACCAGAGGGCGCAGGGCTCAAGTACATCAAGGGCAGGTGTCCCCTGGCCTGGGACCTCATGAGGCTGAAGTTGGAGAAGAGGAGGAAGGAGGGAGCGCACCCAGTATGGACGGTACTGGGGTGCAGTCTGCCGGCGGTTCAGGAGCGGACGAAGGATCTGTCGCGTCGCCATCAGGACCCGTTCGTCTGGAGTCAGGACCAACGGCTGCGGGATCCACAGCGCCCAGGCAGCTAGGTGAGAACATGTGGGGTGCATTGCAGAATTTAGCGGGTAGCCCGGGGAGCGCGGGGGCTGGGGGGGGTTATGGGGAGTTGGCTGGTGGTTTGGGGCAATTTTTTAGTAGTTTGGCGGGTTTGGTTACAGGGCTGGGGGGAGCGGGTTCGTCCCCTTTGCCGGCATGGGGGGTCGGTGGGAATACGTCGGGCACAGTGGGTGGTGCGCAGCCCTCTGTGGGGGGATCAGTATCGGTTCAGACGCAGGTTGGGGGAGAGGAGGACAGGCCAAAGGTGGATGATGCTGCAAAAGGGGAGGTGTATGTGTGCTTCGAGGGTCCGTTGGGGGCGCATTTAAAACAGGAGGTGCGGGATCGCATATGGAAGGGGGAGTATGTTGAGATTTTTTCGTTGCTCCCGCTAGAGCGTTTTAATTTGGACAGGTCTCGTCTGGGTGAGGGAAAGAAGGAGGAGGACGAAAAGCGGCGGTATCGGCTGATACCGCGGACCTTCGCCAATTGGTTGCAGGCATTTGCGATCTTGGCGAGCGTCATTGGTGAAAAAAAGCCCGAATGTTGTTCGGCTCTTTTCTGTTACATGGATGCAATCGGCGAGGCATATAGGGTGTACGGGGGAACTGGGTGGCTCAGGTACGATGAGCAATTTAGACAGCGGAAGGCGGTTCGACCAGATATTCGGTGGGACCATAAAGATATAAGTTTATGGTTGCGGGTGACGGCGGCAGGGCGACAGGGGCAGCCCTTTCGGGGGGAGTCGGGTGGGTCAGGACAGGCCACTTTGGCAGCAGCATCCGCTAAGGGACAGTGCTTTCTCTTTAATGAGGGCAACTGCCGTTTTGGGGCAAAATGCAAGTTCAAACACGAGTGCTCGACGTGTGGGGGTTCGCACGGAGCCAATCGCTGTTTCAGGGGTAGCAAGCAACGAGGTTCGGATTCTACTGCAAAAGGGCATGACTCCGGTACGGGTGGAAAAGATGGAATGGCATCTAGATAGGTATCCCGATAGGGGGGCGGCCGATCTGTTAAAGTATGGGTTTTTGGAAGGGTTTCGTATCCCGTCGAACCCCTTGCCGGTGGGCTTGTCGCAAAAAAATTTGCGTTCGGCATTGGAGTATCCGGAAATAGTATCGGAGAAGTTAGCAAAGGAGGTTTCGTTGGGGAGGATGGATGGGCCGTTTGAGGAACCGCCGTTGGTTAACTTGCGGGTGTCGCCGCTGGGGTTAGTGCCTAAAAGGAGCCGAACAAGTTTCGGCTCATACATCATTTGTCTTTCCCGAGGGTGCGTCGGTCAATGATGGTATCGATCCTGACCTTTGCTCGGTGGTCTATACGTCATTTGGCGCGGCTGTGGCATGGGTTAGAAAGTTGGGGCCAGGGACCCTATTGGCGAAAACTGATATCGAGGCGGCGTTTCGGTTACTCCGGTTCACCCAGATAGTTTGCATCTGTTGGGTTGTTTTTGGGATGGGGGTATTTTGTTGACAGATGTTTACCGATGGGTTGTTCTGTGTCGTGCGCATATTTTGAGGCGTTTAGTTCATTTCTGGAATGGGTCGTGGCTGATGTTGCGGGGTGTTCATCCATCATTCATTACTTGGATGATTTTTGTGTTTAGGGCCGGCGGGTTCCAGGGTGTGTTCGCTTTTGTTAGTTACATTGCAGTCCGTTTTTGGGGATTTTGGGGTACCGTTAGCAGCAGACAAGACGGTGGGTCCTGTTACTGAATTATGCTTTTTAGGGATAGTGATTGATACGGAAAGGATGGAGTGTCGGCTCCCGGACGACAAAGTGTCTGACCTGCGGGAGTTGATTGGTAGGGCCAGGAGGTCGGCAAAAATTCGCTTGCGGGACTTACAGTCGCTTTTAGGAAAGTTAAATTTTGCCTGTAGAATCATGCCCATGGGGCGAATTTTTGTAGGCGATTGGCGGCGGCCACGGCTGGGGTGGTGGCTCCGCATCATTTTGTCAGGTTGGGACGGGAGTTGAAGACGGACTTGGAGGTTTGGGCGGGGTTTTGGAGGCGTTTAATGGTAGGGCGTTGATTATGGGGAGGCGGTTAATAGTTTCGATTTTGAGTTATTTACAGATGCTGCTGGGGGGTGGGTTTTGGGGCCTATTGTCATGGGCAGTGGTGTTCGGGTTGTTGGCCGGAATCCTGGGTGACGAGGGGTGGGTCAAGAATTTGGCGCTTTTGGAACTCTTCCCCATCGTATTAGCGATGGTGTTGTGGGGAGATAGATTCAAGAATAAGAAGGTGCGTTTTCATTGCGATAACCTGGGGGTGGTACAGGTGATCAATGGTTTGACGGCCTCGTCCCCCCTGTGGTTCGCCTGTTGCAGCACTTGGTCTTGCTATGCTTATCGTTTAACGCTTGGGTGGTTGCGGTTCATGTGCCGGGTGTGTCTAACTGCATTGCGGATGCTCTTTCTCGTTCGCAGTGGGACCGTTTTCGACAGTTGGCGCCGGAAGCGGAATCGGAAGGCCTGGAGTGTCCGGGGTCATTGTGGGAGATGTTGGAGGTACCGTAGCAGGGCTGTTGAGGGCTTCTTTAAGCGCAGGTTCTTGGGCGGCGTATGGAAAGGTGTGGCAGGAATGGGAGCGGTGGTGTGCGGCGCTAGGTATTAGGGTGGATGACGGGGAGATTCCTTTGTTGTTGTTTTTGGGGCATGGCAAGGAGCAGGGTTGGACAGTGTCGCAATTGAATAAATGTGTGGCGGGCCTTGCATTTGGTTTTAAGTTAAGGGGCATGGCGGATGTGACTAAGGCATTTTTGGTGAAGCAGGTGTTAAAAGGTTGGAGGAGGGGAGGCGGGCAGAGGATCGAAGACGGCCGGTGTCCTTCGCCTTGCTGTTGCGTATAGGGAGACAGGTGGAATTGTTGTGCGATTCACGGGGAAGTACGGTTATTTCAGTTGGCTTTTCGTTAGCGTTTTTGGGCGTTTCGTTTGGGTGAGTTGGTTTCCAGAAGTGTTAAGGTTGCGGGGGACTGCTGGGGGAGGACGTGGATTTGTTCCATGATAGGTTGGTGGCCAGGCTTCGGGGTCAAAAATGGATACAGAGGGTCGGGCGGTATGTTACCTTGTTTTCGGTACCGGAGTGTGTGTTGTGTCCGGTTAAGTGCCTGCGGGCTTACAGGGAGGATGGCGCCTTTGATGGGGGCCCCCTTCTGCGGCATGCGGATGGTTCGTTTCTGTCAAGGTTTCAGTTTGTGGCGGTGTTCAAAAATGTTTGGTGGGGCGGGAGTGGACCCAAAGGATTTACTGGTCACTCCTTTAGGATCGGGGCGGCAACGGAGGCCGCTAGGCTGGGTTTGGCTGATGAAGTCATTAAAAGAATCGGGCGATGGGAGTCCATCAGGTTTCGTTCCTATGTGCGCCCGGATGGTTTGTAGGGGGTATTGCAGCAGGCCGTGTAGTAATGTTTCTTTTCTGCTTGTGGTTGTGTTGCAGGTTCGGAACCGGCTTTAGTATGGATCCTCGGTCACTCGTTTGTTTTCTGGGGGCGCGGAGGGCTGATGTTCGGCCGAACGGACGACAGCTGGGGTTCGGGAGAGATGTCGCGGTTTTAAAGTGGCTGGGGGTTCGAGGTATGTTGTGGAGGAGTGTCTTGGCGGAAGTACATCGTTTTGTGCGGTTAGATAGGGCGCCTGATGTTTTGGTGCTTCATGTGGGGGCAACGACTTGGGTGTTAGGCCAGCGAGGGAGTTGATGAGGGATATTCGTTTTGATTTGTTGCGGCTTTGGTCGTTATTTCCTAAGATGGTCACTGTGTGGTCGGATATAGTGCCTAGGAAGGCGTGGCGGAGGCGAGGTCAGTGGAGGGATTAATAGGGCAAGGATAAAGGTGAACAGGGCGATTGGGCGATTTATGGCCAAGAGTGGGGCAGTGGTGGTTAGGCATGTGGACCTTGAGTCGGGTTTGGGGAATTTTGGAGAGCGGATGGTATTCATTTGAATGCTGTTGGCATTGACCTGTGGTCCCTTGGGTTACAAGGGGGATTGAAAGGGCCCTGGGAGTTTGGAGGAGCAGCGCAAACTTGAGGTGGGGTGGAGTAGTCAAGTTGGCGCGTTGTTGGCGGAGGGAGGTCCTCGGAGCTGGTGGAATGGGTTGGTGCTTGAGACTGGGAGGGCCTCAATGGTGGGGCTGGACTCTCAGGATTGGGCACTTGGTTAGTCGGTGAGGCGTCCATCAGTTGGTGGCTCCGAGCTGGTGTTCTACGGCTGGAGGCAAGGTGGATGAGCCGGCTTGTGGCTTTGGGATTCCGCCGGGTTGGGGCTTCTAGGACCTCCCTCGTCTGGGATAAGTTATTGTTAAGTTATGGTAATTTATGGTTAAATTATGTATTTTCTGGTTAATAAATAACGGCTGCTGTGGCCGATAAAATCCGACATAAGTCTCCGTGTTTTATTGGCCTGGTGTTGGGGTAAGGGAAGAGAAAAGAAAAAAGGAGAGCAGCAGCAGAGGTATATCGGTGGAAGGGGTGAGGTTAATAGGGGCCTGAAGACGTCACCAATAATTGGATCAAGTTAGGCCGGACTATAGGGATACCATAAGGGTAGGCCGTCATGATCAATTTTGGTGGAAGGGCCCCGGGGAGGATAGGGTTAATGGAAGTGAGTAAGGGGGCAAGGTAGGGTCATGGGGGAGGAGTTAGGGGGGAGCATTTATATAGGGGCTAATGGCCGGAGGCCATTTTAATCGCAGGTGAAAAAGCGCCCACCCTCCCTCCCAGGTTTATCGGAGTTGGGTTTGGGGGGGGTTGGGGATGGTCAGGGAGGACGGTATGGTACGGGGCGATGTGGAGGCGGTTGCATTATGTCGCAGCAGTCAAGGCGGAGGGAGGTCCTCGGAGCTGGTGGAATGGGTTGGTGCTTAAATCTGGGAGGGCCTCAATGGTGGGGCTGGACTCTCAGGATTGGGCACTTGGTTAGTCGGTGAGGCGTCCATCAGTTGGTGGCTCCGAGCTGGTGTTCTACGGCTGGAGGCAAGGTGGATGAGCCGGCTTGTGGCTTTGGGATTCCGCCGGGTTGGGGCTTCTAGGACCTCCCTCGTCTGGGATAAGTTATTGTTAAGTTATGGTAATTTATGGTTAAATTATGTATTTTCTGGTTAATAAATAACGGCTGCTGTGGCCGATAAAATCCGACATAAGTCTCCGTGTTTTATTGGCCTGGTGTTGGGGTAAGGGAAGAGAAAAGAAAAAAGGAGAGCAGCAGCAGAGGTATATCGGTGGAAGGGGTGAGGTTAATAGGGGCCTGAAGACGTCACCAATAATTGGATCATGGAATATGATGGACATGCATACAGACATACACGCTGTGACTTTATTGGGCCAATGATAAATAGCCACTGTCAGTAATCGCAGATGTATTTATTGGAGGTGTATTAAAATTCTCATAGATCCATGTCTGATTTATTTTTACAAGTGTAATGTTTTGCACACCCAGAGGTGAAGCTAGGCTTTCCTGCACCTTGGACAAGAATACAGTAAGGCGATGCCTAACAACCCACTTACATTCCATTTTTAGTAAATCAGAAAGAGGGACAATATCATCAGCGTACGTAAGGTGCCATGGCAAATTTTTTTAAACCAAGCCATGTCCTCTAACTCCACCCAATGCATAACTGTATTCTACTGATCCCAGCCAGTCCTATTAGGGTTATGGGTGAATAGTTTAAAACATAACTTTTATTAATATCCTTATGAATATTTTTATGCCTGTTTTAGACATTAAAATAGTCTCAAGCCCCTTTTTGCAGCTAGTTAGGAGTGGCGAGTGCATGACAGGAGCTTGGACTCCGGCACCAACACATTTACTATCTGTTACACCTGAAAACAGGTTTAAAAGTGTAGTGTTCTAGAGCAGGAGTACTTTGAAGTCTGGACATTTGTGGACATTTGTCCCTATTTCTCCTATGCAAAGTAATCAACTCCTCACTTTATTTTACTTTAAAGGGTTAACTTACATTGACTTCTAATGTTTAGTACTGTGTAACTGCATTTTACATGATATATATATGTGATACATATTGTCCTGTTGGAGAATGGGGGAACTCCCCACCGTACAATGTCTGTCAGTGAAAAATGCCACTAGGCCTGGAAGCCAGGATCGGGAGTATGGTAACCTCCTATATGACCCTCATCCTAGCCCTGACCTCCTGACTGCATGAGTGAGGGCTTATACTCTGCAACCTGGGCCCTACTAACAATCCCTGGATTAGGAGTCAGGAAAAAGAGACGACCGGTTCATCCACGACACGGATAAACCGGAGTTTTCACAGGCCTAGCAACAGGAAAGTAGCAGGCAGTAAGCAAAACCCAGATTGGCAGATAAGCACCCAGCGCAAAACAACACACACTGGAACAACAGGACTTACCTGCCACCATGACTGGGATGAACCACAGCTTCTTACTGACTTGTGGTTCACCCCTCTGGGAAACCATGGAGCCTACTTCCGCAGGCAGGTGTCAAATGCATCAGTGTTTCAATGGCACTGTGGAAAGGATTCATGAACACTGAGAGATGTTTGGGACTTTCTAGCTAATAATGAGAAGCTATTAATTTTCCATACCTACCATAAGGTTTAAAAAAGCATGTTTTGGAGGAAAAAAATCCAGTCTTGTTTGCTGCCCAAACCAGACAGACTGACCTTTTGAATACCAGGTGGTGCCAAGTTATTATTTCTGAAAATCTGTTTTGTCTGGAAAAACTGCTGTGTCATTGCCATTGAGTATTATTGAAGCTCTAATGCAAGTCTTTGAGAGTGAGGAGTTGTAAAATTGTATCTGTTTGGGCTGAGTTTCTCCACTCCACACCTCACACTAGAAGGTTCTAGTTCAGCCATAAACTGTATATGAGGAGAGCAGTCAGCCCCTAGTATTATGCAGTTAGGGGCAGTGCTTAGAAGAAGGGACTCTGCCAAACTACTTAGTGACCAGAAGAAGACAGGGATACTCTGCCACAGACCCAGGATCACCAGCATTTTCCAGGGTACCAGCCTTCTGAGAGAGAGAGAGAGAGAGAGAGAGAGAGAGAAAGGGACAGATAGTTCAAGCCTTTTCCTTAGCAGTAAACCCTTATTCTGCCAGGGAGGAGACAGGAGAAGCCAGCCCTATTCCCTATGAATTCCTCCAGTAAAGAAGCACACTGGAGACCCTGACTCTGTGGACTTATTTTCCTTTGGGGTACACCATTCCCTACCATCTCTTCCGGAGAGCATCAACACGTGGTGACACCTCAATGGTGTCCGGGGAACCTAGCATAGCCTTGGGACCACCCCAAACCCGGCCACTGCAAAATAGGAGAGGAGCCTGAGTAGTTTTTACTGCAAATACGTAGACTGCCAGAGGTGCAGCTAATTCATAAATTAGACTAATCCTCCAGCAGTGCAGAGGGGGAACAAAGATCAGCACAAAAATCTTTGTAAATGACTCCCAATATGTACACCTGATAACATCTACTATAAGAAACAAGAAGGTACCATCTTCATAGGGAAGGAAGATGGACACCTCCTAGTGAAAACCCTAATGAAAGTCCTGACTGACTACGAGTATGAACAGACCCCAGAGGTAGGTGAGTTCATACACAGGAATACCTAAAGACCTATCTAACCCTAGAGAACCCTGGTACTAATGACAGGAATACAGGAATACCTAAAGTCCTATCTAACCCTAAAGAACCCTGGTACTAATGACAGGAAAGAGACAACCTCCAAAAGGAAGGATGAACGGGAGTCTCCTTAAGGCTTAATACAAAACACCAAAGAAATGTAACACACTGAAGTGCCAAAATACAAAGGGAAATGTAACACTTAAGTTCCAAGAAGCTATTGCAGCACCAGGAATCCAGCCGAGATCCAAACACCAGCTATCAACAGGTCCAACTAAAGCTATAAACCGCACCGCATTGTGGGAAAAACAACTATAAATAGGGAAAGGTAAATCACAACAATAGCAACAACTGGAGGTTAAGGGTGTGGCTAGTACCAGAAACAACACAGACGCCTATTGATCCACAAGGTAAACATTTAAAATCAAACCACGTGTTGCCAGTCTCAAAGATCTCCTGCCACTCGTCGCAGGGACGTCCATATGTCTATGCTGGGAAACAGCGCAGCTAGGCTGAACAATGAAGCACGAAGCGGGCGGCCTCTTGCTTCGCCATCTAAATCAACTGCCTGGGCGCCCTCTCAACCCTCTGCATCCGGTGCCCCGCTTGCCCCCTTCCTTGCTATGCCCCTGCACCTGTGAAGGAGAATTCTGTCTGCTTCAGTGTGACAACACCAACTGCCACTCTGAATACCCTCAATTACAGTACACCAGAGTTATCACCTGCAACTGAACAGTGTTGAGTGCAACTTTTATGCTTAAAAAAATCAGCAGCAAGTATATCTTTTAGATATAAGTTTGGCTCCTAGCTACCTCCTGCGCATTAGAAAAAAAAAAGTATTACTGTAGCTTTAAATAGCAATCGAAGCACAGTATTGTCAATGGCTGGCTGCTGCAAAGTAACACACAGTACACTAAATACCCTTGCCCTGTCTCTAGCTCAGACATATCTCTCTTTCTATCAGTTATTTAAACCAGTCTATCTATATAAATCCCTAAACTTTCACTATAAGACTCTAAACATGCTGTATTAACATAGTAACATAGGGGTTCATTTATCAAACTGGTGTAAAGTAGAACTTGTTTAGTTGCCCATAGCAACCAATCATATTCCACTTTTTATTTTTGACAGATTATTTGGAAAATAAAAGGTGGAATCTGATTGGTTGCTATGGGCAAATAAGCCAGTTCAACTTTACACCAGTTTGATAAATAACCCCAATAGTTTGTAAGGCTAAAACAAAGCCCGCCTCCATCCAGTTCAGCCTGTTATCCTGAAAGTAGTTCAACCAGGGAGCCAGGGGAAGGCAAAAAAAAAAAAAAAACTCATGTGCCAATTTTCCTCATTTTAGGGGGAGAAAAATTCCTTCCCGACTCAAATCAGGCGATGAGAATAACTCCCTGGATCAACGACCCCTCTCTAGTAGCTAAAGCCTGTAATATTATTACACTCCAGAAATACATCCAGGCCACTCCTGAATTCCTTTATTGTACTCGCCATCACCACCTCCTCAGGCAGAGAGCTCCATAGTCTCACTGCTCGTACCGTAAAAAATCCTCTTCTATGTTTGTGTAGAAACCTTCTTTCCTCCAGACGCAGAGGATGTCCCCTCGTCACAGTCACAGTCCTGGGGATAAATAGATGATGGGAGAGATCTCTGTACTGACCCCTGATATATTTATACATAGTTTATAGATCTCCCCTCAGTCGTCTTTTTTCTAAAGTGAATAACCCTAATTTTGATAACCTTTCTGGGTCCTGTAGTTGCCCCATTCCAGTTATTACTTTAGTTGTCCTCCTCTGAACCCCCTCTATCTTTGCTATGTCTGCCTTGTTCACAGGAGCCCAGAACTGTGGGGCACAATTATTAAGACAGGCATCTAAAAATGAAGCCCCTGCGCTGGTGTTGGATTGCCAAAGTTATGAAGAGGCGTCGGCCTCTCCATAACTTCGGTGCATCCGGCGCCAGCGCAACTTCCTTGCTGTCTTACATTTAGACCATTTTCTACGCCTAAAACAGGGATAGAAAATGGTAACTGAGACGGGCCTCCCGGCCTGTCCCCTTCCCCACCCACAATTTTAGACCTGGCATGAGCGGGAAGAAGTCGTAGATAGCAGCACAACTAACCATTGAGCTGCCATCTGCGCCTGAAATACGCCTGATTTAGGCATATTTCAGAATGCTAAATGACCCCATGTGTCTAAAGACAACTGTTTTTCTTTCCTTTATTTGTGGCAGAGACGTCCTGCCTCTTCGATGTCAAAGCTAGGAATGACCTAATTTCCTCGTTTTGGATCATAGGAGGTCATTTATTAAGCTGAAATACGCCTATATTCGGTGTATTTTAGGGGCAGATTTTGGCACAATGGTTAGTCGTCAGCAATCTGCGACTTCTCCCCAATCATGCCAGGTCTAAAATAGTGGGCGTGACGTGGGTGAGGAAGGGGACGGATCAGCAGGCCAATCTCATTTACCATTTACTACGCCTGTTTCAGGCGTGGTTCAGGGCAATGCATTTTGGGTGTGTCCGCCAGCTAGCACCTGTGCCTCAGTCATGTGATCCTTTGCCTTCTCTATGCTCTACTCACTACTGTACTGTGATACGTAAAATGGCAAATGCCATCCTGAGTGATTTGTACAAATCGATCTAAAAAATTCAGCTTTTTTTGGGAGGATTAATTTTTGGGTAATTCTAAACTAATTTGATTCATTTAGAATCAATTCACTCATCTGTCTACACAATGTGTATAAATGGCAGTAATAGTTCAAAACTAATATACAGTAAAGTACGTACATATGTAATGTGGAAAGTATAGGCCCGTATAGGCCTATAGGCCCTGAGTGACGTACAGTGACATCATCACCAGTACAATTCTTCAAGTACGTCCAAACAAGAGCTTAGTATTAGACGTCTCCATATTTATTTCCATGCGTAAAAGAATCTTGTCCTAAATAAAAGCAGGAGAGACATTGATCGTGTCTCTCCTGCCCATCCCTCAGCCTTTCATAGTAAAACACAGTAATTTAAACTTATGCATTTAAAAAAAAAATCTAGAAGCCTCGGGTACTTGAAGAAAATAGAGATTTTTTTTCCCTACAGTATTCATGCTTTTCCCTGCAGAGTATCTCACAGTAAATGTTAGATTACGACACACGCACAGCACAGAATATATATTCTCATCTCATCTACGCATTGCCATTTATTAAATACAGCCTCATTAGCTGTCACATGGAGGTAAGACCTGCTGAACCTGCAGAGGTAGAAAAGTGTGAGATCTTAGAAAAAAATCTTCTATACAAAACAAGAGCTAAAAGGAAATCCAAATGTTTTGCACAATTAAAAAATGGATAGATAGATAGATAGATAGATAGATAGGAGATAGATAGATAGATAGATAGATAGATAGATAGATAGAAAGAAAGATAGATAGATAGATAGATAGATAAATCGATAAAAGATAGATAGATGATAGATAGATAGATAGATAGATAGATAGATAGATAGATAGAAGATATATATGAGATAGATAGATGATTTATAGATAGAGATAGATAGTAGATAGATATGAGATAGATAGTAGTGTTGAGAGCAAATTTTTATCACGAATATTGGCATTTCGAAAATTTTCAAATATCTAGTATATAGTGCTATATCTTCGTTGTTACGAATATTCTAGATTTGTTTTCATCACTATAAACCTATAATCTTCTCTCGCTTATTGTATGTAGCTTTTCTTTATCCTTATTATGCTATCTATCATCCATACTTTTTTTTTATTGTTATTATTTTACCTATCATTAATATATTTGTTTTATAAGTATTTTCTTATCCATTATTTTTTAATTGTTTTTGTAGATGCTATATTATTTGATATTTAAATGAAATCATTACCTATAACACACAATAGACAACATATAACAGACAATCACACAAAGGCTGTATGCCAAAAGCCAGGTATGTGCAAGCCAATAACCTATCCGTGAGCCAGGTACAGTCAGCATACCTTACAACAGCAGCATTGTGCACTATGTGACATTCAAAACCAACTCTCATCTGACTGAGATTCATTAAGCCTCAAAGTTGCTTGATTTAAGTTGGATAGCTTGGGGGGACCTGCACACCTAGATCATTATTATTAGGGTGACAAAAATTGTAAAAAAAAAAAAAGATTTGGATGCCAGCTAACTCTTCTCTCACTGCTTAGGAGGACTGCATAAAAAATTTCAGTTTTCTACTTGTCCTAATATTATATTCGATAACCTTTCTACGCTGTTTTGTCATGTAAACTTATTTGTATAAACTTGATATGGGAAAGACGTGCAAATAGTTTTTTACCTGAAAAACGAGGCAGATTCTGCTAATTTGCATGTCTTTCCCATATTCAAGTTTATGCAAATGAGTTTACATGCTTATGCCGCTCATCACTAATAGATAGATAAGGAACTGGAAAGTTTGTGAACTTGTTAGAATTAACTATATATTTGCATAAATGTAACCTAAAACTGCATTAGATTATCACACAGTCCCAATATCACACATCTGTGAGTGGAAAAAGTATGTGAACCTTTGCATTCAGCAATAACCAACCAAATGTCTCTGGTAACTGCTGATTAGTCCTACATGTCGGCTTTGAGGAGTAATTGACGCGAAACAGCTTCAACTTTGGTATGAACTGCTCGCTTCAGATCCTTCTATAACATTTCTATTGGATTAAGGTCGACACTTTGTTTTGGCCATTCCAAAACTTTAACTTTAATTTTAACTTTAGAAATTGCTCAGATGCAGCAAAACAGTCCCACTCCATGATACTACCACCACCATGATTCACATATGGACTGAGATTTTTATGCTGGAATGCAGAGTTTTTTTTTCCTCCAAATAAAACACTTCTCCTTTAACCCTTTCTACCCTGGGCCTGTTTTCATCTTCCTGCCCAGGACATTTTTTGCAAATCTGACATGTGTCACTTTATGTAGTAATGACTTTGGAACACTTTTACTTATCCAAGCCATTCTGAGAATGTTTCTCGTGACGCATTGTACTTCACGACAGTGGTAAATTTGAGTCAATATATTTTTCCTTTATTTGTAAAAAAAATCCCAAATGTACCAAAAATTTGGAAAAATTCACAATTTTCTAAATTTGAATTTCTCTACTTTTAAGACAGATAGTAATGCCTCATAAAATAGTTATCGGTCATCATTCCACATATGTATGCTTTATGTTTTTGCATCATTTTGTAAATGTCTTTTTAGTTCCTTAGGACCTTAGAAGGCTTAGAAGTTTAGAAGCAATTTTCCAAATTTTCAACAAAGTTTCCCAAAACATTTTTTTAAGCACCAATTCATGAAAATGGAGGCGAAATTTCAAAATTTCATGTTTTATGCAGATTTTTCGTGTTAATCAATTTCTTCATGCAACACAGCAAGGGTCAGCAGCAAACTAAACCTTAATATATGTTACTCTAATTCTGTCCATGTGTTGTAGTAAACTGCTGTCAGGGCACACGGCAGTGGTCAGAAGGAAAGGTGCACCATATGGTTTTTGGAGGTAGATTTTGCTAGATTGGTTTTTGGGCACCATTTTGTATTTAAAGAAACCCTGACGTACATCTACAGTGGAAACCCTCAAAAAGTGTCCCCATTTTGGAAACTACACCCTTCAAAGAATATATTAAGGGGGGTACTGAGCACTTTGACCCTTTAAGCTTTTTACGGAATTTGAAAACACTTGGCTGTGAAAATGAAAAGTTTTATTTCTTCTTATTTTTGTGGGATGAAATGGTCGTTTGATTGATACCATTTTGGGGTACATACACCTTTTTGATCGCTTGGTATTATACTTTTTGTGAGGAAAGGTGACCAAAAAATGGCTGTTTTGGCACTGTTTTTTTTTTTTTTACTGCATTCATATGACAGGGTGGATCATGTGATATTTTTATAGGGCCGGTCGATACGGACACGGCGATACCCAATATATATGCTTTTCATTTTTTTCCCTATTTTTTACAAATTTGTTATTACTTAATTATGGGAAAAGAACATTGTTTTTTTCACTTGAAACTTTAATTTTTTTATTATGCAAAACTTTATTTTTTTACAGTTTTTTTTTTTACCTTTTTTTTCCCACAACTTTTTGGCTCTGATCCCCTGTATAATGCATTACAATACATCTGTATTGTAATGCATTGGCTGTAAGTGTCTGCATCGGGCTGCCTTCCCTGCCATTGGGTCCCCATCACAGCAGCACGGGCACCCGATGGGGATGGGGAGGGAGATGCCAACTAATGCATTGGCATTAGTGTTTTCACAGAAGCCGGCGCATACAGAAGGGGTCCGGCTAATGGGAACAGCCGATCCCCTGCAGCTGATTGGGCGCAACTCCTGCACCCCCCCATCAGCACGCCATAGTACTACGGTGCTAGTCGGGAAGTGACTTTATGCAGCGCTGTACTATTACAGTGCTGGTTGGGAAGGGGTTAAACAAAAGAGTTCTATTTTGGTTTAATCCATCCACAAAACATTTTTACAATAGTCTTCTGCCTTGGTGATCTTTATTAAACTGCACATGGACAGCAATGTTCTTTCTTCATGCAATCCTGACATGCACACCATTGTTGTTCAGTGTCCTCCTGATGGTGGACTCATGAACATTAACATTAGGTTATATGAGAAAGGCCTTAGAGGTTACCTTATGTTCCTTTGTGACCGTGTAGACTATTACACCTCTTGGTCCTGGTGTGATCTTTGTTGGTTGACCACACCTTGGGAGTGTAGTAAGTCTTGAATTTCCTCCATTTGTACACAAACTGTCTGACTTTGAATTGGTGGAGTGAGAGGTCAAACTCTTTAGAAATGGTTTTGTCACCTTTTCCAACCTGATGAGCATCAACAACTCTTCTTCTGAGGTCCAACTCGAATTTCACCTTCAAATTATCTACTAAATCCTAAAGGTTCACACACTTTTGCCACTCACAGATGTGTAATATTGGATTATTTTCTCCAAAAAAATAAATTACCAAGTCTAACATTTTGACTCCTTTGTTTGATTTGGTTTCCTTTATCTACTTTTAGGACTGGTGTGAAAATCTGATGTAGTTTTAGATTCTAAAACTTTAATTTTTAACTACCACTGTATGGCATCCAATGAAGCATGGCATCATTTTTATGAACACATATGTATGGGATGTGGCAGAAAAAAGTCTGAATACTTCTGTCTGCAAATGGAGGCATGTGGAGGTGTCAAGGTGCAATAGAGGCCTCATGCACATCTATAACAGAACTGTATAACATGGAGCCATAATATGTCCATCTGCATAAGGCTAGGGGCTGGGTTGGCACTCTGCTTCTGCCAAGGCATGTGGATGCAGTTGGACTAAGACCCTAGATAAACAAACTATTTGTAATAGATGGTTTTCTATGACAGATCTCCTACTCTCTCAGTAGTGATGGCCAAGTCTACACATGAAATAACAAAAAGTTAGAACACGTCGCCTGATTAAAAAATGACATGTAAGATTTGTGAATGTAATTTTATTGTAATTTTTTATGAAATTATCATTCATATCAAGACAACGAAACACATCTTCTGGAGATGAACAACTATAATAACAGAGAAGGAAAGAAAATCAGATAAAAATGAAAAATCCTGTAACTGTATTGGAAAAACTATAAAGGTAATTAAAAACCTTCAAAATTGAATATAAAGTATTATTTTTCACATGCCATTGTCATGGACAATCATACATACAATTTCTTCATTTTGACTTTTACTACATCCTCGGAGTATAAGCCGCTTTTATCTGCTTTATTTGTCCTTATATACCTGACTGGAGTTATAGCAAATTCTACCACAATCACAGTGATCTACAGAGATCAGCACTTACACACCCCCATGTATCTATTCCTCTGCAATTTATCTATTGTAGACCTTTGCTATACAACCACCACTGTCCCTAAATTAGTCCACATGTTCTTGAGCGGTGACTATACATTGACCTTCACCCAGTGTTTTGTCCAGATGTATTTCTTCCTTCATGTGGCTACTATGGAGGATCTTCTGCTCTTTATCATGGCTTATGATCGATATGTCGCCATTTGTAACCCTCTTCATTATCATCATACGTTGAGTAAGAAGAATTGTATCCTGTTCATGGCTGTCGCTTGGGGAATCGGATGCATAACTTCAGCTGCTGCAACTTCGACGGCATCTAATTTAACTCTGTATTCTAATGTGATCCCTCAATTCCTTTGCGATTTTAAAGCTTTTGCCAAAATTTCCTGCCCCAGTGTTGGTTTCCAGCTATTTTCCTACGTGGGAGCTTTAATATTTGGTGTCGGCCCTTTTCTGTGCAGCATCATATCTTATATCCGGGTGATCATCGTCATTTTAGGAATTAAATCTAGTGATGGGAGAAAAAAGGCTTTCTCCACTTGTTCATCCCACCTCATAGTCCTCACCATGTATTATGGCACCTGGATGTCTCTGTATGTAATGCCACCACTGAAAGATCCCCGGGTCTTCGAGCTGACCCTTTCTATTCTATTTTCCATCATTACTCCCATGTTAAACCCTCTGATATACAGTGTACGGAATAAAGTTGTAAAAAGAGCTCTTCTGAAAATGGTGGGGTGTAAAGTCACAGAAAAATAAAGTAATTCCTTCTTGTGATATACTTAGCTTTCATCTGTTTTATCCCCCTAAAGATTGCCGCTGGCTGAGAGAGCTCCGAAACGCATCCACATTCCCACCAGAGTGGTTCTGCACTGGATGACTAGTGAGTCAAACTTGACCACTATCAGTTTAAAAGCATTCTCTCTACATATACTGAATGGTGCACAATTGAATTTGTATGGGTTTGAATTTGTAGTGCTACTAACAAGACTACTGCCAACTCAGACCCCCCTGTATTCAAATTCAACAAAGTATAAGCAGAAGCTGATTCAATAATCCAACCAGCGAGCCAACAACATGTGTATTCTTTAGCAACCAAAGGACACTGGTGGTAAGAAGCCCTGTGCATCGCCTAGGTGGAGACTGTAGTGTACAATAAAAGTACACAAGATTGTTGGTTATAAGGCAAAAATATCTATAATCTAACCCTAGGACACCAGTATTTAACATTGGTGATAAGACTGTATCTAAACAGATCATCTTTACAACCTGTTCATTGTACATCACTAGCACCATTCATCTTAAGAGATTTTGTATTATCTGTCACTGGCCTCACTACCAGTCAATGGTCTCACTAAGAAACGTGGAAGATGATCTAAATGTACTCTAGCAAGGAAGCTGTTGTAGATTTAAGGCTGTTGGACACCATCAGGGGATGCACCTGAGTTATGCAGAGGCTGGTTCTTCTAAATAACTTAGGCTAACTTAGGCTGGCGCTTCTACATAACTTCGGAGCATGAAGCGCCAGCGCAGGGAGATTAAGACCAGCATCTAAAACGCCCGTCTTAATAAATGACCCCATATGTATCTACGTTTTTATTGTGTTGCACTCCGGAGGTGCTCTCACTCTAAAACGCCAGGGTCCCGTGGTAGATATTTGTAGCTGTTTATGAGTTTTCAGCTTGTTATGAATCCATTTTTATATGCATAAATAGCTTTTCATGAATTTAAATATACATATTATTTTTATATATTTTTATATATTATCTGTACATTGTATTAATAAATGATGTATTTACATGGGAGATATAACTCCTGTAAATAAGGAGTGCCAGCCTATTTTACATCCTTATCCCCTGTACAAGGACCTGGATTCCACTGCAGGGGAACCACTAGGCTGCTACCTCTTTAAATAGTCTATATTCAAGTGACTGCTGACCTATGGAAGTCAAGACACAACGGTGAGGAGAACCAATGGATCAGGCCAATCTGCGAAGGGCCAAGGTAAGGGCAGGCAGAGTATATTCAATCTGAGAATCAGGCAAAAGGTTGAGGCAGACAGCAGGAGAGGATCAATATAAGAGTCAGGCAGAGGTCAGTTCAGGCAGTAAACAGTCAAATCCAGTAATCAGGCACAGATCAGATCATATACAGCTCACCTCTGCAGGGAACTAGATAGATGTTTCTACACTGTAGCTCAGGCACCTTTCCACAGGGGAAGGTGCTTTAAAAAGATTGAGACAGATAAGCAAGGACTGAGGACGATAAGACTGCATACACTGGCCCTGTAAGAGCTTGAGAAAGTGTGTGCATGCCCTATGGGCAGAGGGGAGAGGAGCAGGCAGGAGGCAGCCTGCGTGGAGTGGATGGAGCAGCACTACTCCGAAGGATGGGCACGCCAAGCAGGTGGAGAAGGACATCAGTGGGTCTGGACTGGCAGAAAATGAAACAAGAGGACAAGTGAGTGAGTGTTCCAGTGGCCATACCCACAGGGAGAAGAGAGATGTATAACAGATTGCTATAGAGTATACTTCCCAGAAACCAAATCTCCAAACTACAGTCACAAGACATGCAATGCAATGTGAGCCAGATTTATGGCGGATCTGGTCTTTCGGATTTAAAAATGATTTTATCTAATTTTATGCAAATATTTCTCTTGTTGACAGACATATGGACTGTGTTGCTTTACTGTGATAGTGAAAGGAAGCAAGTTTGTTATGTTAGGGACAATGACTGTAAGACAATAAAATATGCAATTTTCTCCACTGGATATGAACTCCGATCAGTGGGGTTGGTGTGGACCCTCCACTGAGCCTGGGAGAATGCAGTATCTAATCATTGCAGTCTAGGGGATATAAAAACACCCAAACTCACTTGTGAACTGACCATTTGGGCATTAGGGCAGTGACTGAGGTCTCAGGGCCAGAGAAAGTACAGAGCCCCTTGGCGAATTTTAGAACTCCTTAATATTTATTCAAGTGGTAAATACTCTTAAAGATGTAATGTGTTTATCCAAACCAAGTGTATAGTGTAGCGGTTGGTAAGGGGCCTAAAACCGATAATGTCTGGGTGTTCCGATCTGTCCGAAGACGAACATACTCGCGATCCAATGGATAAGCCATAACTTATTTGTTGAAGAACCTCTTACTGGCCCAATCAATCCCACTGTAGTTGATGTACACCATTACAATGGCATTTGCTAAGAGGAGAGATATAATAGGCATCAAGTGACCAGTCAATTCTTGAATTTCCGAGCAACCTTGGCGAAGGCCAAATTTGCTGGTTAGATGACTGGGTCAGAGCATCTCCAATAACACTATTCAGAAATATGCCTATATTAAGCATATTTCTGGCAGAGATTGTGGCGCAAAGGTTATTTGCGCCGCAATCTGTGACTTTTCCCAGCTCATGCCAGGTCTAAAGAAGGGTGTTGGGCCGTGGCGGCATGCCCCTCTCATTCATCATTTTCTACATCTGTAGAAAATGGTCTAAATGTAAGCCAGCAAGGAGGCTAGCTTACATTTAGACTGGTGCTAGATATGCCAAAGTTATGTAGAGGCCGGCGCCTGCTAAAGAGGCTATTAAGACTGGTGTCTAAAATGCCTGTCTTAATAAATGACCCCTTAGTCTTGTTGGGTGTCCCAGGCATGCGGTGGTTAGTACCTGCCAAATGTGGTCTAAAAAATTACAATCAGCGACGGGTCCATGGTCACCCAAGTGTCAATGATGTGTGTGGGGGAGAAAGCTAGCCCATCTTGTCCCATCCCTCAGAAGCGATACTGTAAAGCAAATTACTGAAAACGTTATTGATGGCAATAACAGAAAGGTGTAAAAACAGACAGGACATCACAGCTGGCTATATTTGGGGCTGTGTTGTCACTGACAAGTTACAGTGCCCATGCTGACCTCGCTTCACTGCCAAAAGGCCCTACAAAGAGTAGTGATGAGCGGCAGGGGCAATTTTCGAATTTGCGATATCTCGCGAATATTTGGGCGAATATTCACCATATATTCGAAAATTCGCAAA
Organism: Bufotes viridis; assembly: GCA_033119425.1. Taxonomy (NCBI): domain Eukaryota; kingdom Metazoa; phylum Chordata; class Amphibia; order Anura; family Bufonidae; genus Bufotes; species Bufotes viridis. Next base: position 7,737,722 of record CM065595.1, on the reverse strand, counting down.
TTCGTAATCTCCAGTCATTATTTTCTGATTGTGAAAATTCGCATTAAAAAAATTTGCGTAAATTTGCATAAAATTTTGCATAAAATTTCACATAAACTGGCATTTAAGATATCTTTTAAATACCAGTTTATGCGAATATTTATGCAAAATTTTATGCAAATTTATACGAATTTTTAATGCGGATTTTCGCAATCAGAAAATAATGACATTATTTTCTTGCTTGCGAAAGTTTGCATATAAAAAATTAGCATAAAAACGAATATTCACAATTGAGAATATATTTTGCGATATTCTAAATATTCACGAATTCTCGAAGTGCCGATATTCGCGATTAAAATTCGCAATTTGAATATTCGTGATCAACACTAACAAAGAGCACATAAGCATCAGGAGTGGACCAAGGTGCAGAGTAAGAAGACAGCATGTTCTGATGAAGCAGGTTTGACATCATGTGCATGGCTGGGTACTTGTGCATCACTTACTGTACCTGTGTAAGAGATGGCACCAGGATGTACTATGGGAAGAAGAGAGGTGGGCCAAGACAGTGTTCTGCAGGAAATCTTGGATCTTAGCATCATGTGAATGTGACATGTACTATCTACCTAAACACTGTACAAACAAGTACACCCATTTATGGCAGCAGTGCCTCCTAATGGCAGTGGCCTCTTCGAGCAAAAAAATACCCTGGCAACACTTCAAAATTTGCTCAGGAATGAGGAACAACTGAGAAAAGAGACAAGATGATGATTTGTCTATAAATTTCCCATATCTCAATCCGATCTGTGGAATATGCTAGAAAAACAAGTCTGATCTATGGAGGAGCACCTCAAAACTTACAGGACTTCAAGGGGTATTAACATCTGGACATTTATGGCTTATTAGGAGGATATGCCAGAAATATCTGAAAGGGACCAATTCCTGTCTCCAGAACGAAGTTCTAAAATGAAGGCAGAACAAACAGTGCATGTGCAGTAGTGATGAGCGGCAGGGGCAATATTCGTCATAAGTTCACGAATTCAAGAATTAACCATTATTTTCTTGATTGCGAAAATCGGCAACGTAATATGCGCGTATTGCGCACGCAATACAGGCGTGGATCACTATAGCTACATTTTTCAAGCTGATAGAAGTTTGCCGAGACTGGAGAAAATGGTTGGCACGGCAGAACATTACAAAAGCTTTATATGCAGATAGAGTGCTCAAATATATTCGCGATTGTGCTAATCGGCACTAATGGTGCAAAAATTTTGGCGCAATACAGGCAACTTTACATTTTAGCAGGTCTGACTACATATTAGTGATTCATGCACTAAGTATTGTTGTGAACTTGTGACATCACAGCGCTATGTATGTAGCATGTATGGTTCTCCTATAGAAAGGGGTCGGCAACTTTCCTATTGGTTGCTAGGGATGTTGCTCAGCTCAGACAAAGACATTACAGCCTTCTCATTGGCCCAAAGGCAAGAAGCAGGGAGGGATCATGGGTTCAGATTTTTAAAAAATCTAGAATATTCGCGAATATAAATATAAAGCACTATATTCTAAATCTTAGCGAATTTTCGAAGTGCCGATATTCGCGATTAAAATTCGTGATTTGAATATTTGTGCCCAACACTAATGTGCAGCCACCCTCTATCCACCACCATGGAACTTCCAAAAATAGCCTATTTTTGAAAGCCTCATAGTGATGACCTGGGAGCTTGCTGTACTTGCGAAAGTCTCACAGCAATGAATCTAGAGGATGCAGCGCATGCACAATGTGTTTTCTATTGAGGGGTCTGTTCTGGATATAGGATCAGGTCCCAGAGGTGGGACCTGCCCCTATGTGACATTTATGGCATATCCTAATGATATACAGTACTCTAACCATCCCAGATGGGAATATTCCTTGAAATGATCTGCTGCTATTGCTAGGGTGCCAGATGCTACATGCTTGTTCTGGCTGGTGGGCAGGTAATAAGGACCCTTAAGAAGGGCAATATGAAAGGTTCTGCTAAAATGGTTTTAACGTCCCTCCTGTCTCTTTTTGGTTGGTTTACAACTAGCTTTCTGTTGTCCCGAAGGGCAATCTACACACAGAAATACTAGAGTAATAAACTATATCTACACTATGCGTTGTATACGTGTATGAACAAACGTCATTGTGATACCAAAAAATAAAGTGACTACCCTATATCCACGCATTTCAGAAAGAGCTTGAATAGTTGCAATTATAGTTATCCAATAACTTATCTCATCGTGGCCCCCATACACTGTAATATCTTCCTGTGGCCCCAAATGTTTTTTTCTTCTAAATGGGTATTTATCACTATATATATATCATTATCACGATAAATTTCTTGATATCGTTATCGTGGGAATATTTTTGATATAGCCCAACCCTACTTGTACCTCACCACCAGAACCTTCAGAGTTTCCCATTCATACACTACCTCCTCGTCACATCCCCTCTCTGTTGGTGTCCCTTAAGGCTTTGTCCTGGGCCCCTTCTTTTCTCCACTTATACATTAAGTCTGGGACAGCTCATAAAGTCCTATGGCTTCCACCTCTATGCTGATGACACTGAAATCTACCTCTCCGCCCCAGATGTTACTTCCATCCTTCAGAACCCCGGCACATTTGTGGGCAATATCTTCATTCTTCTCCTCCCGCTTCCTAAAACTCAACATGGACAAAACTGAAGTCATTGTCTTTCCCCTATGTTACTTAGCCCCCCTACCTGTTCTGTCCATTACAATTAATAGCACAACGCTTTCTCCAGTCTTGCAGGCCCACTACCTGGGGGTAACATTGGATTCAGCCCTGTCCTTTAAGCCACACATCCAAACCCTCACCTCCACCTGCCATTTTCAACTTAAGAACATCTCTCGTATTCACTCCTTCCTCAACCCTGAGTCAACCAAAATACTAGTGCATGCTCTTGTCATCTCCCACCTGGACTATTGCAGCATCCTCCTGTTTGGCCTCTTATTTAGCACCCTCGTTCCCCTCCAATCTATTCTCAACTCCGCTGCCCATTTATTCCACCGCTCCCCTCGTTTCTGCTCTGCCTCCTCCTCTGCCAGTCCCTTCTCTGGATCCCGACTGGCCAGCAAATTCAGTTTAAAATATTTACAGCTACATATAAGGCCATCCACAATCTGTCCCCTCCATACATCTCTGACCTGCTTTCTGGATACATCCCCCCATGTAATTTCAGATCCTCACAGGACCTCCTCCTCTGTTCTCCTCCAATCTTTTCTTCACACAATCAACTACAAGATTTCTCACATGCCAATGCCCTACTCTGGAACTCACTACCCCAATACATCAGGCTGTCTCCCAACATACAAACCTTCAAGAGTAACCTAAAAAACCCACCTTTTCAGGAAAGCCTACCATCTGCAATGAGCAAGCTGCCACCACACAGCCGCACGAGCACCTTTACCCTCACCTACTGTGTTCTCCCCTTCACTTATAGATTGTAAGCTCTTGCGGGCAGGGTCCTCTACCCCTCTGTAGCAGTCTGTTAATAGTTTCTTGTTTATTGTATTTTTATATTTGTGTAACCCCGGCTGGATGTACAGCGCTATGGCAGTAATGGTGCTTTTAAATAAATAATAATAATAAGATCCCGGGAGCTCAATATAGTATTGTTTTTATATTATAATTTCAGTCTCTTAACTGTCCATGGAGAGAACGTAACATCAGGTGTTAGACCCTTCAGTGTTTGCTGTACAGTATAAAAAACCTGCTCATAGCACTGAGCAAATGAACCATTCCACTGCAACCAGCCACATTCAGAGGTAAGAGGTGCTGTTACCTCCGGAGCAACTTCAGAAAGGAATTGGGAACATGGGAACTTGTCTCATTAGTACGTCATTGCAATTAGTTGAGGGGTATCTGCAATGATCTCATAATTGAATGCACCATGACTGCAACCAGAGCTACAAGACCCAAATGAACCAAATGTCTTCTCTATTTGTAGCAAAATACATTAAAAACACAGTGACTCCCTGAAAGCTGCTTACGCGTTTGGAACGCTACATGCCTTCTTAGTCATAGCCTATTGGTATGACTAAGAACGCATGTAGCATTCGAAACACGTAAGTGCACTTTGAGTTCCTTCACATCCTCTAAATATCAAATGAAAATGTACTGATATTTTTTCGGTCTTATGAGCTAGGGAATTACAGAGCATGGTCTCCACCGTGATCACCAATGAGATGAATACATCCATAGTAACATAGCTGATAAGGTTGAAAAAACACAGGTGCATTAAGTCTGGCCTATAATCCTCCAAAGTCACAATAAAAGGTTCCTATCACGTAGCTGTCGATATCTTGTGTTTTACTAAGTGGATAATTTCACCAAAGGATAAAGTTTCATCTGAGTGTGAAGCAGCGCGGTTCCAATATTATTGCATGGCCTATAATCCTATCGTCTTGATCCAGAGGGAAGTTAGAACTCCTATGATCGCCTATCCCCATAATAGGGAGAAAAGTTTTCTGCCTGATCTGACAATCAGAACAAATCCCCATATCATCGTCCAATCACCAGAAACCTAGTGCTTGTGATTTTATTAGGCATCAACTCCCTTCTTGACCTTGTACAATGATTCCACGATTACAACATCTTTTGGTAGAGCTCCATAGTCTAAAGAATCTAAGAGTCTAAAGAATCCCCTTCTACGTTAATAGTAACATCTACCAGAAGATGAAAATCTGACCAGATCATGGGATGATCACACAGCTTCACTGCTTGTACTGTAGTTACAAAGAGAGTTGGTTCGGCTCACTCAATGCTTGACCATATCTTGGGTCAGAGAATGGCCTCAATGGTATAACTGGTCTAAGCAAATTCATGCAAGCACTTGGTTTTAGCCTATAAAAAAAAAAACACGGTTATTGTTTATTTGATAAGTTACATAAAGCAGAGATTACTGGCGCATTTTAAGCGCAGTGTTTTATGTGCTTAATCAATAGAGAATGTTGCTTTCAAATGCAGACCATCAAAAGCTTTGTGTTCCTCCATTGTACTGTAGCCTTGATGGGTCAGGCACCTTTGTGATCATGACCAAGTCAGATCCTCATTCTCCAGAAACAAAAATTCACAATCAGTGACTACAAGCAGATATTGAATTGATACACAATGACTATAATCTATACCCACTGAGTATTTTCCAATATTTTGCTCAGTGCCAGCATCTGTACGAGGCAGACCTAAGCAGATACCCAAGTCCACTGGTCTTGAGGTAGAAGGTGATCCAATGTGACACTATTGTCTGCATTTAGCAGGAGTCGACCCAGATTTTGTGCCTTCCAGTGTGATTCCGTCCTCATGGCGAATTTTACCTGTAAGTTCTTTATTTTGACCTTCATTATACATGAGAATAAGCCATTTTTATCTTTTTTGTTTGTCCTTATTTACTTGACGGGAGTACTTGCCAATTTGGCCACCATTCTAGTAGTATATAAAGATCGGCACTTGCACACCCCCATGTATCTATTCCTCTGCAATTTATCTATAGTAGACCTTTGCTACACAACCACCACTGCCCCTAAGTTGGTCCACATGTTCCTGAGCGGTGACTATACATTGACCTGCATCCAATGTTTCGTCCAGATGTATGTCTTCCTACATGTAGCTACTACAGAGGATCTACTGCTCTTCATTATGGCTTATGATCGATATGTCGCCATTTGTAACCCTCTTCATTATCATCGCATTTTGAGCAAGAAGAATTGTATCCTGCTTATGGTATTTGCCTGGGTTACTGGCTTCTTAAATTCGGCTTTTGCAACATTAACTTCATCTAAATTACCTCTGTATACAAATACGGTCCCTCAATTCTTCTGCGAATTTAAAGCCTTTGCCAAAATTTCTTTTCCCAATGCAGGTTTTCAGCTATTTACCTACATGGAAGTTGTAATATTCGGCTTTGGCCCTTTTTTATGCAGTATAATATCATATATTAGAGTTATCATTGTTATCTTGCGTATTAAATCTAGAGATGGGAGAAGAAAGGCTTTCTCTACTTGCTCATCCCACCTCATAGTCCTCACCATGTTCTATGGCACCTGGATGTCTGTATATATCATGCCACCATTGAAAGATCCCCGGGTCTTTGAACTGACACTCTCTATCCTGTATTCTACCATTACTCCCATGTTAAACCCTCTGATATACAGCGTACGGAATAAAGATGTGAAGAGGGCTCTACTGAAACTGGTGGGGGGCAAAGTCAGAAGAGAACAGAGTCAATCATTAGGAGTATACAGTTAATTTGAGTTTAAAGTAGTAGCAAATCAATGTTAATAGAACTGGTATTGTCATAAATTTGTCCGCTTAACAAATCCAAAGCATTTCTAATTTATTTTGGACGTATTGTGTAAAAACGGCACCCAGCACCATTTTACTGTTCGTTTTGGTGGGCAGAACCACAAGGTAGAAGAGGAGGAATGGTCACGGGACACTGGGAGGAAGTGGCGGAAGGGTTTGCATTGTTTGGCTCAGAGGTTAATATATAGTCTGATCAGGGGCAGTATTCAGCAAGGTCCTGTTGCAGATTGCATTGTACTTTTGACCTGAAAGTATGTTGTGCTGTGGCTCTGTCTGCAAAAAAAATAAAAAATTGTAGATATGGGTTTTTTTTTTTGCAATTTTTCTTCACTAGCATTTTTCTTTTTTTATCCATGACACTTTCTTGGTCTTCAAAATAGAGTATGATTTGTATATAGCTTTCTTCAGATTCAGATTTCTCCATTGGAAAAAAACGGTCAGGTTTCTGCATGTAGTTTTGGATGCTAAAATCAGGAGTGAATAAAAAAAAAAAAAAAAAAGAGAAGACGTTGTATGTGTCGTTTATACGTTCTCTCCTTTATGATCCACTCTTGATATTGACTTCCAAATATGTATGCAGAAACCTGACCCCGTGGTCGTAGCCAAACACTTTGGGTAATGGCTTTCATAATTGGAATGAATCCACAAGACACCACCTGTTGCTTTTAGAATACATGAAAAGATTATTAAACGGTGTAAAATACACAATATGATCGGAGGATTATGTGAAACCAGAGACGTAGGTGGTTTGCTTAACGACTCAACAGCTGGAAGATCAGAAAGGACTGCAGATTTGAAGAAAAGTGGGTGATAAGTGCCATTGTCTGAGACCTTTGATGGATTATTAGATAAACCAAAATCAATGATAATATTATCTTTTTAGCCATAAACATCTTCATTTGGTCATCTACTGTATTCAAGCAAATTCATTTTTCTAAACCTCGGTACCCGTCATGATATTGGAAGAACATTTTCATGAAGTGTCCATGAACATTATTTTAAAAGAAACACTGTTTTGTTGTCTCTGTACTGGTGCTCACTGGGGGTACACAAAAAGTAGGACACTTTCTATATGGTCTCCCTATTGTTAAAGTGGTTCTATCATCCCGGACATTGGCAGCATATCGCTGGTATATGCCCCAATGTCTGATAAGTGCAGGTCTAACCTCTGGGACCTACACCATTCTTTAGAGTGGAGCCTGCAAAGTGAAGGAGGGCGTAGCGTGCATTCACTGCCACCCTCTATTTATTTCTATAGGAGAGCCGAAAATAGCCAAGTGGCGCGCTCTGCTATTTGTGGGCTCCGTTCTAAAGATAGGCGCAGGTACCAGAGGTCAGACCCGCACCTATGAGAAATGTCTGAGATGATGCAACCTCTTTAATGTTTTCACAATGCCAGTATCTGTTATACATGTGCAAAAAAGCTATACAGGGATATAATGATTTTCAAGCATTAGGGCAGTGGCCAATGACCCCATAGGTAAAGTGGGCCACAGCCCCTTGGTTGTAGGAAGTCGGGGGGGGGGGGGGAGGGCGGACAGTCATGTGTTATACATACTTAAGTTGTGCAAACTTGGCAATTGCCTAGGGCCCCCATCCCAAAAAAGGCACGCCAGGGAACAAGACTTTTGGCTTAGTGCCTAATAGGAGTGCAAGCAGTGCCGGCATTTTTGGTGATTGCCGTGATACAGTGTCTCCTGAAAAAGTCTCCTGAAAACTTTGAAAGTCCAAGTTTTTCTAAAATTTCAATGATTATTTTAATCTGAATAAATAATCTAAAGTCTCCTGAAAACTTTGAAAGTCCAAGTTTTTCTAAAATGTCGATGATTATTTTAATCTGAATTACACACCAGATCTGTCTTTTCTCAAACAAAAGGCAGATTCGCTATTTATATTAACCAAACATAATGTCAACAAGTTGATTGGTATAGCTGCTTGTAGTTGCTTGATGAGGGGATTGTGATAATTGGGAAGCTGAAACTACAAAGAATTGTTGCACCTTTGTTTCACCACAGCACATAACTACAGATTTCATGAGGAGCAGTATCTAAAGATCCATAGCGGCTTAGGTTCTGTTCACATCAGTGTTCTAGGGTTTGTTGTTAATAAAGTCATGAAAGCCGCATTAGATGTGTTGTTAGTGGGATAGGAACAAATCCTATTAACTGATATAAAATGACGCTAATGTTGGCATGAAAAATAGAGTTGACCACGAATATTCAAATTGCGAATTTTTATCGCGAATATTGGCACTTCGAGAATTCGAGAATATTTAGAATATAGTGGTATATATTTGTAATTTTGAATATTTAAGATTTTTTTTTAAACAGTACACATGATCCCTCCCTGATTCTAGCTGGTGGGCCAATGAGAAGGCTGCAATATCTTTGATTTTAGGAGTGGTGTTGAATGCGAATTTTCATAATGCAAATTTTTAAATTGCCGATTTCCGCAATCAAGAAAATAATGAATTCACCCAAATATTTGCGAAATATCACAAATTTGAATATTGCCCCTGCTATGGGACAGCAGCCAAACACTCCTGGTGGTGGCACAATGGTTCCTCATCCACAACTCATAGTAGCTGCCATTACTACTTCTTGGTGTAGGGAATTCCATAGTGTGACTACTCTAACTATAAAGAATGTTTTCCTGTATTGATGTCTCCTCCACACCTAAAAAAAAGTCTCCTTGTCCTTTTTAAGTCCTTGGAATCAGGGGCGTAACTATCACAGCGGCAGACCATGAGACTGCTATGGGGCCCAGGGCAAGATGGAGCCCAGTCATAGTTGGGATTATCTTCTCTTCTACTGGAGGTGAAAACTTGAAGACTCTACCCTTTAAAGGAACAACTTTTAACGAATGAGGCAGTGGAAAAATGGCCCAAGGGTCATTGAAAAGGGTTTAGGTGGAAACCCTTCTGTCCTGTGTGGGGGGGCCTGGTTTGATCCTTGCTATGGGGCCCTTACTTCTCTATGTAAGCCACTGCTTGAAATGAATGAATCCTGTGCCGGTTCTTTGTAATGAACACATAGATCTCCATATCATGAGATCGCCTCTAAGGCATCTTTTTTCTAAGCTAAACAAACCCAATTTTTAACCACTAGTACGGCGCTGGCCGGGTCTTTAAAGATGGCGCCCTCTCCTGAGCAGAGCAGGCGCCATAGCTGCGGGCTGCCTGCTTTTTCTTATAGCAGACAGCCGTGGCTAATGTCCGCAACCGACGGTAATGCCGATCGTGGACATTTAACCCCTCAAATGCCGTGGTGCGAAAACTCCCATGGTATAAAAATTTTTAAATATCTTCCTCATATGGCAAACAGTGAAACAGAAAAAATGTCAAAATGGCCGATTCACGTTTTTTGGTCGCTTCATTTTCTACAAAAAAAATGAATAAAAAAGTAATACACCCCAGAATGCTATCAATGAAAAGTTCAGATCACGCTGCAGAAAAAATAAGCCCCTATACATCTCTGTACACATAATTCCAAAAAAGTTATAGGAGTCAAAATATTCCAACATTTTCATTATTTTATCACTATCAAAACACAAGAAAAACTATACATATAAGGCATCGCTGGATTCGTACCGACCTGTCGAATGAAAGTTACTGGTCAGTTTTATTGCACATCGAACATCGTAAATAAAAAAAAAACGTAAAACTGTGGCGGAATTGCTTTTTTTTTTTTTTGCAATTTCACCCCATTTAGAATTTTTTTCCTGCTTCCCACAACATCATGTGCTATATTAAATGGTGGCATTGGAAAGTACAACTTGTCCTGCAAAAAAGAAGCCCTCATAAGGCTATGTAAAAAATAAAGAAAGTTATGGCTATGGGAAGGCAGGGAGCGCAATCGAAAACGCAAAAACAAAAAACCTCCGGGGTAGAAAGGGTTAAAGCTTCTCATTATGTTATTCTCAGTCCCATTTATTAAACAGGTCACCCATCTCTTAACCTTTTTTAGCTCTCCTATATATTTTATAGGATATGGAGCCCAAAACCAATCTCATATTTAAGATGACTTTATGACGGATCTATAAGGGTAATTTTACTGTGATACTGTGTATCTTTTTATAGACCATAAAATTTGATTTGCTTTTGTGACTGCTTCCTGACATTGAATCCTGTGCAGGTTATTGAGGCTCAGGTTTTCATAAGTCATATATTGCAGTCCTTTGCTTTTCCCAATGACTAGGGGCACTTGTAATAATTTAATTTCTAAGAGTTCTAATAGAACGGAACATTAAGGATTATACTTGTGTTTTATTCCTCTATTTTCATTTGAAATATTATCAAGTATAATAAGATCCCCCGAGTGCTGTGTATTTTCATTTACTTTATATGAATGTAATAAAACTAAATTGCTGCAGAGGGATCTGAAATAGAGACAACAGTTCAAATCACCAAACTGTTACAACTTGTCCCTGAGGAGAATTCTGCACCGGGGACCTCACGTGTTCCCAGTGTATGTCTAGTAGCGGTTGTTAAGCTTTCCCATTAATAATTCCTCAGAGATAAGCCTGATGCTGATTATGAAGATTTCTATTTTTAATCTTAAGAAATAAAATATCTGTGTAACTTGTATATATTGCATTGTAGACTGTATGCTGCTAACCCCATAACACTAATATTGAAATCAAAAATAACTTCCCGAAAGTTTGGTTTGTTAGAGACATTTAATTTATGCCTCATATATATTTAGTTGCTAAATAAATGGGGTCTTTTACTAGATACTGATCATATAATGATGTCGCTGACTAGAAACTTAAAGGGGTTGTCCAGCCGTTAATATTCATGACCTATCTTTAGGATAGGTCATCGATATCTGATCAGTGGTGGTCCGACATCTGGAACCCCTCATATCAATGGTTTGAAGAGGAGGTGGCGGTGCACTATATGAGCATTGCTTCCTCTTCATTACACTGCTCGTTATCTCCAAAATGCAGTGAAATACAAGTACTCACTTCATTCAATAATTACACTGTGCCACCGCTCCACAGGAGACGGGACATAGTGGAATGACAAGGAAGCGTCGCTTGCATGGAGTTCCACCTCCTCTTCAAACAGCTGATTGCCGGGGGGAGCCCCACTGATCAGATATTGATGACCAATCCTGAAGGTCATAAATATTAATGGCTGGACAATCCAGTTAAAGACCAATAAAAATGTTGACCCCCCCCTACATTTAGAGTCAGCCTTATTTTTCCATGAATGAGATCTTAATTTGCAGGACTAGGTATAGATGTGTAGGAACCATTTACTGTGTGTAAAATGTATGTAGCATTTATTTTATAGACAAACTGCATACAAATCTCAAAATAAAACAATGCTCCACCAGAGTTCTTTCTTCTATCATTTATGGATCTTCATGCATGTTCTTCGAATTCAAAGGCTATTTTAGGATACGGGTCAAAGATCTTAAAGAAACCTGAATGTCAGGTTCAGAAGTGAGTAGGTCCTCCAGACGTATGTAATTGTGTAGGACTCTACTCATTGGACTTGAGTAATAGGATCCGTAACCTTCAGTGATGGGATGACCAATCTCACTGCCATTTGAAGTCAATGCTATATTGAGATCAAGTAGAGCAAAAGTGGATATACATGCAAATAATGTCTTTCAACCCAAATTTCAAAAGTGGACATCCCTACCAGATATGAAGCATTAAGCCTTGTTCCCTACCATAGCCACAACACAGCTTGAATTCTGGGGAGAATACAGTGCAACCTCACCAGGGTCCTGTACTATAGACAATTTTCAAGTTAGTCTCCTCTGGTCTACTACTTTGTAATGGCACCATTTATTCTTGCACATAACGTAGTGGGAAGCTGGAAAAAAATCCAAAAAGGGTGGAAATTCAATTTTGCCACAATGTTATGCTTTTTTTTTTTATGGCATTGCCTATGTGGTCAAACTGACCCATGCCCTTCATTCTCTTGGTCAGTATAAGTACAGAAATACCAAATCTGTATATTTATTCTTTTAATACTTTAAAAAATCAAAACTTTGGAAAAAAAATGTTTTCCATTGCCATAATCTGATCTCCATAACTTTTTAATTTTTATGTCTATGAGCTATGCGAAAGCTCTTTTTTATCTTTTTGATCTATATTTTTCACAGAATATTGGGATGTGCATGACTTTTTTCATGGCTTTATTTTTTTGTAATTTTTTGGGGGAAGTGAAGCACCGAAAAAAAGCAACAAATCGTCTATTTTGAACTTTTTTTTCATTACGCCATTTTCCATATGGGATACCTATTTTTATGTTTTATTAGTAAGGGCATTTTGGGATACAGTAATGCCAGTAATTTTTTTTAAATCTTTCTTTTTTTTAACACTTTTTAACATTTCCCTCATTAAATATTTTCCCTTATCGACTCCAATGTATTAGCATTTATGGTAAGTCTATTAGAAATTTGATATGTTCCTATGGAGTCCTGTCACAGGCAGGGCCTCCATAAGAACATAGCTATGACAGCTTTGGATCCACCAAAAGAACTGAGGCTGCAGCAGGGAATGAACAGCTCCCCAGATCTCTGCTAGGGGGACCCATTCAAGCACCGGAAGCACAGTGCTTCAGGATTTTTAGCACTTGGCGTTATCGATAATTGCAGACATCAGCCCCAGGTGTCTGCTAGGTGAAACAGCAGACCCAAAGTGGCTATGTTGCTCGATCCAGCCCTAAAGAGACAACAACATGTTAAGGGGTTAAACAGACATAAAAGATATATTATAATGTGTGTGAATGTAGTATGTTCATACTGTAGAAGGGACAAAAAAGCCTAGAATCCTCTCAACATATACCATAGTATGTAATATTATAAAAGGTTCAATCAATACCAGCCCATTAAGTAAGAAAGAGCCAAAAGAACAGGTTTTCTTCACATGAGATTTAATTTGACATATAAGATAATACGCTAATGCTGCAAAAAATAAGTCCAAAACTAATATAATATTGTGGAAATATACAAGTGATGAGGATGAGCATGAGAATCCACTGAATCACAGCTATCAATTTATTTTTATACAATTTAAATTCTCTGTAGGAGATGCAACATGTTAATTCCCAGGTTATGCCAATATGTCCCTGAAGAAGAGAAATCACATGATGTTAAACCAGTTCACACTCCACTGAAAATATATATATGTCTCTAATTAAAGTTCAATACATCAGGTGATACTCAGAGGCATGATTCATTGCTCTTTGAATCGAAAGCTGGAAGAACATTGGGCAGGACTGCAGATTTGTAGAACGGATGGGGGATCAGTGTCCTTGTCTCATGCCTTTGATGGATAGCTAGAGAACATTCAGCGGTGTAAGGGTTTATTCACCGTGGATATCTTCTTCTAGTCACCAATGCTAAATAAATTGTGTTTGAAATTTAAGGACATCAATTTTAAGGGCAAAAATTATGTTTTTTTTTCTGGTGCTGTCACCAAGGATTCATCAGAATGTTAATCCTTTAAGAGTCTCGTTATTGGTTGTGATTAGAATTAAACACCACATTTTGGAATTGCACCGATAAGGATCAAAACCCGGCATTTTCTTCTAAGCAAAAAAATAAATCTGATAAACTAATCTTTTGATGGATCTTTTATGACTTCTCTGGTAAAAAGATCATTTTTGTCATTGATCCGTTGATCTTGTTCCACCATCAGCTTACTGGTCAAGGACTTTGACTGCAGTCCAGGAGAAAGATTGTATAATATGCTAACAAGTATGGTGTCTTCTTCACAGCCACATTAGATGAGAGTATTAGCCACTTCTCCAATTACTCCCTACTGGGTCTCAATATTGTGCTTATGAGGTGTTCCTCTCATGCCAAAAATTTCAAGGGTCATGACATGATATTGTAAAATCCTTTCATGAAAAAAAACACTGCAATTTTATAAAAATACCTCTCAAATGCAGGAGAGTCTCCAGTGTCCTTTTCCCTCCTCTAAAGATTCAGACAATCCGATTGCATCTATCTTTTGTTACTTCACTACCTGGTCTCACTGGAAATGTCCCAGAGAAGAAGCAGGACAAGTGTTACTTCTACAAGGCCACCCTAGCACTGATGTATTTGCAATGGTGGGATCCGATGTATTTTTGCAAAAATAAACTGCACACGATTAGACTGGTTTTATTAGACTTTTTTAGTCCTCTGGATTTTGAGTGTTTTACTGCAAAAACGAACTGAACTAAGTCTGTAAAATTACAACAAAAGTGTCTATCACTGATTTCCTTTTTGCACAGATCATAGGAAACTTTTTGGCAACTGATAAATATGAAGAAAGGCTTCTGAGATTCTTCCATTTCATCTGTCCCTCTTCTTAACACCACCGTATATGACATTGCCCATAAACCTCTATCCAACTCAAACTTATGAAAGAACGGGCATGATATGTCTTGGGTTGAATCCACATGGTTAATCGTTAATCTTGTCATTTCTATTCTGCTTTGGAGTCATTAATATTGCAGTTTCATCTACTGGTCTCTCGATTTGTACATTATTTTCTCTATTTTACATTTTTTTCTGTGTGATGGATAATCAGACATATCGCCATGCTTTTCATATTGTAGCATTCTCAAATGAGTCAAAATCAAAACCAATCATTTTTTGTGGATTCCTTCTGTTATATCTGACTGGGCTCTTTATGAATGGGGCCATTAGTGTGGCGGTATATCGGAGTGCAGAATTACACACCCCAATGTACCTATTCCTCTCCAATCTCTCTATTCTTGATATTTTTTGCACAACAGACATATTACCGAATAATCTCTATATGTTACTGACTGGAGATTATAAACTTCCGTTTATACAATGTTTCACTCAGATGTACATTTATTGGGGTAGTTCTTGTGTAGAAGATTGTCTCTTATGCATAATGGCTTATGATCGCTATGTGGCTATCTGTAGACCCTTACACTATCACCAAATATTCTGTAAGAAACATTGTACCCAATTTATAGCTTCCATTTGGCTAATTGGATTCTTAAATTCCTTGCTAGTAACATTATCGGCCTCAACGCTGTCCTTCTGTTATCCGTATGAAATGCACCGATATATCTGTGACGCCAAAACATTCATAGACATTGCTTGCGGGAGTAAAATAATATTTCTTACAGTGATATACATACAAGCATTGCTTTTTGGATTCTGTCCCTTTTATATAAGTTTAATGTCTTATATAAAAATTATCACTACCATTGTACAAATTCAGTCTCGTGATGGAAGGAAAAAAGCCTTCTCCACCTGCTCATCTCATCTCATAGTCCTCACCATGTTATATGGGACTGGATTATTTGTCTACTTGATTGCAATTCCTGAGCACTACAAGAGCGTGGAGATGATTTTAACAGTAATTTATACGGCAGTTGCACCCACTGCCAACCCTCTGGTCTATAGTCTACAGAATAAAGATGTAAAGCGGGCACTAAAGAGGTTAATATGGATAAATGATAAACATGAAAAGCCTAGAGCAGGTAAACGTGAATTGAAATGAGTAGGCCTTAAAAATGGGTTGAATATAACCACAGATCAAGATGACTGACCAGTCGCATTGCATAACCATTAAAAAAAATGTAGACAGAATCATAAACATTGAACTCGTTTTGCTTCTAAAAAAATAATATTAGACACAGACAACAAAGTATTCTTCCTAAATCAAAGAGATTCTTAAAACATAAATTTTTTTAAAATTATTATAGTAAAAGTGACATAACAAAATTATTGTAAGTCATTAGAATTACTCAGCAGACCATTCTTATAAGAATATGCGAAAAATCAATTTATTGCTGGAAAATGGTAATAAAATAGTTGTATTGCTTTTAGTTAAGATTACTTATGTCTATAATGTATTCTACAAAACAGGTATGGGACTTTTGTGGCAATGAAGTGAACCTTTTTTCTATATACACTACTTACAAAAAGTTGGGGATATTTGGCTTGTTGGTGAAACTTCAGGATTAACCTAAAATGTATATACCAAACAACTGAAAGATGGCATGAAGCAGGATGTGCTCAACCCAAAAATGCAGTTGTGCATATATATACAGGGGAGCAGATCCTGCACTTGTGGCCCGTTGCTAATGGCGATCCCCAGCAAAAATGCATACGGTGGAGGATGCCCACAGCGGACCACAAGTACCACAATAGACATCTTACACAAGATGGCAGTTGTGTGGATGTGATAAATAATATAACAATATAGCAATAACAATTGACAAAACAGGTGCACTCTGCGGTCTTACTAAGCCCTCAAACTGATGTTAAAATTGAGAGATTAGTCAACATGTCCTACTGTGGAGAACATGTCTAAGCCCCAGCACCAAGCCAAGGTTTCTCAAGTAGCTCGGGACCTAACACTCACCTACCTGTGCCATATGGGAAATGCCAGGGGCCAGTGGGCAAAATTACAGGAAAGTATAGGCTGACTCACAGCAAACTCCTCAGTTACCTCCAGAGTGTAACCATGCCTGGAATGGGAGGAGGGAGAAGGCTGTGAGTTAAAGAAAGGCATAGAAGTGGACGTCCCTTGGCCACATCCCACACTGATGACTGCTTCATTGTGAACAATGCCCTGCGGAGCCAGATGATTAGTGCCACACAACTCCAGGCACATTTAAGAAAGGTGAGAGGCCCCAAGTGTCACATCAAACCATTTAAAACCGTTCACATCAGTGTGGTCTGCGTGCTGGACGATCTGCAAGGGTACCTGACTACACCACCTGCCTCAGGCGCCATCGTCTTGCATGGGCCAGTGAGCATCTCTGCTAGACGAGGGACCAGTGGGCCTTAGTGGTGTTTACTGATAAAAGTCGATTCATGCTAAGAAGAAGTGATGGCCACCAATGATGTTGGAGACATCAAGGAGAGCACTATGCATTAGCCACTGCTGTTACCAGACGAGCTTTTGATGGTGGTGGGGTTACAGTGTGAGCAGGTGTGTCTAGTCAATACAGAACTGCCCTACATTTTGTGAATGGTACAGTGATAAGCCCGTACTACTTGAATAACATCATTAATCCAGTCATTGACGAAAATATGCTAGCTCATCGAGGTCACATCATTAGAGAACGGCTGCTGAAGACTGGGGGACCTCAAATGGAGTGGCCTGAACTTTCTCCAGACCTGAATCCCTTTGAAAACCTATGGGATCAACTTAGTCGCCGTGTAGAGGCTCGTAACTCTGTACACCAGAACCTCAATAACCCTGAGGGCCGCCCTTCAAGAAGAGTGGGATGCCATGCCTCAGAAAACAATAAGTTGACTTATGAACAGCAGGAGACATCATTGTCAAGCTATAATTGATGGTCAAGGCCACATGACAAGTTATTGTGACACTGACATTTTGTGGTGGTATACCCACCACTGGTGTTGGCTTTTATTTCAATAAATTGTTTGAGATGAGGAAATCACCATTGTATGCTTCTACTTAAATGCCCAACTTACATGATATAATATCACCTGTAGCAAGAACTTTTTAATTTTTTCTTAAATTTCACCCAAAGCCAAATATCCCTAACTTTTTGTGAGTAGTGTATGTCCATATATTCTAGTTTCCCTAGTGACTCTTTTCATACTTTGGAAATTACTAATTTTGTTTTGCAAGATAAAGGTTAATAAAGGTTAATTGGAATATTATGGCACCGCTATGGGGTCAAATATGCCCCCCTTGTAGATTTTGAAGATATATTTTATACCTCTCTGAATCTTTAGAATTTGTGAAGAAGAAGATACAGTATATAAGTGGCATCTTCGTAATTTGTCTAACTATGGTTAATAATTTAAGAATACAGTAAAAGGTATTCACTCAGAGCCATTGTTTACCACAATTCAGTAACTGACAAATATACTAAGTAAGTCCCTGGTTGTAATGCCCTTTAACAGTTTGATGACAAGATGTCTTTTTTTAACTAGCTATTATAGATATAAAAGAATGGAGATTTGAAAACATAGTAGTTCATAATATACACAAAATACACATGTCCATTCTTAAAGTAAATCTGTGACCAAGAAATCTAATGTTAAACCAGGCACAATTTCCTTTAGGGTTAGTTCAGCAGAAAGTAATGACAGCTTTCCCTTAGTAATCTGATGCTTCTTATTGCAGGAAAGTGTAAAATGCATAAGGGTGGGCCCACACCATTCTGTGCACCCTTTCTCCTACTACTTCCTCTGACAGGCCCTCCCCTTTTGATTGTTGATTGGCAATACCACTTGCTGCATCATCATCTCGCCTTGCACTTTTAAGAAGGAGGGGTAGGCTCTGGCAGGGGAAGCAGGAAGAGCAAGGATGCACAGGGCATTGTGCCTCTTTTATCAGTGAATTTCTCGGTGATAGATTTCCTCAAATTTCCCGCACATTTGTTAAGGACTCCAAGTTTTAACATTACAAATTCAATAAATATTTTGATATGATAGTACAACCCTTAAAGGGATGCAACACACATTACAACCCCTTCGTGGCCATATATAAAACTCTGCAACATGTGTTATTAACAGGTTTTGCTTGGATCTGCTCAGTTCAGCTAGCTTGCTGTAAAAGAGCTATAATCGTTTATCTGCCTGAAGTCTGACCTTCACCTGTACACCGTTCTGACCTCTGCTGCCTGCCCTGACCTTTGCCTATTCCTGACTAGGAGCATTGCCTGATCCCCTGGTGCCTTGCATTGGGGTCATTGACTCCCATCGGTCAGAAGCCAAATACGCCTGCTGGTTAGCACAGTGCTTCCACATCCACAGCCATAACAAATAGTAATTTCCATTAGTACCTCTTGGAGTAGGCCATTTCATAGTGTGACTACTCTAACTGTAAAGAATCCTTTCCTGTATTGATGTCTCCTCCACACCTAAAAAATATCCCCTTGTCCTTTGTAAAGTCATTGGAATGAATATATCCTGTGCCAGCTCTTTGTAATGTACAGGAAAAAAGGGGGTCATGCAGAAGCACTCTGCAAACACAAATAATGTAGAACAATGCCATAGAAAACATCCTGGTGCTAATGCTACCTTAGTTTTGCAAATGAGATGCTTGGCAAATTTTTTTTGTACAAAATTATTTGAGCCCGTCTGCCAAACGTCACGGCGATCTCGATTTGACGGGTTCCTAACACTAAATCCTACCTGTTATGCGACATAAAGGCCACATAAAATCCAGGGAGTGCAGGTTCCACGTGCATGCTGGGTCTACTTTGCTTTTTACCATTTTTGGTGCCATAACAGCCTCCATTGAATCCAGGGATGCAGGTTCCAACATGCATGTTGAGCCCACTCCCTGGATTCTCAAATAAGGCTTTCAATATGTTTGCAGAGTAGAATAAGATACAGCAAAATCTTCAGCTCCTGTCCTCAGCAGCGTGCGGCTCCGGCCGGTAGATCGCGCACATGAGGGGAAGCCCGGCAAATAGTCATAGGAGATCCGAGTGTGACGTCACACGCTCCTACGGATGCTTTCTGGGTACACAATTCCTTCCTAAAGGAGAAGGGATCTTCAGTGCAGTGGCATACATAGAGAAGTAAGGGCCCCATAGCAAGGATCAAACAAGGCCCCCAAAACAGGACAGAAGGGTTTCTGCCTAAACCCTTTTCAATGACCCTTGAGCCATTTTCCCACTGTCTCATTTGCTAAACGTTGTTCCTTTAGAGGGTAGAGTCTTGACCAAGTGTTTACCTCCTGTAGAAGAGGAGACAATCCCAACTAAGACTGGGCCCCCTCTTGCCCTGGGCCCCATAGCATTCACATGGACTGCCGCTATAATAGATACACCCCTGCTTCAGTCTGACCTTCAGTGTGACGTTACACGCTCCTACGGGTGCCCCCTGGGTTCACATTTACTTCTGAAAGGAAGGAACTGTGAACCTAGGAGGCATCCGTAGGAGCATTTGACGTCACACTGAAGGTACGTTCTCCTGTGACTATTTGCCGGGCGTCTCCTCGTGCAAGCGAGCTACCGGGCGGAGCCGCACGCTGCTAAGGGTGGGAGCTGAAGATCTTGTTGTATCCTATTCTACTCTGCAAACATATTGAAAGTCTTATTTGGAAGTCAGAGCGGGACTCAAACTATACAACTAACAGCAAGTATCAAGTTATTTCTATTTTTTTGTTTATTGTCAGCGCGGGGACATTTTATATATTATTTTTTTACTCCAATGCAAGGCTATGGATAGCAGTTACTAAGCTTTATCCCATTAATAATCCTCAGAAATAAGCCTGATGCTAATTATGAAGATTTCTCTTCTTAACGCTAAGACTCTAAATAAAATACATGTGCATATTCTAAATCTAGAAATAAAAAATACCTTCCCGAAAGTTTGATTTGTTGATAATGATATCGCTGACTAGAACCTTAAAGGCATTGTCCTTGTTCAGAGCTAAATCCAGACATATCCCCATTGTCACGCAGGCAGTCCCTCTGACATGAGCATTAGAGTATTTCATGCTCCGATGCTCTCCCTTGCCCTGCTCTGTATCGCGCAGAGCAAGGGCTGTTTGTTTATATTTTTAACACTGCTAGGCAGAGGCTCCCGCCTAGCAATGTTGCCAGTCACGTCACCGGCACAGATGGACATGCTTTAGCGCTGCCCTAGCCGTTTTACAGGCTAGGGCAGCGCTAAAGCCTGCCCTATAGGGTCGGTGATGTGACCGGGCTCACTGCTAGGTGGAAGCCTCCACTTAGCTTTACCCATTGAGAGCCTGGTACTTTACCAATTTAGAAAAAAAATCTTTTTCACTGCCCAATTCAACGCAGGGAAAAGGAGAGCATCTGAGCATGAAATGCTCCAATGCGCATATCAGAGGGGCTGCCTGTGTGAAAACGGGGATATGTCCAGGTTCGGCTCTGAACCCGGAAAACCCATTTAAAGACCAGTAAAATTATTTGATCCCCTACATTTGGAGACAACTTTATATTTTCCCTAAATATGAGCTCTTAATCTTCAGGATTAGCTGTAGATTTATGTAAAGGTATGTAGCATTTTATTTATTTTATAGAGAAACTACATAAAGATCTCAAAATAAGACAATGTTTTTCCAGAGTTTTTCTGCTATCATTTGTTTTTATAGAAAACAAAATATGATTTTCAGCCTCCAGTGATGGGACGACCATTATGATCACCATCATCCCTATCCCTACCAGATATGAAGCATTAAGCCTTGTTCTCTACCACAGCCGCAACAAAGCACGAATCATTGGGAAAAAATACTGTGCAACCTCAGTGGGGTTCTGTTCTATGGAGGATACAGCTCAAGAATACATTGTCCTAATCAATAGAGATTTTTTCACTAGTTCTTTTTTTTCACTCCATAAGTGGTGGGGCACATGAGTAGGATCTAGACCCCCTATGACAAGCTGTATCAGAGTAGGTTCTGATGGAAAATTTTGAGCACTGGTTTCAGCAAGGATTCAGTGCCAAAAACTGGGCCGAATCTGCTTTTTAAACGACCACTCATTGTTTTCGCAGTTCATGCGGCTGAGGGTTTTTGGAGTGTGGCATGGTGAACTGTGTCAAGAATGTAGAGGTCAATTCTTGACAGGGTTACCACATGGATGACTCGCAAAGCCACAGCAAGAGCCTGCACTATTCAGTGGAGCTAAATCCTCTGTGTGAACCTACCCTAAGAGAGATGTCATATATTTTGGTTTGTCCATTGGAGTACAGAGAATTTCAAATGAGATGAGATTCAGGTGGGATTCAGGGCCATGGCTGTTGAGGGTAAGAAGCTCCTACGCTGTCTATTTATAGGCATACCATGCATCCCATACTTCATACGTTTGAATGGACCGGTAGAGCAGCAGGGTTTAATTCAGGAATCATGTCCCTGAAAAAAATTATGCAAAAATAAGGTTGTTTCAAATACTTATCACTTCAAAAGCTTAGCCTTATTAAAGTGTTGGTTTGAATAAATATTATAAAAAATACTCAAAAATTAAATGAACAAAAGACATTCCAAAGCAACATGCAGGAAGCTATATGATTATCCAAGGAAATAAAAGGAAACTGTCTACTACTTACACACACTTACAGGTCAGTGGCCCAGGAGGTAGATCCAGCAGACCCGCCGGTGTACACAGAAAAAAAGTTTTGATTGAGGCTTAATAGTCAGGATTGGTCCCAACAGTATCCAGAAAGCCGTTGTGGTTTGGAAGGTAAATTGTTGTTATGTGTACTGATTTAGATTTTCTGTACACTTACCCTGGTCTTAACCTGTCGGGCTCCACAGACCACGGCTGATACTTGTTCCATCAATGTTAAGTCCTGTAGATCAATGAATGCTCTAGCTCAAAGGCATTTCCTCTTTGTGGGGCCATCGGGTTAATAAGGCGACAGAAGATATTGATCATAAAACACTTAAAACACCAGGGTAGCGGTCTGGGAAACTCATGCCATAAATTCTGGCATCCGGCATAGACTGCCATGTGCAGGTGCCACCCTGGTGTTGCCAGTTTGAATAGAGCTTCTACAATACTCATTTGCTAGTCAGAAAGCACATACATCATAGGTTTAGATACCAGTCGACAGCTCTGTAGTGGATCCTATTCACTGTCCACAGCTGCTGGTCCATCACTGATGTTGGTGTTCATGTTGCTGGACAGCGCATCTCAGGCACACTGGTATCCCTACAACTAGTGAAGGAGCCAAGGTAAGTACCTACAGAGTCATATGCTTGCATATGCTCCACTTAGGGTGGGTTCACATCAATGTTATGAATTCCATTATTGCTTTCCGTTCTAACATGGTTATAACGGGAAATAATGGAATTCGTATGACGGAATTAAAAGTGGAAACCTTTAGAGGCATTCCGTTGTCAACAGGACTTTATTTTCCACCTTTCATAATGGAAACCAGACGGATCCGTTATGCTTGCCCATAGACCTCTATTATGACGGATCCAAATGGAATACCTCTAAAGGTTTCCGATTGAAATTCCATCTTACGAATTCCGTTACTTTCTGTTGTAATGGAAAGCAATAATAGAATTCATAGCGTTGATGTGAAACCACCCTTAGAAGCACCCACGCCCAGCGCTTGTGGTTGCCAGGATAACTTTTCTTTCCATTACTAGGACACACCGCGCTTGCACCCGCCTATGATGGCTGTTTATTGCATGCCGTGTTACTGGAATACATGGAAAGGATAAAAATGTTTTCATTTAATACCTGTATCGATCCCTGTAAACCTAAAAGAGGGAGGATACAGATACTATTAGGTGTTTAATCATCAGTTATAATCTACAATGACTATATTTGGTAAAATATGGAGTACTAAGTAGTCTCACTAAGCGGATGAAATAAAAGTGTATAATTCTGCAGTAGCCTCTATATCGGACCTTGCCGTCAACCTCAGCCAATCAGGAAAACAACATAGACATGTCTCATAGGCGATGTATATTTTCTCAAACATAGAGGCCACATGTATTCTCATTTTGTACATTGATGTGGCAGGACGTCTGTGAGCAAAGAAAGAACAGATTTATTTATTTGATAGTAAGAAAGGTTGTAGCTAATGGCAGGAGAAGGGTTAGTTTAGTTAGTGTTGCACCATGCATTACTTTCCTGCAGCCAGAAGCAAATCATCCTTTAATGCTCTGTTTGCATTATATATCAACATTTAAAGCTACAGTACTCCTTTTCTTAATTCATAGGAGTTAGCTAGCAGCCAAATTCACATGGTTGCACTGGCAATAGAATGGCTGCATACAGTGGGATTTTTCCTGGTCCCTCTTCCTCTCTAGTGCTGCCATTGGCTGGTATAGCACATGAGCCAATCATAGAGCCAGCAGGGGACTACAAACACAGTGGGTAATCGGTTTCAAAACCATTTTGTCTCACAGTTAGGAAGACTTGTTATCCATATTAACCAATCCGATTCCAGTTCTCAGTCTTCCAAGACTTTGCCGTTATGACTGTATTTTCTTGATCTGAGGGACTGTGACTACTGTGAACCTTAAATTGTAAAAAATCACATCCTTAATATCACAAGGGCAGATGACAACAAATATCTTGAGGAACTGCTTGGGCAGAACGATAGACTTCATATTACCATAACAGAGCCTAACTAAGAAGATGAGTCCAAAATAAGTATGAGGATCCACCGAATCACATTTATAACTTCTTTAGAATTTTCTTCTTTTTTTTATAACTTTGTTATACAACTAAATATCTCATATGGGAAAAGCAATTAAGATTAATTCCCAAATTATTACTCTTTGTCCTCGGAGATGAGAGTTCACGAGATGTTAAATCAGTTCACCTCCACTGCACTGAACATATATATATATATGTCTCTGCTTAGTGTTCAGTTACATCAGGTAATACTCGGAGGTTTGATTCATTGTTCATTGAGTTGACAGCTGGAAGATCAGATGGCAGGGCTGAAGAGAGTCCTTGTCTCTTGCGTTTGATGGCCATATAGCAAACACTCACCAGAGGATCATAGCCAAACATAGCATTAGTGTAAGTATCTAATAGCCATCATCATCTTGATCTGGGAATCAATGCCAAGTAAATCTTAGATTTTTTAAAATTTCAGGCCATCAATATTCAGGATGAATGATATTTTTACGGGCACTGTCACCAATGATTTATAAGGTTGTTGCTTCTTTAAGACCCTGACTATCGTTTGAGTTTATACGAATTGAATTCTATTTTCTTCTAGACACAGACAATTAACAACCTCTAAAAGAAAGCACCTTCTGATGAATCCTTCATCACAGATCAGGTAAAAAGACCATTTTTTGTAATAAAGATTGATCCATTGATCTGGTTCCAGCATCAGCTTACCAATCAAGATCTTTGACTGCAGTCCAGGTAAAAGATTGTATTACACGATTACAAATATGGTGTCTTCTGCATAGCCCCACTACATGAGTGTATCAGCTACTTTTCCGATTACTCGCTATTCTGCCTCAATGCTTTTGCTTATGAGGTGCTTCTCTCATGACATAAATTTAAGGGGTCAAGTCATGGCATTGTAGAAATCAGGCCACTGTAAAAATGTCCCTCATATTCAGGAATTGGACCAATAAGGGTAGACTTCTCCCCTAACCTTTCAGACAATTCTTTTAAGTGAGATTCCTTCTATCTTTTGAAACTTCCCTCTCTGTACTCACTGGGAGCGCCCTAGAGGAGACGCAGGACAAGTGTTTCTAATACGTACATGGCCTCCATAGTGTTCCTCTTCTTACACTGGTGGTATTCACTGTATATTTGCAAAAAAATAAAAATTATGGCACAGGGGTACACTGACTTCTCAGGCATTAAAGAAGGCCCCAGAGTAGACCCTGGTTGTAGGACAGTAGTCACGTGCCGACATCAGGTCATAAGGTCGTAAAACACTAATTCTAAAACTCTGAACAGGGGACACAGGATCACGGCATTTTTTTAAACCTGGGAAACACCTTTAAGCCTATTTTTTGACACAAACCTTTTTAAAGATGAGATTTCATTTTCATTTTAAATGAACACAAATATTTGGGGACTACTATAAAGAGTCTCTACTGCAATCATTTTATCCAGTTCCCTCAAATTACATCTGAGTAGGAGGTTCACACTCACTGGGCTCCATCATAAAATATCATCCTAATGTACTCTGTCTCCACCAAATGTCCTGCTTGTACAGATTATAAGAAACCTTTCGAAAACCATTAAATATATATTTTTTTCCTTTTCCTTTTCATGTGTCCTCTTCATATCGCCACAGTATATGATATTGAGCATAAACCTCTCTCCTTAAATTATTATAAGAAGAGGACATGAAATCATCATCGCTGGTAATCATTGATTGTGGAGTTTAATCCTTTCTATTCTGCTTTGGTGTCAGTGATCTCGTAGCTTTATCATTTGGGCTCTCGATTTTCTATATTGTTTTTTGCATATTTTTTATAATTTATTTCAGGGTGATGGGCAATCAGACATATCCTCAGGCTTTTTATATTATGGTATTTTCTAATGAATCAGAATCTAGACCATTTATTATCATTGGATTTCTTCTGTTATATCTGACTGGGCTCCTTATGAATGGGGCTATTATTATGGCGGTATATCGGAGTGCAGAATTACACACCCCAATGTACCTATTCCTCTCCAATCTCTCTATCCTTGATATTATTTATGTATCAGACACGGTCCCGAGTTTGCTCCACATGCTAGTGTCTGGAGATTATAAACTTCTGTTCAAACATTGCTTTGCTCAGATGTACATTTATTGGGGTAGTGGTTGTACAGAAGACTGTCTCTTGTTCATTATGGCTTATGACCGCTACGTGGCTATCTGTAGACCCTTACACTATCACCAAATATTCAGTAGGAAACACTGCATCCAACTTGTAGCTTTCATTTGGCTATTTGGATTCTTAGGTTCTTCCCTAGCTACCTTGTCCACGTTGACGCTGTCCTTCTGCTACCCATATGAAATGCAACGATACATCTGTGACGCCAAAACATTCATGGACCTTGCTTGTGGAAGTACAATAATATTTTCTACAGTGATTTACATAGAAATATTGATTTTGGGATTTTGTCCATTTATTAGCAGTTTAATGTCTTATATAAAAATTATCATTACCATTGTACAGATTCAGTCTCGTGATGGAAGGAAAAAAGCCTTCTCCACCTGCTCATCTCATCTCATAGTCCTCACCATGTTATATGGGACTGCCTTATTTGTCTACTTGATTGTAATTCCTGAGCACTACAAGAGCGTGGAGATATTTTTAACAGTAATGTACACAGCAGTTACACCTACAGCGAACCCTCTGGTCTATAGTCTACAGAATAAAGATGTAAAATGCGCACTAAAGCGGTTAATATTGGTAAATTATAAATATGACAATTCTGGAGCATGTAAACCTGATAAATGATATATTAAATGAACCGGATGAATAAAATGTGCCCTGCGCAGCCAAACCCCCACATAGGAACCACAGCTCTATTGAAGGACATGAAGTGGCATTACGCCATCAAATGGGCAAACAATGATGGCAGCCAGCTACCCCAAGAAAAGTTTCATCTTTCTCCCGGTTTCCCTTTTGGTAACCAGGCCACATCCACGTTGTCTTTCTCATCAATAACAGAATGTGTAGCCAGGAAACAACTTTACATGCCCAGCAATACGGTGGTGAACAAGCTTATTTCCCACCTATCCAAGTTGCTGGTGGTGCAGTTGCTGCTGTACCATTTAGTAGAGTCTGCTACCTTTAGGAAGCCTATGACTTATAGATATTTATTTGCCAAATAAATTGGGTGCTTTACTAGATCACATAATGATGTCGCTAACTAAAATCTTAAAGGCGTTGTCTTTGTTCAGAGCTGAACCCAGACATATCCCCATTGTCACCCAGGCAGGCTCTGTATCGTGCAGAACAAGGGCTGTGTGTTTATATTTTTAACACTGCTAGGCAGAGGCTTCCGCCTAGCAATGTTGCCAGTGACTTCACCGGCACGGATGGGCATTCTTTAGCTCTGCCCTATCTGTTTTACAGACTAGGGCAGAGCTAAAGCCTGCTCATTAGGGTCGGTGACGTGACCAGGCTCACTGCTAAGTAGAAGCCTCCGCTTAGCTTTACCCATTGAGAGCCTGGTACTTTACCGATTTAGAAAAAAAATCTTTTTCCCTGCCCAATTCAACGCAGGGAAAAGGAGAGCATCGGAGCATGATATGCTCCGATGCGCATATCAGAGGGGCTGCCTGTGTGAAAACGGGGATATGTCCGGGTCCGGCTCTGAATCTGGAAAACCCATTTAAAGACCAGTAAAATAATTTGATCCCCTACATTTGAAGACGACTTTATATTTTCCCTGAATATGAGTTCTTAATTATCAGGATTAGCTGTAGATTTATGTGAAGGTATGCAGCATTTTATTTATTTTATAGAGAAACTACATAAAGATCGCAAAATAAGACAATGTTTTTCCAGAGTTTTTTCTGCTATCATTTACGGATCTTTATGCATGTGCCTCGAATTGAAGGGATATTTTAGGATAAGGGTTGAAGAAGACAAAATATGATTTTCAGCCTCCAGTGATGGGACGACCATTATTATCACCATTTGGAGTGGAGATCATGGACAGTTGAGTCAATGCTGTATCGAGATCAAGTCAAGCAAAAGTGGATATACAAGCAAATAAAGTATTCCCACCCAACTTTCAAAAGTGGATATCCCTACCAGATATGAAGCATTAAGCCTTGTTCTCTACCACAGCCGCAACAAAGCACGAATCATTGGGAAAAAATACTGTGCAACCTCAGTGGGGTTCTGTTCTATGGAGGATACAGCTCATGTGTAAGGAAGAATACATTGTCCTAATCAATAGAGATTTTTTCACTAGTTCTTTTTTTTCACTCCATAACTTAAGTGGTGGGGCACATGAGTAGGATCTAGACCCCCTATGACAAGCTGTATAAGAGTAGGTTCTGATGGAAAATTTTGAGCACTGGTTTCAGCAAGGATTCAGTGCCAAAAACAGCTTTTTAAACGACCACTCATTGTTTTCGCAGTTCATGAGGCTGAGGGTTTTTGGAGTGTGGCATGGTGGACTGTGTCAAGAATGTACAGGTCAATTCTTGACAGGGTTACCACATGGATGACTCGCAAAGCCACAGCACTGCACTATTCAGTGGAGCCAAATCCTCTGTGTGAACCTACCCTAAGAGAGATGTCATATATTTTGGTTTGTCCATTGGAGTACAGAGAATTTCAAATGAGATGAGATTCAGGTGGGATTCAGGGCCATGGCTGTTGAGGGTAAGAAGCTCCTACGCTGTCTATCTATAGGCATACCATGCATCCCATACTTCATACGTTTGAATGGACTGCTAGAGCAGCAGGGTTTAATTCAGGAATCATGTCCCTGAAAAAAATTATGCAAAAATAAGGTTGTTTCAAATACTTATCACTTCAAAAGCTTAGCACTATTAAAGTGTTGATTTGAATAAATATTATAAAAAATACTCAAAAATTAAATGAACAAAATATATTCCAAAGCAACATGCAGGAAGCCATATGATTATCCAAGGAAAAAATAAAAGGAAACTGTCTACTACTTACACACACTTACAGGTCAGTGGCCCAGGAGGTAGATCCAGCAGACCCGCCGGTGTACACAGACAAAAAGTTTTAATTGAGGCTTAATAGTCAGGATTGGTCCCAACAGTATTCAGAAAGCCAAAAAGTAATATGTAGAGTAAGGCGGCACAGTCAAAAGAGCTCCACAAATATAGACGCGGCTTCCCACAATGATCGTGTGTGTTTCACTATTTATTCGGAGGTGCTCTGCCCTGTAGTACAAACAACTTGATCCGAACGAAATGTAGAAGAGAAAAGAGAAAAGAGGGCGGCACTCACCACTTGATAAAATCGTAACTTTTATTCGTCCATTATAGACATCACGGCAGGGGCAGACAAACTTTCCTGCAGACAGGCGACGGCCGTTTTGTGCAATCAAATGCGCCTCCTCAGCCTGTCTGCAGGAAAGTTTGTCTGCCCCTGCCGTGATGTCCATAATGGACGAATAAAAGTTACGATTGTATCAAGTTGTGAGTGCCGCCCTCTTTTCTAATTTTTCTTCTACATTTCGTTAGTATCCAGAATGACGTTGTGGTTTGGAAGGTAAATTGTTGTTATGTGTACTGATTTTGATTTTCTGTACACTTACCTTGGTCTTAACCTGTCGGGCTCCACAGACCACGGCTGATACTTGTTCCATCAATGTTAAGTCCTGTAGATCAATAAATGCTCTAGCTCAAAGGCATTTCCTCTTTGTGGGGCCATCGGGTTAATCAGGAGACAGAAGATATTGATCATAAAACAGTTAAAACAACAGGGTACCGGTCTGGGAAACTCATGCCATAAATTCTGGCATCCTGCATAGACTGCCATGTGCAGGTGCCACTCTGGTGTTGCCAGTTTGAAAAGAGCTTCTACAATACTCATTTGCTAGTCAGAAAGCACATACATCATAGGTTTAGATACCAGTCGACAGCACTGTATTGGATCCTATTCACTGTCCACAGCATCTGATCCATCGCTGATATTGTTGTTCATGTTTCTGGACAGCGCATCTCAGGAACACTGGTATCCCTGCAGCTAGTAAAGGAGCCAAGGTAAGTACCCGCGGAGTCATATGCTTGCATATGCACCACTTAGGGCGGGTTCACATCAATGTTATGAATTCTGTTATTGCTTTTTGTTCGAACATGGTTATAACGGAAAATAACGGAATTCGTAAGAAGGAATTAAAAGCGGAAACCTTTAGAGGCATTCCGTTGTCAACAGGACTTTATTTTCCACCCTGCATAATGGAAACCAGACAGATCCGTTATGCTTGCCCATAGACTTCTATTATGACGGATCCAAACGGAATGCCTCTAAAGATTTCCGGTTGAAATTCCGTCTTACAAATTCCCTTATTTTCCATTTAAGGCCACTTTCACACTTGCGTTTACATTTTCCAGTATTGAGATCCGTCATAGGATCTTAATACAGGAGAAAAACGCTTCTGTTTTGTCCCCATTTATTGTCAATGGGGACAAAACGTAAGTGAACAGAATGAAATGCTCCAAAATGCATTTCCTTCCGTTTGGTTGCGTTCCCATACCGGAGAGCAAACCGCAGCAAGCTGCGGTTTTCTTTTCATCGTAGGACGTGGAACAAAATGGATTTGGCATTACTCACAATGCATGTCAATGAGGATGGTTCCGCTTTCTCAGACACAATAGAAAACGGATCCGTCCCCGAATCGATTTTCAATGGCGTTCATTGCTATGTCAAAGATAATACAACCGGAACCGTTCGTAACGGATGCAGATGGCTGTATTATCCGTAACCGAAGCATTTTTGCTGATCCCTGCCAGATCAGAAAAAAAACGCAAGTGTGAAAGTAGCCTAATCGAAAGCGCTAATAGAATTCATAACGTTGATATGAACCCGCCCTTACATGCACCCACGCCCAGCGCTTGCACCCGCCTATGATGGCTGTCCATTGCATATTGTGTTACTGGAAAAAAAGGAAAGGATTCAAATGTTGTCATTTAATACCTGTATCGATCCCTGTAAACCTAAAGTAGCGAGGATACAAATACTATTAGGTGTTTAGTCATCAGTTATAATCTACAATGACTATATTTGGTAAGATATGGAGTACTAAGTAGTCTCGCTCAACGGATGAAATAAAAGTGTATAATTCTGCAGTAGCCTCTATATCGGACCTTGCCGTCAACCTCAGCCAATCAGAAGGACAACATAGACATGTCTCATAGGCGATGTATATTTTCTCAAACATAGAGGCCACATGTATTCTCATTTTGTACATTGATGTGGCAGGATGTCCGTGAGCAAAGAAAGAGAATTATATTTAGACACACAAACAATGCATTAAGTTCAAGCTCTTAAAGGGAACGGTTTAAGGATTAGGTAAGAACAGATTTATTTATTTAATAGTAAGAAAGGTTGTAGCTAATGGCAGGAGAAGGATCGGTTAAGTTAGTGTTGTACCATGCATTACTTTCCTGCAGCCAGAAGCAAATCATCTATTAATGCTCTGTTTTCATTACATATCAACATTTAAAGCTACAGTACTCCTTTTCTTAATTCATAGGAGTTAGCTAGCAGCCAAATTCACATGGTTGCACTGGCAATAGAATGGCTGCATACAGTGGGATTTTTCCTGGTCCCTCTTCCTCTCTAGTGCTGCCATTGGCTGGTATAGCATATGAGCCAATCATAGAGCCAGCAGGGGACTACAAACACAGTGGGTAATCGGTTTCAAAACCATTTTGTCTCACAGTTAGGAAGACTTGTTATTCATATTAACCAATCCGATTCCAGTTCTCAGTCTTCCAAAACTTTGCCGTTATGACTGTATTTTCTTGATCTGAGGGACTGTGACTACTGTGAAACTTAAATTGTAAAAGATCACATCCTTAATATCACAAGGGCAGATGACAACATATATCTTGAGGAACTCCATGGGCAGAACGATAGACTTCATATTACCATAACAGAGCCTAACTAACAAGATGAGTCCAAAATAAGTATGAGGATCCACCGAATCACATTTATAACTTCTTTAGAATTTTCTTCTTTTTTTTATAACTTTGTTATACAACTAAATATCTCATATGGGAAAAGCAATTAAGATTAATTCCCAAATTATTACTCTTTATCCTCGGAGATGAGAGTTCACGAGATGTTAAATCAGTTCACCTCCACTGCACTGAATATATATATATGTCTCTGCTTAGTGTTCAGTTACATCAGGTAATACTCGGAGGTTTGATTCATTGTTCATTGAGTTGACAGCTGGAAGATCAGATGGCAGGGCTGAAGAGAGTCCTTGTCTCTTGCGTTTGATGGCCATATAGCAAACACTCACCAGAGGATCATAACCAAACATAGCATTAGTGTAAGTATCTAATCGCCATCATCATCTTGATCTAGGAATCAATGCCAAGTAAATCTTAGATTTTTTAAAATTTCAGGCCATCAATATTCAGGACGAATGATGTTTTTACGGGCACTGTCACCAATGATTTATAAGGTTGTTGCTTCTTTAAGACCCTGACTATCGTTTGAGTTTATACGAATTGAATTCTATTTTCTTCTAGACACAGACAATTAACAACCTCTAAAAGAAAGCACCTTCTGATGAATCCTTCATCACAGATCAGGTAAAAAGACCATTTTTTGTAATAAAGATTGATCCATTAATCTGGTTCCAGCATCAGCTTACCAATCAAGATCTTTCACTGCAGTCCAGGTAAAAGATTGTATTACACGCTAACAAATATGGTGTCTTCTGTACAGCCCATAGATGAGATCAGCTACTTCTCCAATTACTCGCTATTCTGCCTCAATGCTTTTGCTTATGAGGTGCTTCTCTCATGACATAAATTTAAGGGGTCAAGTCATGGCATTGTAGAAATCATGCCACTGTAAAAATGTCCCTCATATTCAGGAATTGGACCAATAAGAGTAGACTTCTCCCCTAACCTTTCAGACAATTCTTTAAAGTGAGATTCCTTCTATCTTTTGAAACTTCCCTATCTGTACTCACTGGGAGCGCCCTAGAGGAGACGCAGGACAAGTGTTTCTAATACGTACATGGCCTCCATAGTGTTCCTCTTCTTACACTGGTGGTATCCACTGTATATTTGCAAAAAAAAAAATATTATGGCACAGGGGTACACTGACTTCTCAGGCATAAAAGAAGGCCCCAGAGTAGACCCTGGTTGTAGGACAGTAGTCCCGTGCCGACATCAGGTCATAAGGTGGTAAAACACTAATTCTGAAACTCTGAACAGGGGACACAGGATCACGGCATTTTTTTAAACCTGGGAAACATCTTTAAGCCTATTTTTTGACACAAACCTTTTTAAAGATGAGATTTAATTTTCATTTAAAATGAACACAAATATTTGGGGACTACTATAAAGAGTCTCTACTGCAATCATTTTATCCAGTTCCCTCAAATTATATCTGAGAAGGAGGTTCACATTCACTGGGCTCCAGTGTCGGAATGGGCTGCCTAGGGCCCACCAGTAAAATTTATTTTGGGGGCCCACCATACGGATACATTGAAATATAATAAATAATCTAACAAGTTTTTTCTATGAACATAGGCTGATGGAGGAGCTGTACATTGAATATATGTATGTAGTGCAGTAAATCTAATGTGTTATGTGCCCTGTGTGCAGAGGGTGGGGGACTAGGGGCCCACTTTGCTCAAGGGCCCACCGGGGGATTCCCCTGTACCCCTGTGGGCCAGTCCGAGCCTGCTGGGCTCCATCATAAAATATCATCCTAATGTACTCTGTCTCCACCAAATGTCCTGCTTGTACAGATTATAAGAAACCTTTTGAAAACCAATAAATATATATTTTTTTCCTTTTCCTTTTCATGTGTCCTCTTCATATCGCCACAGTATATGATATTGAGCATAAACCTCTCTCCTTCTTAAATTATTATAAGAAGAGGACATGAAATCATCATCGCTGGTAATCATTGATTGTGGAGTTTAATCCTTTCTATTCTGCTTTGGTGTCAGTGATCTCGTAGCTTTATCATTTGGGCTCTCGATTTTCTATATTGTTTTTTGCATATTTTTTATACATTTTTTTCGGAGTGATGGGCAATCAGACGTATCCTCAGGCTTTTTATATTATGGTATTTTCAAATGAATCAGAATCTAGACCATTTATTATCGTTGGATTTCTTCTGTTATATCTGACTGGGCTCCTTATGAATGGGGCTATTATTATGGCGGTATATCGGAGTGCAGAATTACACACCCCAATGTACCTATTCCTCTCCAATCTCTCTATTCTTGATATTATTTATGCATCAGACACGGTCCCGAGTTTGCTCCACATGCTAGTGTCTGGAGATTATAAACTTCCGTTCAAACATTGCTTCGCTCAGATGTACATTTATTGGGGTAGTGGTTGTACAGAAGACTGTCTCTTGTTCATTATGGCTTATGACCGCTACGTGGCTATCTGTAGACCCTTACACTATCATCAAATATTCAGTAGGAAACACTGCATCCAACTTGTAGCTTTCATTTGGCTATTTGGATTCTTAGGTTCTTCCCTAGCTACCTTGTCCACGTTGACGCTGTCCTTCTGCTATCCATATGAAATGCAACGATACATCTGTGACGCCAAAACATTCATGGACCTTGCTTGTGGAAGTACAATAATATTTTTTACAGTGATTTACATAGAAATGTTGATTTTTGGATTTTGTCCATTTATTAGCAGTTCAATTTCTTATATAAAAATTATCACCACCATTGTACAGATTCAGTCTCGTGATGGAAGGAAAAAAGCCTTCTCCACCTGCTCATCTCATCTCATAGTCCTCACCATGTTTTATGGGACTGCATTATTTGTCTACTTGATTGCAATTCCTGAGCATTACAAGAGCGTGGAGATAATTTTAACAGTAATGTACACGGCAGTTACGCCTACTGCGAACCCTCTAGTCTATAGTCTACAGAATAAAGATGTAAAACGTGCACTAAAGCGGTTAGTATTGGTAAATTATAAATATGACAATTCTGGAGCAGGTGAACCTGATAAATGATATATTAAATGAACTGGATGAATAAAATAAGCCCTGGGCAGCCAAACCCCCACATAGGCACCACAGCTCTATTGAAGGACATGAAGTGGCATTACCCCATCCTATGGGCAAACAATGATGGCAGCCAGCTACCCCAAGAAAAGTTTCATCTTTCTCCCGGTCTCCCTTTTGGTAACCAGGCCACATCCACTGTGTCCTACTCATTAATAACAGAATCCGTAGCCAGGAAACAACTTTACATGCCCAGCAATAAGGTGCTGCACAAGCTTATTTCCCACCTGGCCAAGTTGCTAGTGGTGCAGTTGCTGCTGTACCATTTAGTAGAGTCTGCTACCTTTGGGAAGCTGATGGCATGTGCTCTGCCTCTTAGCTGCCTAGCTGCCATTATTTATCCCAAAAAGCCATCCTTTCCTCATGCTCTCGTTCCCAACAGCAGCATTTTAAAGCACTCCCAATCCTTACTGTCACATGTGT
Organism: Bufotes viridis; assembly: GCA_033119425.1. Classification (NCBI taxonomy): domain Eukaryota; kingdom Metazoa; phylum Chordata; class Amphibia; order Anura; family Bufonidae; genus Bufotes; species Bufotes viridis. The sequence continues at coordinate 7,701,857 of CM065595.1, read as the reverse complement.
CAAATAGAGAGTTGTAGCTGATCACCCTGGGCAAGAGAAGCCACTCAGGCAGTTGCTAAATTACATCAAGCGGCAAACATCCTGCTGGCTGTCAGCCACAATGGACGAAAAATTGTCACCTGGGGGAAATAACACATGCTCACTGCATGGCGCACTTCATTAACCAAGTTGTATAACACTTTTAAAAAAATTACACTGGCTTGTGCAAGGTGCTAACAATGTCCAGGAGACTGTCCTTGCATTTCAGCCATTCTTACATAGACAGGAACACTCTCCAGGACTTGCAGCGACAGAACAGTCTACATGCTACAGCATCTGTACGAGTAGCAGAACGTCGTGAACAATTTTGTCAAGCTCCAAACCCCCTCAGCAGGGGGCTTGCATTGCTTCAAGGTCAGGCAGTGACAGATCATCCAAGATGCCTGTCGGGTGCTAAATCCCTGTGAAGATGCCACAAAGTTTATGAGCAGGGACAACTGAGACATGAACAATCTCATTTCTATCATATTTATTATAGAACAGACGCTGACACTCATGTAGCAGGGGATGACGGCAGAAGAACAGCTATGGCATCTTGCTGTCCGCTCTATAGCTGTTGGGGTTCCACTATGAGAAAATACCACGGAGGAGGATGAAAATAAGAAGCTGCCTCTGGAAGAGGAGGAAGTGGAAGAGGAGCAGGAGGACAATGATGACAATAGCACTGGCCATGACACCCAGTCGTCTCAGTGGAGGTCAGAGCCAGAAAAAACTGTCTCTTCGGGTAGGTTGGCCAGAATGGCGACCCGTGTGTTCACTTGTTTAACCAGTGACAAGTGTATCATTGACATCAAGCAGTCTGATGATTACTGGATAGTCATGTTTTTAGACCCTCGCTATCTAAACGAAATGGGGAAATATTTTCTTCTGAAAGGGAGGCCAAATTATGTTATTACCAGGAAACACTGTGTATGCAGCCTGCTGCAGCTTTCAGTGGGCAAGCACCTACCACCAGTGTTTCTGAAATGGAGGGCCCTCTCCACCCCCACAGAGTTAGCCCCCTCTCAATATCACAAGCAGCAGTAGTAGCAGCCAGTTCAGTCTCCTCAACATCATGGAGCAGTTTTTTCATGTGTCTTACCAGGCTGAGGCATATCAGCAAGCCTCAATGCCCAGGTTCAGGCCTACCTACTCTCTGGCCTATCTCCGGTGCATACCCTGTTCCCTAACCCTTTGGCATTCTGGGCAGACAGAGGTCCAAACTGGAACAGTATGCTCTCTGTCTTCTTTCTTTCCCAGCCTCCAGTGTCATCTCAGAGAGGGTTTTCAGCACCCCAGGAGGCATGGTGACACCCAAACGGACCACATTGTCCTCTGCCAGGGTCCAAAACATCACTTTTGTTAAAATAAACCAAGTCTAGATTCGGGAGAATTTTCACATTCCTCCAGCTGAGGTCCATGAATAGATCTTGCCCTGCTGACAGTGCTCCATCTTGCCATTGTTTCTCTCTGCCTGCCCACTGTCCTGCTGATGCCTCCATAATGCCACTGCTGCTGCCTGCCTACTAGCGGAATGTACTGCTGCTGCTGCTGCCTCCATCATGCTACTACTGCAGCCTGCCTAACATCATGTGGCTACTGCTGCTTCCATCATGCCACTGCCGCTATCAAGTTGCTGTCTGCCTGCCTGAAAAATCTCAGAAAATTGTAGATATGGGGTTAGGGTTTGTAATCGTGTTTATCACTGCAAAATTCCCTTTTCTAAAAAAAAATATACATATAATGAAAAAACAATCTTAACTATGAGGCAGGAGATCTTGTAGGAATATAGACAAATGAATTGCCACTAGGTGGTCACTCACGGTTCAGATGACAAATGGTGATAAATGCATAGTGCATCCACCAACAATGATGTGCTGTATCCTCTGGTTCAATGGTTCTGGATCAATTCCTCAAATCAGAGAAGACCACAGAGAGATAAATCTGATACAGGAAGAACGTTGGGACACTGACCCTATACAGCCTAATTATCCCTGCATAAGCTAGATATACATCCCCAGAGAGGGGATGATAACCCAGTATGGCTACTATCCCTAGAATTAGAATCCCTGCCTACTTAGTCCCAATATGTTTCCCCTGCTACATTGATCAGACAGGTTCATCAGGGGACATAGCAAGTATAAAGCATGGTGGCTTCTTTGGATAACTTAGTGCTCTAGGTCCCAGGTGCAGCCTGCCTGCCAGCATCTTCCATATGGCTGCTGCTGCTCCTACCACCTCCTCAGCTGCAGCTCCTGACTTCTAATGTCTACTGCCACCACTATTAATGCTATGCATTCCCCACTACTACCACTACCACCACTACTACTTCTACTACTACCGTTGTGGCGTTTCGAAATGTCAGCCTTATACAATCATGCATCTGTGAGGTGACTTGTTGAATCAGACATCCTCCACTTACAGTTTACGCATCAGACACACAGGAGTTAATCAAGTAGTCTTTAATCCAGAGATTGTATTACAAGATATGCAGGGAATACAGATTGTAAAAGAATTATGCCTCTAATAATCTCCTTGATAAGAAGATGAGATACACAGATTCATCTCAGATTTTCCTCAGATTCTCCTCAGAATTACAGCACACATAAACAGCAATGCATGACAGGGAAAACAGGAAGTGGCTAGACTGAACCAACTAGAAGCTGAAACAGAGGGGGGAGGAAAGAGAGGAGCATACCAATACACAATGCAAGATACTGAAACAGAACACTCCCCGTCTAGTATCGGTAGATACCACTATGTATATGCATACAATGGAATTGTATAAATAACAATTAATAATGTCCATAAACCTGATAAATAGACAGATGAATAATGTCCATAAACCTGAAAAGGAAACATGCAATGAACATTTATTCAAACCAAAAAAGGATATGTCTTCAGTTCAGACCATAGAGCTGGTACTGGAAACAGCCCTAGAAGATGATGAGCATCTCTGGTAGAAGGAATCTCAACATGGAAGTTCTTTCCATCCGAACTGGAAACGACTTTAGTAATAAGTCCAGTAGGCCAGTCGAGACGATTAACTTGTTTGTCTCTTAACAGAACAAAATCTCCTTCCTTTATATTGGGCCTTGGTTCTTGCCACCTTCTGCATTCTTGCAAGAGGCACTCTCTTCTCCACTTTTCCCAGAACTGACTGGCGAGATGTTTTACCTGCTTCCACCGAAACTTATAAAGGTTGTGCTCTTTGAAAACGCCAGATGGCACAGGAATATTTCCTATATTTTTTGGTTTATTCTTGAGTGATCTATTATGCACCCCAGATGTGGATTTCTTCTTTTTTACTACAGGAGATTGTCTGTTGCTTTCATTAGAAGCTGAGCGAGACTTGGTTTTCCTTGATCTTACCAAAGATTTAGAATGTGACCTCTCTGTCTGTGTCACCGATTTAGAGCGAGAGCGCTTATTTTGTGAGGCTGATTTACATGTAGATTGCTTTCTGTCTATGAATCGTGAATGCAAATGCTCATTTCTGCTTTTCAATTCTGAAATGGGATCTGTCTTTGTACGTACGGACTTGGGTTGTTTACATGCAGTATTTGTCATGGACATTGGCGGTGAACTTTTCCCTGTGGTTTTCAGAAAAGGCTGAGCAATATGAAGGTGCTCATCCATTGAAGACTGGGAAGAACTGTGATCCTCTTAGTTGCAATCAACAACTGCAGATGGAACTGAAGGTTCTTGCAAAGTATCTGAAATGAACTCTTCCTCTGTTGAAGGAACCTCCTTTATAGAAAGTTTAGAAGATACTTCCTTTATATAATTGAACTCATTGTCAAACAGTAGACTGTAAGGCTCAAGTTTCTGCTGTATCTCATCAGAAGGCTTGTTGTCAGTGATGATATAGAATTAATTATGATAAACTGTGTGAGGACTGCAAAGCTGGGAAGGGCTTGAAGAGGGCTCCAATTGAAATCCTGAAGGCCTTTCTACAAGCTGCCCTTCTGTCCAGGAACATTCTTCTGCAGCTGACTCCTTGGGATTTAAGCTGCTTTCTGATGTTTTTAGAATATTTGGGCAAGGCATATCTTGCACATAGTAGTGGTTAGGACACTGTCTGAAGTAAGAAGTTCGCCCCCTATTAATACTTCAGTTCTGAAGGAGTGTACTTGGCAGGGTCTGCGGGTTCTGTCCAGACATACATGCCCCACGATGATCCAACCCACTGTAAGTTTCTGGGCATATGGAGCGTTGAAAGGGCCATTGCGAAGTTCAAGGACCTTATGAGCCTCAAGAATGTCTCTACCTAGCAAGAGTAAGATCTCGGCATGGTTATCAAGGGGAGGAATCTCTCTAGTTATGTTCCTGAGATGAGGGTGATGCTGTGCGGCTTCAGGTGTGGGAATCTCATCCCTTGTGTCCGGCAATTTGTCACACTCAATAAGGGTTGGAAGAGAGAGTTTCTTATGTCATTTGATGGGCTTTAAGGTGAAACCATTTGCTCTTCTTCCTGAGGTTGTCATAAGACCAGAGCATGTTCATAGGGTGTAGGGTGTAGTTTCTCCCTCTATCCTGAACAGATCAAATAACTTAGGGCTACCTAGGGAATGATTACTTTGGTCATCTAAAATAGCATACATTCTTATGGTCTTTTCTGGTTGTGCAGTAGGAAACACATCCACGAGGCAAATCTTAGAACAAGACTTACCACACACAAGTCCTTCTCCACATACCTTTGTGCATCTGGGCGTGACGGTTGTGGTTGGTTGGTCGGCACTCTCCCTGCCATGACTCTCCCCGCCTTGATCGGAATGGGGCTTGTGCCAGTTAACTGGTTCTAGGTTCCGCCTGATTGGTCCCGGGTGAACAGCGGTCATGTGTAGATCACTATTACATTCAGAACACTTGACTGGAACCTTACAGTCTCTGGCGAAGTGCTCAGTGGATGCACAGCATCTGAAGCAGATATTATGACTCCTTAGGAACTCCTTACGTTCCTCAAAGGGCTTTGCTATGAAGACACGGCATTTCCTTAAAGGATGTGGTTTATCATGGATAGGGCAATGATGAACGGGTTCCTTAGGGCTTTCATTTCCATTGTTAGTAGTGGGCACAACCCCTGTCTTTTTTACTGAAATTAGACCTTTAGGGTTTCTTTGTCTGGGACTTAAAGTCCCGTGTCTCTGTTTAGTAGAGCCAAAGATGTTGGTTCCCAAGGTGTTGAAGCTTGGATCGTTTTTAAGCTCTAGCTAAGTCCTTGATGAACTTACAGAAGAATAAAAATGGTGGAACGGGAACACGATGTTGTTCCTTGTATTTTGAACCTGTTGTTGCCCATTGGTCTTGAATATTGAGGGGTAATTTCTCCATGATCAGCCCCACACCATGGGAGGTATCAAGAAAGCTGAGACCTGGTAGCTGCGGGTCTCCCTTGACGATTTCAAACTCAAGAAGAAGATCGCTTTATTCCTGGAACCCTTTGGCGGTCTGTATTGGATAATCCAGGAAAGTCGTATAGTCGTTTAAATAAGACACGTTCAACTACTTCCGAGCCGCCGTATTTCTGCTCTAATCTTTCCCATGCGAGACGAAGGCCTTTGACTTGTTCGTAGATATGAACGGTTTTGAGTCTCTTAACACAGTTTGACGACCATGGACCTAGCCTTCTAATTAGGAAATCAAGTTCTTGCATAGGCGGTACAGCAAGGGTTTGAACTGTTGTCTTGAAGGTGGCCTTCCAACTTCTATAGTTCTCTGGGCGATCATCAAAGTTCGTAAGGCTAGTACTGATGAGATCCCTGAGAGTGAGGTACTTAGCAATTTCTGATGCGTTATTTCTTTCCTGCATCATGGCGATGGGAACTTCTCCCTCGCTGGTGTTGTTGGCACCATCTGATACCCTATGTTTGGGGGTTGGAAGATGGAATGGAGTGGTAGCTGGGTTGAGCGTAAATGAAGGCTTCACATATGGTAATCTTGGCGCCAGCATCTTCGTTGCTATATAACTAGTCCCAGGAGGTTTTAATGTGATTTGATGAGCTTGAAGTGGCTTGGTCTCTAATGGTGCCTGAAATACTGTGTAAGGTGCCAGAGGTTTGAAAGAAAGAGAAATGTCCACTGGACTGGGGTCAACTGTATGGTTGTCAGCTGCCTCTTTTTCTATCCGCATGAGTTCAGCAGGCTGGCGTGCAGAGCCCAAATCTTCTGGTGCAAATGCATTGACTTTGCTTTGGTCTAGGACGAATTGCAGGGTACGGCCTTCTGAGTCATTAGATATCTTGGATATAGGATGATAAGCTTCTTCTTCTTCAGCAGCTTCTTCAAGAACTCTGAGTTCAGCCATGGCTGCTGCTTCTTCCCTTTCCTTCTGAAGGACCTCCAACTCAGTTTCGGCCTTGGCTTTGGTCGCTTGCGCCTGAGCCTGTATAGCTGCTTGATTAGCCTGAGATTGGGCTTGTATAGCTTGCGTCTGAGCCTGTATAGCTGCTTGATTAGCTTGAGATTGGGCTTGTATAGCTTGCGCCTGAGCCTGTATAGCTGCTTGATTAGCTTCAGATAGGGCGTGTGTCTCTGCGACTTGTGCCTTAATGGCTGCTTCCTTTTTAATGCAGTGAGCTTGTACCTTCGCTGCTTCCGCTTTTGCGCGTGCCAACACCAATGAGGTACTCAGCGAAGAGTGCTGTGAGCGAGACCTTAGCGATGAGGACTGAGCAATAGATTTCGAGGAACAGGATGAAGCCTTGGAGTGCCTTGAAAGGTTAGAATGCTGGGACGCAGTTTCATATTGTTGTGATATCTTGTCCTCTAGCATTGACTTGACTGCCATAAATCTGCTATATCTTTCATCATTAGGTGCAGTGTGGGTCTTTAATTCTAGGATGAATTGAGTTGAGACTTGAGTTGAGTTGAGACTTGATAACAGAGAAGAATATTTTTGAGACAGTCTATTATAACTATCATAGGTCTTATTCAATTGTGTACACATGGCCTTTAATTGATCTTCATTATAGCCTGATCCATGTGCTGCATCCATACATTGTTCAGTCTTTTCCCACAAACTGGATAAATTATCACATATCTCAATTTTGTCGGTTAAGAGGGCCTCTTTCATTTTTAATGAGGGCTTAGAAATCCTTCTAGCTGTGTCCTGCATTTCATCTGTAACACAACAGTGACCTCTAGTGGTGGTTCAGTCTTTTAATAGCTTACAGCAGGCAGACGATATTTACCTTAGAAAACAGGCTGAATACAGTTCCTAGTCTGTATGAAACTGAAATTGCTAGAAGCTTCTGCGATCCTAGTGAATGCAGTACTGGGCAGTATAAGATATTACTCTTATTACTGTAGCATAACGGAGACAAATGATAATGGCTTATTACTTGGAGGAGGAGAATATTCTTTTCTTAGCGGGAGAAGGAGAGTACTGAGACAATTCTTTTACTGTGGCTTTTCGAAATGTCAGCCTTATACAATCACGCATCTGTGAGGTGACTTGTTGAATCAGACATCCTCCACTTACAGTTTACGCATCAGACACACAGGAGTTAATCAAGTAGTCTTTAATCCGGAGATTGTATTACAAGATATGCAGGGAATCCAGATTGTAAACGAATTATGCCTTTAATAATCTCCTTGATAAGAAGATGAGATACTACACAGATTCTCCTCAGATTTTCCTCAGATTCTCCTCAGAATTACAGCACACATAAACAGCAATGCATGACAGGAAGTGGCTAGACTGAACCAACTAGAAGCTGAAACAGAGGGGGGAGGAAAGAGAGGAGCATACCAATACACAATGCAAGATACTGAAACAGAACAACCGTACTAGCCTCTTATTACCCTACCCTCTCCCCAGGGGCATAGCTAAAGGCTCATGGGCCCTGGTGCAAGAGTTCAGCTTGGGCCCCCCTTCCCTCAGTGCTTTCTGTGTCTTCTTATACGGCAAAAGGGTCTTTGGGCCCCCTCAGGCTCCTGGGCCCGGTAGCGACTGCTACCTCTGCACCCCCTATAGCTATGCCCATGCCTCTCCATGTCCACACTGCACTGCTGCTGCTCCCAATTTAAAGGGAGAATTATGACCCTGTCAAGGCATAAATTTTGGACACTTAGTCCCCCAACCATTCCGATTTTTTCCCCATAACACCGTATGTGTTTAAACACCATCTGCCCCTCAAAAGGCACAATTTTTGGAAGCTTTGGAATATGAAAAACCATAACACATACAATGGTGCTGCGTTTTAACACCATCAAACATGCGTTTACCCACAGCTATGTATGTTAGTGTCACTCAGGCCTCATTTACTATTGCTCTCATCACGTTAAAGACCTTAGTGGGGAGAAAAAGCAAAAATTAATTTAAAAAGTTGCCGAATCTAGTTACATGTTTTTCTAAAAATTCTAGGAAACTAGAGAGTGTTATATATCAATTATCAGGTTATTGGAGCTACGGTAATTTGTTTTGGCCCGAATCGATCCGGGTCCGAATGGAACCTTCGGCAAATAAAACAGGTTAGCTCATCTCTAACATGGGGTACTTGTGATAATACAATTTCTAAGTGCTTTAATAAAGGATTACAGGTTATTTTAGTGATATCTGTATTGTTTTAGTGTGCAATAATACCACATGTAATGAGATCCCCAGATCAGTTTCTCTTCATTTACTGTATATTAATATAAAATAACTAAATTGCTGCAAAGGGACCAGAAATCGAGCTGACAGTTCAAATTTCCAAAACATTAATGCTTGTCTCTGATGGGAATTCTGCATCTGAGACCTCACGTGTTCCGTGTATATAAATCTCACAGCAATTGTTAAGCTGTATCCCATTAATAATACACGGAGGTAAGAGATGCTGATGCGTATGATAAAAATTTCTCTCTTTAAATTTAAGATTAAAAAAAATATCTATGTGTGTTGTATGCTGCATAACCCTGTAACAGTGAAATTTAAAATAACTTCCCAAAAGTGTGGTTTGTGGGAGACATTTCATTTACGTCTCATGTATATTCAGTTCCCAAAAAAATCCTTAAAAGTCCTTAAGCACTTACTGATCATATAATGATGTCACTGATTTGGGATTTAAAGACCAAAAAAATTACTCCACCCTATGAGTTTGGAATGAAAATTATATTTTCCATGAATGGACTCACATGAGTTCTTACTTTGTAGGACAAGCTGCAGATTTGTGGGAACTGTGTACGTAAAATGTTGTAGCATGAGGAAAATACATAAAATCGCAAAAAGTTAAAAAGGTTTCCTCCAGAGTTTTTCCTTCCATTGTTGACTGATCAACATGCATGTGTTTCTTATTCAATGTTTGTTTGTTTTTTACAAAAAGGCTCAAAGATCTAGAAGAACGCCAAATATCATGTTCATCATACGTGAGTAGTCCTTATATGAAGCAAGAAGTTCATGTAAGGACTCTAAACATTGGACTCAAGTAAGAGGATCTGGTAACCTTCGGTGATCACCACCAATCTCACTGCCATTAAAATATGATCTAAGAGACAATTTTGGTGACTGGAGATTGGTCTGAGGATCATGGAAAAAGTCAGTGCCGTTTTGAAATGTAGTCAAGCAAATAGCTTATAAATTATTTCCCAAAAACTCGGCTATTCAGTGAATCCAAAACTTTTGCAATTGGATTCGGGCAAATCATTGAAAAGGGCGTCCGCCATATTACAGATCAGAACACAACTCAGCAAGGTCAGGGAAGATGAAGAAAGAGGCTCACATGGCCATGGGGGGTGCCCTAGTTGTTGGGTTTGTCCATAATTCCTTGCAGTCAGCCTCAGCTAATCAGAAGGGATGATAGTGACATATGTCATAAGCACTGTATAAGGTCCCAGGCAGGGAATGCATGTGTTTTCTGAGCTTGTACACTCATGCAGCAGGATATATTTGTGTGAGAGAGTCATCAGACACACAATACAGATATTTTAGTGTCAAATAGGGACAGTTCTAGGGAAGATAATCGGTAGCTAGATTTAATTAAAGGAGCTATCCAGGAAAAGCTTTTTATGACTTATCTTCAAGATAGGTCATTAGTATAAAATCTGTGGGGGTGCGATACTTGGGACCCCTGCCAATCAGCTGTTAGTAGAGGCCTCTTTCTATGCTAGTGACATCAATGTACATTGGTCACATGGCCTACTTTCAGCTCAGACCCATTCAAGTCAATGAGGCTGAGCTGCAATAACAAGCACTACCACTATACGATATAAGGCGCTGTCCTTGGAATGCTGCCGGGAGCCTGCAGTGCTCACCAGAGCTCCGGTTAGAACTGCAGCTTCCTGAAACAGCCGATCAGCGAGGATGCTGGACTTGGATAGGTCATCATTATCATTTTCTGGATAACCCTTTTAATTAATAAACAAATAGGTTTTCGCAAGGGACAGGACAGGGGCTGTTTCGTATACTGTGTGTCACTAGGCTACAGCCATTTCCCTGTAGGGAGGCTCAGTTTGCACTGCAAATTGATATTTAAAGCAACAGTACTCATTTTTTTCCTTAATGTCTATTAGCCAGCTATCAGCCCAATTTAAATTAAAAACAATCACACTCACACACAGAAATCTTTTATTGTACTGACTAATGTGTTTTTCTATATTATAGTTGCACTGGACTCTGTCTATCAGGTTCCATACTGTAATGCTGCCAACGCTGCTCTCAAGAAAATGTAAATAATTTTAATGGTTTTTGTGAAAACAAAAGCCATTGCTTCTTCACTTTCCCAGAACTCAGACACATTGTCACTTGCACATGTATTGGTGTCAGTGGAATTGGTGGAGATAAAATATATGTATTTTATTTAACATAATATGAAGCTTGCTGATACTCTCCAAAAGGGGATAATTGTTCAGGACAAGCCACTGCTTTATTTTTTAACCACTGTGCATATAAATGTCCCCCAAAAATTATAATTTTGGACTGCTTCTTAAAAAGCCATTACTTTTTCTGATACCATTGTGTGTGCATAAAACATTCATCTGCCCCCAAAAAAAATTCTGGACTTTTTTAATAAAAAAAACATAGCAAAAAAGACTGCGCAAAGTGGTTTTAAACAGGCTACCACCAACGGCAACCACCCATTTACCCATAGCCATATATATTACTGTCTCTTTCATATTACTAACATTGTCTTCATATTAGAGAGCTTAAAAGGGGTTGGATATAGTCCTAAGAAACATCAGAGTGTTATACACAACTTTTCAAAGCAATCTAAGAACTTTTCTTTTTGGTTGAATTTACTTCATTCATACCCGAATCGAATCTGCCAACCGATCTGTTTGAATCGGACCCTAAGCAAATGTAATCTCTATATATTAGCAAATCATATACTCCCAACCAACTTTATAAAGGGGACATCCTCACCAGATATGAAGCATTAAGCCTTGTTCCTTACCAGAGCCACAACAAAGGTCTGAATCATCTGGAAAAATACTGTGCAACCTCACCGGGGTACTGTACCACCCAGGAATTTGAAGTTAATTTTCTGTAGTCTACAGGAGACACAACGCTTGTGTGTAAGATAGAATACATTGTCCTAATAAATAGAGTTTGTTCTCTTGTTCTCTTCTTTACTCTGTAACATAAGTATTGGGGGAAATAGGTAGGGCCCCCTGCAATAAGCTTTATAAGAGAGACATCATATATTTTGGATTGTCCATTGGAGTACAGAGTTTTTCGAATGAGTTGGGATTCAGAACCATGGATACTGAGTCTACGAAGCAGGAGAGTGGGATTGGGGCTGTGAGCTTGATATCTGCACCTTTCAGACCCTGTTCACACACCATAGTTAGTCTAGTGGTAGGACCCCATGCCATGTTGAGAAACCTTGACGTGGTGCATGAGGGGCTCCGATATGTTCCTGATTGGGAGATATTGGTGAATGGCTCAGCTTTTAACATCAGCTTGAGGGATTAGCCAGTGTTGTCAGGTGCTTATCCTTGTGGTGCACTTATTTTTAGTGATTTATGAGTCTACGAAGCTCCTAAGCCATCTATCTATAGGCATACCTTGCCTCCCCTACTTTGTTCATCTGAATACACTGGTATAGCAATGGGGTTCATGTCACTGAAAAAATGATGCAACAATAGGCTTTTATCAAATATTTATCATTGCAAAAACTAACATTTTATTAAATACATTTACATTTATTTAACAAAAATTAACAAAAATACCCCAAAATTACACATGCAAGATACACTCCAAGAAAACGTGCAGAAAGCAATAGGATAATCCAAGGCATTGAGGGAAAGCTGTCTGCTACTCACACACAATCACAGGTCAGTGGTCCAGAAGGTACTGTAGATCCAGCAGACTCTCTGGTGTTCACAGATAAGACACTTTTATTGTGGATAAATATTCAAGATCCTCCATGTTCGTCTATTGTTCCCTGTGGTATCCAGATGGCCGCTGTGGGTTGGAAGTGGTTATGGGTACTGATTTTCCCTATACTTGCCCTGGTTTTACGTTGCCTAACTGTGGAGTAGCCGTCCCAAAAGAGTGTCACCGTTAGGCCCTCAGGTCAATAACTGCTCTAGTTCCAAAATTCTTCCCCCTAGTGATACAATCAGGTTCTTTAGGGGACAGAAGATACTGCTCATAAAAAAGCTAATACAGTCGGATCCCACTATACTATCCTCTGCAAAAGTCGTCAATATCCGATTGTGGGGTCCAACACTTAGTTGACACCGTTGCCAGAAGCACAACACATGGTGGAGCATTTGAAGCCAGCCCAGGTATAAGACTAGCTTTAGTAATGTCATATTTTCTCTTTTTTGGCTCATAGATAGGAATGCACCAATTAGACAACCTTTTGAAAGGTAAAAAAGAATAATAAAAAAATCAGTAGTTAAAATAATACAAAATTTTAAACATCATAACATAATATTAATAATATTTTTTTATGTAGATTTCTATTTTACTAGTTTACAATATGGGGTATGGTACGGTTTTTCTACCATAACTATAACCCTTACTCCCAAGTTCTGACTGTAATCATTATGTATATACCTTTTACCAAGCCGTAAGGACACTACGACAAGAAACCATTAGAGGTTTTATTCATGGAAATTACCTAGCGCCTCCATTCTTAGTACAGTGGTACATAAATCTACAAGAAATTAGTCAACCATTGTGATAAAAACATTTACTTCATTGCTTTGAAGAATGGACTAATAACAAATATCGACATCTTCGTTTTTTCAGCATTACACCGAAGAGATGGAGAACCACACTTACAATTTCTTCGTTTTAACATTTAATACACATGCGAAGAATAAGCCAATTTTATCTGTTTTCTTTATCCTAATCTACCTGACCGGACTGCTAGTAAATTCCACCACTGTTACAGTAATATACAGGGATCGGCACTTACACACCCCCATGTACCTGTTCCTCTCCAATCTGTCCCTTGTCGACATCTGCTATACAACGACCACAGTCCCTAAGTTGATTCACATGTTACTGACCAGTGACTACAGATTGTCCTTTACGCAATGCTTTACTCAGTTGTATGTCTTCAGCCATGTGGTTACTACAGAGGACCTCTTGCTCTTCATTATGGCTTATGATCGCTATGTCGCCATTTGTAACCCTCTACATTATCACAGTGTATTGAGTAAGAAGAACTGTATCCTGTTCATGACTGTTGCATGGGTCATCGGAGGCTTCAACTCAATCATTGCTACTTTCACCACCTCCATAATACCAATGTGCTTTTCTAATACAGTCGAACAATTTTTTTGTGAATTAAAAGCATTTAGCAAAATTTCCTGCCCCAATGCTGGTTTCCATTTAATTATATACATGGAAGCTGTACTATTTGGTGTTGGCCCTTTTCTAGGCAGTATCATATCCTATATTAAGGTCATCAACGTCATCCTACATATTAAATCTAGTCATGGGAAAAGAAAGGCTTTCTCCACCTGCTCATCCCACCTCCTCGTCCTCACCATGTATTATGGCACCTGGATGGCTGAGTATATTATGCCACCATTTAAGCATACCCAAGTCTTCGAGCTGGCCCTTTCCATTCTTTATGCTACCATTACTCCCATGTTAAATCCAGTGATATACAGCATACGTAATAAAGATATCAAGAGGGCTCTACTGACAATGGTGGGGCGTAAAGTACATAAGGAATAAATCATATTGTATTTCCATTTAAATTTTTTTTTATTAGTAGTAACTTGAATGTAAATTGTAATAAATGTTAAGAAATATATATTTATATATGGCTTAAAATATATATTTTAATAAAAAAAATTATATATCTTTATCAGATACATTTTTTTCAGAAAACAACATTATTTGTATTTGAATTACTATATTTTTCGCTCCATAAGACACATCTAGGATATAGAGTAGGAAAAAATTAAAAAAATATATTTTTATCAGATCTCAGATCAGACCACCATCAAACCCCAAAGCTCCATCAGACCTAAGATCAAACCCCCCATCAAACCTCAGATCAGACCCCCAAGATTCATCAGACCTCTAAGCTCCATCAGACCTCCAAGCTCTATCAGACATCTGTATCAGACCCCCTTTAGATCAGCATTCCTTCTTAGACTTCAGATCAGACCCTCATTGCCCTTCAGACCTCAGATCAGACCCTCAAGCTCCATCAGAAAATAAAATTACCTCTCCTGTATCAGACGGCGATGACACTCACTACTCCCAGTCGCTGCACTGTGACCTAACATTGCACAGCGTCAGGTCATAGTGCACACCTACGTGCACTACATCCTGATGCTGTACGCAGTCAGGTGACATGTAGCGTAAAAGACCAGGAAGCAGTGTGTAGAGATGAACAATGTAATAAAAACTTCAATTCGGTCACTTTGCAGAATTTCTCCAAGCAAATTGGTTCTTTACAAATTGATTTTTCACAAAGCATGTTAAATCCGGTCTATCCCAGGCTGCAGGGAGACTTTAGGGAGAATGTGTCTTGGTGTACAATTACATCACTGTGCAGTGCAGCAACATGCATAGCTAGTCTTTCTGGTAGAGAAACAGTTACTGTGAGTCAGAATAATAGGCAGGTCGCATATATGGGCATGCACATCATACAGTTAGATCATTACTGCCAGATTATCTAGTCTGTTGCATCAGGCGTCTGGAAATCCTGGTTGTTCCAGGCCTGATTTATCTTTATAAAGTTTAGTCTCTCAACATTTTGTGTTGAAAGGCAAGTTCTCTTTGGGGTAACTATGCCACTCGCCGCACTAAACACACTGACTTGATGCCACATTTCTGGCAGGGCAGGAAAGCTTGCTCAGGAAAAGCTCGGCCAGTTGCAGCCACAACTCAAGTTTGGCTGCCCAGTATTCCAGGGGATCTTGGATCTGGGGTGACAGAGTGCAATCCAAGTATGGCGCCACCTGCTGGTTCAGGTTCTTCTCCATATCCTGCTGCTGCTGGGTGGTTTCTTCAGAAGAAAAGTGCTCAGCATAGACTCAAGACTTAAGTTGCTGCTGATGTAGCTGGTCCTGCTCCTGTCCCCCCAACCCCTCCAGCAGTCATGGCAGTGGAGCGTAAGCTCAAAGGGTACCCCATGGTTAGACCTTCGTGAGGATAAGCGATCAACCAACTAAAAAGGATGTCTCAATAGTAGTTAAGTTTTTAATCCCTCTCAGAAGGTGTAAAATAGGCCCCCATTTTGGACCGGTAGCGAGGGTCTAACATTGTGGAAAGCCAGTAGTCATCCCTGAGTGCAGATGTCATTACGCAAGCAACTCAGCATGCATCTGGACATTTGCAAAAGGGACTCTAACGGACTCCCTGCCTTCATCTCCACTGCATATCGTCACTGTCTGTTGGGGTCATCTGCCTCGTCTTCGTCGTCACCCTCTAGCTTTTCATGCTCCTCCGGCGCCTCTCCTGTCATGTGGGCAGATAAACAACCTAGTTCAGTATAGAATTCAGTATATATATATATACATATAGTGCCTCCTCCTTGGTGCCCATGTAGTGTTCACAAAGGGAAAAAAAATAAAAAGAGCAAGATACTCACCTCCATCCAGCTGTCTGTGACAGTTCCTGTACCCGCCGTTAAACACCTGCATTCCCTGTGGATTAGTACCAGATGATCTGCGGCCCAATGCTGGTCCGCGACCTGGTAGATGGGGATCGCTGCTCTAGCAGAAGCCAGGCTTGGCTGTGTCAGTTCAATCCACCCTTTATGCTGTTAATCCTGGACAAATCTTCTCGCTCTTGTGGTTAAAAACTCTACATTTTTATTTGGAGCCCATAAGTTTAACAACATCATCATGCAATACAAAAAAAAACATCAAAAAGGTAAGCATTTCGAATGAAATACATTATCCTTCCTCATTGCTTAAGGCCATGGCCATGATGAAAGATGATGTGTTTGATCTGAAACATGTAGTTTTATTTGTATTGCATGATGATTTTTTTATGCACTTGGAATAAAAAAATATTTAAGGGTTTATTTTACTGGAAAGTATTCTGTTTTGACTTATAAGTTATAACATCTTATACTTTTTTAAATTGCCATATTAGGGGACCATAATGGGAACTTAATTAATACCCAAGTATTTCAACCTTTATCAATGGGTGACCTGAGATTTTGACAATCATCACAATGAATCCATTAGATTACTTAGATCTAATGATGAATATAATAATAGGTGGCTCTCTTCTGAAGGATAACAGACCCCGGTGCTCTGTATATGGTTCCCCCAAAATGGAACCAAAAAAATGTATTATATATATAGGAAATACAGGCACTCAAATATGGAAACTGCAAAAGGTAAATTTAATAGACACAATAATAGCAATTCATCAATAAAAATTCATAAGTAACAGTTCATTAGATTTAAAAATTATTCTATCATTCAATAAGAAACTACAAAAATGCCGCAAATCAATTTTCCATCATCACATAAAATACAAAATGCCGCGAATCAATTTTCCATCATCACATATACGTATTGCCACGAATCAGTTCTCAATACATCCATACACTAAGAATCAGTTGATACATAATCATTCACTCTAAAAAATGATATTCATTCGTTTGGGTCACTCAGATGTTTAGTGAATATATATCACGAATGGCATCAATATTGCAGATTCATCAACAAAAGGCTGTTGTCCTTCAGTTGGTAATCAATTAATTAACGTCAGTAATTTGCTGTTGTTGATAAAAAAATATAAAAAGGTATAAAAGAAATCTTCGATGGGCATTTAACTCTTGATGATAGATATATGGTATATTATACCCACTCTATTTATAGTCTTTCAATGTATGCAGGTGCTTTGAATAGATGCCCTAGGATGTTGTAATACATCCGATAACTTTGCAGTGATTTGTATTATACAACACTCAATCTTTGATGATTTAAATTAAATTTACCTTTTGCAGTTTCCATATTTGAGTGCCTGTATTTCCTATATATATATTAGATCTAATGATGAAAGAAATTTTCTATGATATTATCTATGCATTTAAAAAAAAAATCCCAAAAACCCCATATGTACTAGCAATGCTTATAAAGAATCCAGTGTTTCTGCGTTTCTGAGGAAGCAATTCAGAGACCAAAGTTTACAATTCTTATTCATATGTTGAATCTAAGCAGAACATCTAGCCTTAGACAAAAAGCAAGGACATAAATATGGGTAGTCAACAACGTTTATTTCTGCCCCTGAAATGCCATTTTAAATGAGGGAACCGTGATATCTCGTCTGAACGTTTTTATGGCAGGCTCCTTCCTCTTTTTCATGATTGACAGTCCTAGGGTGAAATGACTATGCAGGAACTTGGCCCCGTCAATCAAGAATGAGAGAGAAGGGGCTGGCAGAGGAAGCAGGAGGAGCAAGGTTGCACAGAGTGGTTAGGGCCCGTCCTCTGTATACTTAGTTGTTCATGTATGGACTTAAAGTCCCTTTTCTCTGGAATGAAGGAATAGATTGCTAAGTGAAATGGTTTATTGCATTCATCCCACCTAGCCCTGCAAGATTTTTTGCCAGGTTTATAAATGAAGCTCCTGGTTACAGATTCTGTTTAAACTTTTCTATGGCCCTAGTGGAAAAACTGAAACAACCTGATTGCCTGCGATGCTTGATGGGATCAACTAAAAGGAATAGCATTTTTACATTTATGAAAGATATATGGGGTCATCTATTAAGACTGGTGTTTACACGCTGGCCTTAATAACCCCTTTAGCTGGCGATGGATCCACTGAAATATGTAAAGACCCTGGACTCTACATAACTTCAGCGTATCCACCACCGGTCTAAATGTAAGATGGCTTCCTTGCTGGCTTAAATTTAGACCATTTTCTACACCTAAAACAGGCATGGAAAATGATAAATGAGACAGGCTTACCGGCCCTGTCCCCTTCCCTGCCCAAGCTACGTGTCACTGTGAGCGGGGAAAAGTCGCAGATTGCAGCACAAATAATTTTGCCGCTATCTGCACCATAAATATACCTAACATAGGCATATTACTGATAGCAAATGATTAGAGATGAGCAAATTTTTTGAAAAATTCGATTCACCGGTTCGCCAAATTTTTGGGGAAAGTTTTAGCGAGTCTGCTTTGGTAGTGAAATAATACTGTGAGTCCGTATGACAGGCGTCGCTCTTAGAATCACTGCACTTATTTGGGCAGTCACGGGGCCAAAACTGACCAAATAACTCAAGTATAAACTCAGCCTTACAGGTCGATGTTAGCGCCAAGAAGAAGCACACTCCTTTTACATCCTTGTCAGCTGATTCCACCTAGTTGTAAACAGAACCTGTTCTATTAAATGCTTATAAAACTAGAGCCCCCTGACAGAGTGGAGAGGGTGTCAGCAGTAAGTTTGTGTTGACATCACTGAATATTTTGCCCTTCCTCTGATCGTTCAGAACAATAACCCCCCAAAAAACGGATCCTGTCTGTTGAGCATTTGCCTTCAATCGTTCAGCATTTGGTCAGTAATCTATCAGTATTGCTAATGTCAAAAAAAAGGAGTGGATCCAAAACAAGGATGACACGTGAACCGAATATTTGCATGTCTTCTGTGTTTTGTACCCACTCCTGCTTTTGGCTACCAAATCATTAACCAATGGGACCATACAGGCCTTACAGCTGCTACACAGAGATAATCCGTTGTGTGTCTCATTTTTCCTTCCTTCTGACAGATCAGAAAAAGGGTCAAATAAAAGATGATGTCAGCCAATCCAAAAAGGCAAAATAGTGGCCCAGTCATGAAGTGGGGAGGGTGGGAACAGCAGTCCACAGAGTAGCCCTATGACATAGTGGTGAGGTGGAAGCAGCATGAGGAGACCACAGAGTGGCCCAATGACAGAGTGTGGAGGTGTCAGCAGCATGAGGAGGCCACAGAGTGGCACAACGACGAGAGATTGTGGAGATGGCAGCAGCATCAAGTGGTCACATGGTGGCACGATGACAAGAGATTGCGGAGGTGGCAGCAATTTGAGGGGGCCACAGAGTGGCATGACGATGAGAGATTGTGGAGGGAGCAGCAACATCAGGAGGCCACAGAGTGGCACAACGACGAGAGATTGTGGAGGTGGAAGCAGCATGAGGAGGCCACAGAGTGGCACAATGACATAGTCTGGAGGTGGTGGCAGCAGCAGCATCAGGAGGAGGCCACAGGGTTGCACATAGACAAAGTCTGGAAGTGGCAGTAGCGTCATTAGGAGGCCACAGAGTGGCACAATCACGGAGTGTGGAGGTGGCGGTGGCAGCAGCATCAGGAGGAGGCCACAGAGTGGCACAATGACAGAGTGTGGAGGTGGCAGCAGAATCATCAGGATGTCACACAGTGGCACAGTGACAGTGTGTGGAAGTGGCGGCGGCAGCAGCATCAGGAGGAGGCCACAGGGTGGCACAATTACAGAATGTGGAGGAGGCAGCAGCATCATCAGGAGGCCACAAAGTGGCACAATGACAGAGTGTTGAGTTGGCGGTGGCAGCAGTATCAGGAGGAGGCTACAGGGTGGCACAATGACAGAGTGTGGAGGTGGCAGCAGCATCATCAGGAGGTCACACAGTGGCACAATGACAATGTGTGGAGGTGGCGGCGGCAGCAGCATCAGGAGGAGGCCACAGGGTGGCACAATTACAGAATGTGGAGGAGGCAGCAGCATCATCAGGAGGTCACAGAGTGGCACAATGACAGAGCGTGGAGGTGGCGGCAGCAGCAGCATCAGGAGGACACAGAGTGGCACAATTACAGAGTGTGGAGGTGGCAGCAGCAACATCAAGTGGCCACAGAGTGGCACAATGACAATGTCTGGAAGTGGCAGCAGCATCAGGAGGCAACAGAGTGGCACAATGAGACAGTGTGGAGGTGGCAGAAGCATCATCAAGAGGCCACAGAGTGGCACAATTACAGAGCATGGAGGTGGTGGTGGCAGCATCAGGAGGAGGCCACAGGGTGGCACAATTAAAGAGTGCGGAGGTTGCAGCAGCATCGGGTGGCCACAGAGTGGCACAATAACAATGTCTGGAGGTGGTGGCAGCATCAGTAGGCCACAGAGTGGCACAATGCCAGAGTGTGGAGCTGACAGCAGCAGCATCAGGAGGAGGCCACAGAGTGACAGGACTACAGAGCGTGGAGGTGGGTGGCAATAACAGTACCCACTGACGATGGTGGATGTAAGAAGGAGCACTTGGCATCAGATGTGTGGCATCAGGCGGGTGGCAGCAACAGAATAGTAGCTAAGGCAGGTATCCAGAAGAAACCGGTCTCTTTTGTCAAGGTTTGGGTGAGGCAGCACGGATAATCTAATCTGATGCATCAGGCATTGGTGGGTGGAAATCCTGGCTGATGCACGCCTAAATCATCTTGACAAAAGTCAGTCTCTCCACATTTTGGGTGGACAAGCGAGTTCTTCTTGGGGCAACTATGGCACTCGCTGCACTAAACACTTGCTCTGATGCCACACTAATGGCCGGGCGGGACAGCTTTTCCAGGGCAAACTATGCTAGTTGCAGCCACAAATCTAGTTTGGCTGCCCAGTAGTCCAGCGGATCTTCAACGTGGGGTGGCACGGTGCTGTCCAAGTAGGCCTCCACCTGCTGATTCAGGACCAGATCCAGGTCTAGCTGCTGCTGCTGGTGAGTAGTTTCTTAACTATGCAGGTGAAGAAAGCTACGCATCAGCGACTCTAGACTCAGGCTGCTGCTGCTGTGAAGTGGCGTCGCCTAAGTTGCTGGTGTGGCTGTGCAGGAACCACATTCACCCAGTGGGCCGTAAAGGACATGTATTCTTCCTGACCATAGTTACAGCTCCACACGTCGGTTTTGCCGTGCACTTTGGCAGTATCCGACAGGCTCAAGGATTGGCCCACCTTCTGCTCAACATGTGTATGCATAGAAATGACGGCTTGGGACTCTCCACCTCGGCTCGGCACAAGCCATCAGTTCTCTGAAAGGTGCAGAGTCCAACACTTGGAAAGGGAGGGACTGCAGCACCAGCAACTTGGACAGGAGCACTTCAGCTTCTGCGCCGTTGGATGCGTGCATGCATACTGTTGCCTCTTGGCAATCGCTTCGGTGATCGATTGCTGACGGAATGACTGATGATGAGTTGGAGGAGAAGGAGCAGGAGCAGTAGCATCAGGACCAGCGGATGATGGGAAGGACAGACAGCTCCTAGGAGCCATGGTTGTCCCAGGCCATTTTTTGGTGACACTGCATATGTTATTTATTATTCGGTCAAGGACCGACAAAATCCCTGTAGGGGTCGTACCAATGTATTCACAAAATTTTTAAACCTTTAATAAATCCATAAAATGCACTGAAGTAATTCCTACAGAGTGGATTAAAACTATCAAAGTACCGAAAGGGCCAGACCAATATATTGTTTTGTTTGTATTTTTGTAGAATCCCTCCTGTATAAGCAGTGTTGCTATTTTAAGCTAACACATCTATTTTAACAGTTATTAAACAGTATTGCTTTGGATGAAAAGTAAATTCGGATATTAATATTTATTTGCCAGCTTCATGGCTAATACACAGCAAACAGGGCTTTAGAATATATCACTGCACCGCAGAATGGCAATTAGGCCCTAATTTTTTTTCCACTTTTACACAAATGGCTTTTCAAAAGATAAATGCAACGATAAGTGGCAAATTTAATTTTTTTTCTTCCACTAATACAAGGCAAACTGGGTTTCAGAATATATCACTGCATCGCAGAACGGCAATTAGGCCCTAATTTTTTTCCACATTTACACAACAGGCTTTTCAAAAGATAAGTGCAACGCTGGACGGCGAATATATTCTTATATTACCACTAATACACGGCAAACTGGGCTTCAGAATATATCACTGCACCGCGGAACGGCAATTAGGCCCAATTTTTTTCCACTTTTACACAACAGGCTTTTTAACAGATAAGTACAACGCTGGGCGGCGAATATATTTTTATTTCGCCACTAATACACGGCCAACTGGGCTTCAGAATATATCACTGCACCGCATCACGCCAATTAAGCCCTTCTTTTTTTCTACTTTTACACAACAGGATTGTCAACAGATAAATGCAACGCTGGATGGCAAATAAAGTTTTTATTTCGCCACTAATACACGGCAAACTAGGCTTCAGAATATATCACTGCATCGCAGAACAGCAATTAGGCCCAAATTTTTTTCTATTTTTACACAACAGGGTTTTTAACAGATATATGCAATGCTGGACAGCGAATATATTTTTATTTTGCCACTAACACACGGCAAACTAGGCTTCAGAATATATCACTGCACCACAGAACGGCAATTAGGCCCTAATTTTTTTCTACTTTTACACAACAGGCTTTTCAACAGATATATGCAACGCTTAACGGCGAACATATTTTTATTTCGACAGTAATACATGGCAAACAAGGCTTCTAAATATATCACTGCACCGCTGAGTGGCAAAGATATTTTTTCTTTTTTACACTAATACACGGAAAAAAGGGCTTTAAAACAGATAACTGCACCACTGAACGCCAAATATTTTTTTTCCTTTTTCCACTAATGCACACAAAAAAGGGCTTTAAAACAGATACCTGCACCGCTGAGCGGCAAATATATTTTACTTTTGCGATTAATACACGACAAAAAGGGCTGTAATTTTAGCACTTCACCACACAACAGATAATAAGCCCTTTTTTCCCACTAATACAAGCCAAAAAATGCTTTATAACATATAACTGCACCGCACAAGGGCAAATAAGACGTATAAATGTTTCCTTGTAATAAACCCTGCTAATGGCTGTATTAAACAGCACTTGCACCCCAATAACAAGAATGGTTTGCTGGAATTACAAAGTTGTATAAGGGCAATTTGGATCCCTAGTCAGTGTAGCAAGGTGTAATAGTATTATTCCTATTACCCACGCTGTAACCTCCCCTACTGAACCCTGTTCAACAGAGATGCTAGTGGAAGGATTCCTCCCTATCCTTTCCCTACACCTTGAGTAATCTTTCCCTGCACGTGTAAATCATTTTTTTTCCCCCACAATCAAGTCTTTCCTATCACTGTCCCTAGCACCTGCAGACACGTCTCTCCCTGCACTAAGTACGCTGGTGAATGGGAGAATCTAAGATGGCTGCGCTATTTATAGGGCTGTGACAACACAGGTATGGTTGGCTGCTGATTGGCTGCATGCATGTCAGTATCGGTGATCCCGCCTTCCCAGAGTTCCTTGCCCCATGTCCTCACACGTGTAGCAGCCATTTTAGGAAAAATTAGATTTTTCCTGAAATTCGAATCAAATTCCACTTCTTCAGCTTCGATTCGCTCATCTCTATAAATGATCCCCATAGTGAATTGACTTTACACAGTTCCAGTTGATCCTAAGGCAAAAAAACTCAATTTACATAAATATATATTTCCAAAGGGACAAGCAACATTTTAATTCCCAGATAACTACTCTGTCTCTGGAGAAGGAAGCTCATGAGATGATAAACAAGTACAGCATATATATAAACCTGTATGTCTCTACTTAATCTTCCAGTACATTCAGTACCGCGCAGAGTCATGATTCATGGTATTGCTGTTATTGCATTTATATTTATTTCATAAAGAAAATTCTATATATCTACAAGACCAATGGCTGTATTAAGGAATAGCACTGGTAGGGTTGGGGCTATGCAGAGCCGCAACTTTTGAGCTTACTTACAGCTCCGCCTCAGGAATTATTAATTGAAGACAAGCTGTTTGTAAACCTAAAATGCATAGCCATAGTACAGGCACGAAAGATATCTCCTTTGAGCCACTGGACCTGGTCTTGTAAATTGCAGTAGAGGCGGCATTCTGGCTAGAGAAGAATGAATTATTGAAAAGTTCGGTTCGGCTGATTCACCGAATTTTACAAAAAAATTCGCTTTGTGACGAATTACTTCGTCGCAAAGTGCATTTTTTGGTAAGCAGCGGGTGCAATGACAGGGAGCTGCGATAGCGCCGCCCACTATCATTGTACCCCTCAGATGCTGTGTTCATACATGATCATGGCATCTGAGTATAAAAACAGTGTAAAATTAACATTAAAAAAAGGAAATAAAACTTACCACTTCCATTTGCTCTCAACGGGCCGGCCGCCGCCATCTTGCTTGAAGATCTGGCCCGAAATCTCGCGTGGTGCAAGATAACGTCATCACGCCGGCCGGTGTGGTGACCTAATAAGTCACCACGCATGGGATTTAAGCCGAGATCTTCAATCAAGATGACCCGTCACGAGCAAATGGAGGAGTAAAGTATGATTTTTTTTTTTCGTTTTTTACACTATTTCAGGTTGAATCGATTCACTAACACGAAGCATGAGGAAATTCAGCTTTAAGGTGAATCGAATTTATCCTGAAAGTCGGATCGAATTCCACTTAGTGGGATTCGAATTGCTCATCTCTAATTCTGGCATATCCTTCCACATTTCAGATGTCCTCTTCTTTAGCCAGTTAAACTAAGAACTGAGACATTTGACTGGCCCCAGATGATTAGGAACATAAGAGCATCTTCGCAATCAGCAAAACCATCCAAAATCAAGCCAACACCGAGCACAAGGTGAGTTTTCTATAGCACCATACAATATCTCTTTACACTGCCCTTGGGTCATCCTGCTGTGAGTTGTTGTCCTCCATAGCCCTAGGAGTGTCCCTTGATCTATGTGTCAACCACTGTCCCACACAGCAGGAGGCTTGCACACATCCAGGATGGCCCAAAATTTTCACGAAGAGGGCTACTAGTTTCTGCATGACCATCACAATTGAGTCAGTGATATTACCACACAGAATCATCTTCTATCAAGGTTTTCTTTATTGGAGTTCTCAGTTCTTTTCTGGGACCTTTAGGCCTATGCTTAAACTATCAAAGCTATCATTAAAACCAGAGCCAGCAGACAACGTGAACACCAGATTATCAGCTGAATTTAGAAGACTTACAGAATGATTGGAATTGCTAATCACAGTCGCTTTCAGGTAACAGCCATAATCAACTGATCGTCCCGGCTTTTGCTTTTCATATGGTGCCCTTTATAGTCTTCTTTATTATCAGGAAATGTGTCACTATGACCAGGAATCTACTGACCAACCTCTATAGCCATAATACACTTGCATTACAGGAATACTTATCACTTTCTATTTTCTTGCAGGTAAACTTTAAGGGAAGTTCTGTGGGACCATCTATGGACCATCTGGTACTGCCCTAAGCCCATTACTGCATATGACTAACTATTTCTAGTAATCCATTGTGTTACTATATCATTTCACAAATCTTCACAAGAAACTGATAGACAAACTAACCACCTGTAAGATTTCTTGTCTGACAGATAGACCTCATGGAGAATCACACATATGAGTTCTTTATTTTAACCTTTTCTACAAATGAGGAAAATAAGCCGTTTTTATCTGTTGTCTTTGTCCTAATTTACATGACTGGAATGATAGCAAATTCAGCCACCATTACCGTTGTATACAGAGATCGGCACTTACACACCCCCATGTATCTATTCCTGTGCAACTTATCCATCATAGACCTTTGCTACATAACCATCACAGTTCCTAAGTTGGTCCACATGTTCCTGAGTGGTGACTATACATTGACCTTCAGTCAATGCTTCATCCAGATGTTCTTCTTCAGCTTTGCTGTTACTACGGAGGATCTACTGCTCTTGATTATGGCTTTTGATCGCTATGTAGCCATTTGTAACCCTCTGCATTATAACAGTGTATTGAGTAAGAAGAACTGCATTCTGTTGGTAGTTTTTGTCTGGGTTACTGGAGCCATCAATTCAAGTCTTCCACCCTTAACCACTTCTAATATTCCGATGTGCTTTTCTAATAAGGTCTCTCAATTCTTCTGTGAGTATAAAGCATTTGCCAAAATTTCCTGTCCTAATGTTGGTTTCCACTTACTTGCATACACAGAAGCTGTAATTTTTGGCCTCTTTCCTTTTCTAGGCAGTATAATATCTTATATTAAGGTCATCATCGTTATCTTACATATTAGATCTAGTGATGGGAGACGTAAGGCTTTCTCCACCTGCTCGTCCCACCTCATTGTCCTCACCATGTATTATGGCACTTGGATGTCTGCCTATCTAATACCACCATTAAAAAATACCCAGGTCTTAGAACTGACCCTTTCGGTCCTGTATACAACCATTACTCCCATGTTAAACCCTCTGATTTACAGTGTACGGAATAAAGATGTAAAGAGGGCTCTACTGAAAATGGTGGGGGGCAAAGTCACTGGAGAATAATGTCACTCCCTTTATGTATTTCGGAACTTGGGTATAAAGTGGGTGAAAATAAAAACAAAAAATAAGCATCAAATATCCTATAATAAAACATGAAAAGTATCAGTGCCAGGCTGGTTTGGCACGTCATAGCTGGCAGCCAGTTAACAAAGGTATTCAGTGGGGTGTAAAGTAAATAATTAATAAAGCTAGGTATAATGAGAAGAAATATTTATCTCCTTCAGGAAAAGCCTACTGTATTTGAGCAATGGTGTTCTGCAACGAAACGTAGGTCCTCCTCATATAGATGTGACACCTACTAACTATGTAGACATTGTACAGACCAAGTACGCCCCTTCATCACCGAAGTATTTCCTAATTGCGGTGACCATTTTTAGCAGATGATACCCCCAGCCTGTTGGAAAGAGGCCGCTCTCACAACTTACAGGTCCGAATTATCTTAGTGGCTGATACCACTGGACACATTAAGATATCATGTGGAGCCCAGGCCTTGATGGGTCAGAGCTGTTTTGCTGATATGAGGAGACCTACACAATGTCATACAAGTGGTTGTAGCTGATCAGTGTATGTTTTTTAATTGCACAAATTGGTAACCTGAATATAATTTAAAGACATTGTAACTGCTGTGCATAAAATGAGCTATATTTATATATTTTTAAGAAAAAAATCTATATCTTCACCAAATACCTTTTCTAGAGATATATACATATTTTAACCAATCTGACGTCTTTTGATAAGTAAGATTTTCTCCCCTACATCCAGAATAACTTTCGACAGTTTAAAAATGTTATGTTCAGAATATTTGGGTATTGATAGAATTTGTATAAATTGCTATTTAAATCAATTTTGTCTAATATATAATTTAGCACACAAACATATAAAGAATTTTGTTATATACATGGCTACAGAAAGGGGAAAATTTATCATCCTTTCTGTGCCATAAAACTGGAGCCAAAAAATCAAAAAATATGGCACACGCTGTAGTTGTGCAAAATGTTGAGACTTTTGGGGGTTTCAGGCGCCACTCGCCACTTTTCAAAGTAGCAAGTGGCAAGGGACTGGCGTAGGCAACCCATCACGTTTATTATAAAATCGACACCAGGAAGTTTGAGTAGATTAAAGTGGAAATCTACTCCAGCATCCTTGCTGGTGTAAATCTCTGCTTTGGGGCTCGGACTTGCACAGATGAACCACAAACATTAAGAGACATGCGCCTCTTAAAGGGGTTTTTGGAGATTTTTTTACTTATGACCTATCATCTAGATAGGTCATCACTATATGATTGGTGGTGGTCCAACATCCGGGACCCCCCTACCCCGCTGAACAGCTGATCTGCAAAGGCAGCGGCACTCCTGAGAGCACTGTGGCTTTCTTCTCAGCCCAATGTACAGCGCTGTGCTTGGTAAGCTACGAAAAGGCTGTGGTGCTCACAGGATCACCGGTGCCTTCTCAAAACAGCTGATCATTGGGGGTCCCAAGTGTCGGACCCCCACCAATCAGATACGTAATACTGATCCTGAGGGTAGGTGATCAGTATGAAAATCCCAGAACCACTTTAATCATTGTGATCCATCTGATATATTGAGTCCTGGGTGCAAAAAGCCAGTCTTGATAAATCTTCCTCAATGTGTATTTTGTAGAAGAGGACAAGAAAGAATCTGGCCTTATGTGCATATTGCTTACTATCTTATACTGTAAAATGTCCAATCAAGACCAGACCATTGAGTATCAATGAACCAGAGGATAAGGTTTTCATTTTACTGGACAGTATTCTGTTTGACATAAAACATCTTTTACTTTCAAATTTTAGTTTCAAATTTAAATAATAAAGGGGACCGCAATGGGAACTTATTAAACCCCCATGTTACCCCACTACACTGTGTGCACAATTATTAGGCAACTGAGTATTTTAAACATATCATCATTTTTATGCATATTTCCAACCCCAAGCTGTATAAGCTTAAATGCTTATTGGACAGAAGCACATCAGGTGATGCGTACTTGTGTAATGAGGGAGGGTGTGGCCTAAGGAGATCAAAACCCTCTATCAAGGTGTGCACAGTTATTAAACAGCTTGTTTTCTTCTGGCAAAATGGGCCAAATAAGAGATTTAACTAATTCTTATAAGTCAGAAATTGTTAAAAGTACTTTAGAGGGATACAGAACTCTTGAAATTGCTAAGTGATCACAGAACCATCAAATGTTTTGTTGCAAATAGTCAAAAGGGTCGCAAGAAACATGTTGATAAAAAAAACAACACAACAACAAATTATCTGCTTAAGATTTGAGAAGAACCAGTACCAGATGATCCGCGGCCTGGTACTGGTCCACGACACGGTGGATGGGAATTGCTGTTCTAGAGGAAGCTAGGCTTGGCTGTGTCAGTTCAGTCCACCCTTTATGCTGTGAATCCTGGACAAATCTTCTGGTTCCTGTGGTTCAAATCTCAAAATTTTTATTTCAAGCACATAAAAACATCATCATTAGAGATGAGCTAATTTTTCCAAAATTAGATTCGCCGGTTTGCAGAATTTTTGGGAAAAATTTGGTTCCATCCGAATTCATTTGTGGTGAATGTCGTTAAAAATGGCTATTTCCTGGCTGCTGAGAGCCTTTATAGTGGTGTAGAACACTGCCTTGCAGTAACATGCATAGGGAGTCTGCTTTGGTAGTGAAATACAGTAATACTGTGAGTCCGTATGACATAAAGATGACAGGCGTCGCTCTTAGAATCACTGCAAACTTCGGTTATTTGGGCAGTCACGGGGCCAAAACTGACCGAATAACTGAAGTATGAAAGTTGTTGAGATAATGAGTAGAGATGAGCGAATTTCAAAAAAATTCGATTAGGTCGGTTCGCTGAATTTTCTGAAAAGATTTGATTCAATCCAAATTTATTCATGGCGAATCGCGTTAAAAAAACAGCTATTTCCTGGCTGCAGAGAGCCTGTATAGTGGTGTAGAACAATGGGCCTTGCAATAACTCACATGGGGGGTCTGCTATGGTAGGGAAACAATACTGTGAGTCAGTATGACACGCAGATGACAGGCGTCGCTCTTAGAATCACTGCACTCTTCAATTATTTGGGCAGTTACGGACCAAAACTGACCAACTATATAACTCAAGTGTGAACTCAGCCATACAGGTCAATGTTAGTGTCAAGAAGAAGTGCACTCCTTTTACACTGTCATCAGCAGATTCCACATAGATGTCTACAGAACCTGTTCTATTAAATGCTAATTCAAGTAGAGCCCCCTGACAGAGCGGAGAGGGTGTCAGCAGTAAGTTTGTGTTGACGTCACTGATTAATTTGCCCTTTCTCTGATTCGTCAGAACAATAACCCCCCAAAAACCGGATCCTGTCTTTTGAGCATTTGTCTTCACTCGTTCAGCATTTGCTCAATAATACATCAATATTGCTAAAGGCAAAAAAAACTGAGTGGATCTAAAACAGAGATGACACGCGAATGGAATATTTGCATGTCTTCTATGTTTTGTACCCACTCCTTGCTACACAGAAAGGATCAGTTGTGTGTCTCATTTTTCCTTCCTTCTGACAGATCAGAAAATAGGTCAAATAAAAGATGATGTCAGCCAAGCCAAAAAGGCTAAATAGTGGCCCAGTCATGAAGCGGGAAGGGTGGCAACAGCATGAGAAGTCCACAGAGTGGCCCTATGACATGGTGGTGAGGTGAAAGCAGCATGGGTAGATCACAGAGTGGCCCAATCACAGAGTCTAGAGGTGGCGGCGGCATGAGGAGGAGGCCACAGAGTGGCACAATGACAGAGTGTGGAGGTGGAAGCAGCATGAGGAGGCCACAGAGTGGCACAATGACAGAGTCTGGAGGTGGCAGCATCAGGAGGAGGCAACAGAGTGGCACAACTATGATAGAGTCTGGAGGTGGCAGCAGCATGAGGAGGCCACAAAGTGGCATGACGACGAGAGATTGTGCAGGTGACAGCAGCATGAGGAGGCCACAGAGTGGCATGACGACGAGAGATTGTGGAGGTAGCAGCAGCATGAGGTGGCCACAGAGTGGCACGACGACGAGAAATTGTGGAGGTGGCAGCAGCATCAGGAGGCCACAGAGTTGCAAGACAACAAGAGATTGTGGAGGTGGCAGCAGCATCAGGAGGCCACAGAGTGGCACAATAACAGAGTCTGAAGGTGACAGCAGCATCAGGAGGCCACAGAGTGGCACGACGATGAGAGATTGTGGAGGTGGCAGCAGCATGAGGAGGCCACAGAGTGGCACAACGACAAGAGATTGTGGAGATGGAAGCAGCATGAGGAGGCCACAGAGTGGCACAATGACAGAGTCTGGAGGTGGTGGCAGCATAAGACCTGCAAGAGGATGGACGATGTCACAGATAGGCAGCGGCCAACTGACTGCATAGAATGTCTCTATAGTAGTTCAGTTTGTCCTCCCTCTCGGCGGGTGTAAAAAAAAGACCCCCATTTTGAACCGTTAACAAGGGTCCAACAAGGTAGAAAGTCAGAAGTCATCCCTCTGCCGAATGGTGACTATTCGGCTGTCACTACGCAAGTAAGTGAGCATGCATCAGGCCATTTGCGCAAGTGACTTGGAGAAACTCCCTGCCTCCATCTCCACTGCCTACTGCCACAGTGTGTCTGGGTCCTCTGCCTCATCTGCCTCATCTTCCTCATCGTCCTGAAGCTGCTCCTGCTCCTCCTCTACTGTCACCTGTGTAGAAAAACCACCCATTTAGCTACACATTGCTTGTTCTCCAATGGCAAAAAGGGTTTCAGAATATATCAATGCACCGCAGAACGACAATTAGGTCCTGATTTTTTTTTCACTTTTACACAAAAGGCTTTTCAACAGATAAGTGCAATGATGAAGGTCGAATATATTTTTATTTCGCCACTAATACACGGCAAACAGGACTTCCGAATATATCACTGCACCGCAGAATGGCAATTAGGCCCTAATTTATTTCCACTTTTACACAAAAGGCTTTTCAAAACATAAATGCAACGATGAATGACGAATATAATTTTTTTTCTTCCACTAATATACGGCAATCAGGGTTTCAGAATGTATCACTGCACCGCAGAGTGGCAAATGTATTTTTCTTTTTCCATTAAAGCCATGGCCATGATGAAGATTGATGTGTTTGATCTGAAACGTGTAGCTTGTCTGAACATTTTTATGGCAGGCTCCTTCCTCTGTTTCATGATTGACAGTCCTAGGGTGAAATAACTATGCAGGAACTTGGCCCCGTCAATCATGAATGAGAGAGAAGGGGCTGGCAGAGGAAGCAGGAAAAGAAAGGTTACACAGAGTTGTTAGGGCCCGTCCTCTGTAAACTTAATTGTTCATTTATATATGGACTTAAAGTCCCTTTTCTCTGGAATGAAGGAATAGATTGCTAAGTGAAATAGTTCATTGCATTCATCCATCCTAGCCCTGCAGATTCAGTTTAAACTTTTCTATGGCCCTTTTGGAACAACTGAACCACCTGATTGACTTCTATGCTTGATGGGATCAACTAAAGGGAATAGAATTTTTACATTTATGAAAGATATAAGGGGTCATTTATTAAGACTGGCTTTTAGACGCTGGTCTTAACAACCCCTTTAGCTGGCGATGGATCCACCGAAGTGGCTTCTTTGCTGGCTTAAATTTAGACCATTTTCTACACCTAAAACAGGCGTGGAAAATGATAAATGAGATGGGCTTATCGGCCCTGTCCCCTTTCCCTCCTTAAGCTACTCTTCACTGGTGTGAGCGGGGAAAAGTCACAGCTTGCGCCAAAAATAATATTTGTGCTGCTATCTGCACCAGAAATACTCCTAAGATAGGCAAATTCCTGATAGTAAATGATCCCCATAGTCTATTGACTTTACACAGCTCCAGTTGATCATTCATAAGGCAAATAAACCCAATTTACACAACTAAATATTTCCAATGGGACAAGCAACATTTTAATTCCCAGATAACTACTCTGTCTCTGGAGAAGGAAGCTCATGAGATGATAAACAAGTATCACATATATATAAACCTGTATGTCTCTACTTAATCTTCCAGTACATTCAGTACCGCACAGAGGAATGATTTATGGTATTGCTGTTATTGCATTTATATTTATTTCATAAAGAAAATTTTATATATCTACAAGACCAATGGCTGCATTAAGGAATAGCACTGGTAGGGTTGGTGCTATGCAGAGCCGCAACTTTTGAGCTTACTTACAGCTCCTCCTCAGGAATTATTAATTGAAGACAAGCTGTTTGTAAACCTAAAATGCATAGCCATAGTACAGGCACGAAAGATATCTCCTTTGAGCCACTGGACCTGGTCTTGTAAACTGCAGTAGAGGCGTTATTTTGGCTAGAGATGAGTGAATTATTGAAAAGTTTGGTTCGGCTGATTCAGCAAATTTTACAAAATTTTTCGCTTTGTGATGAGTTACTTCGTCACAAAGCGCATTTTTTTGTAAACAGCGGGTGCAATGACAGGGAGCTGTGATAGCGCCGCCCACCGTCATTGTACCCCTCAGATGCCGCGCTTATACATGATCGTGGCATCTGAGTGTGAAAACAGTGTCAAATTAACATTTAAAAAAAAAAATCAATTAAACTTACCACTTCCATTTGCTCACGACAGGCCAGCCACCTCCATCTTTCTTAAAGATCTGGAACGAAATCTCGCGTGGCGGAGGATAACATCATCACGCCGGCTAGTGTGGTGACTTAATACATCACCAAGCATGGGATTTCAGCCAAGAGCTTCAATTAAGATGGTGGCTGGCGCCCGTCCCAAACAAATGGAGGAGGTAAGTATGATTTTTTTTTGTTTTTTTTTTACACTATCTCAGGTTAAATCGAACAGGAAGCACGAGTAAATTCAGCTTTGAGGTGAATCGAATTTATTCTGAAATTTGGATCGAATTCCACTTCGTGGGATTCAATTTGCTTATCTCTAATTCTGGCATGTCCTTCCACATTTCAGATGTCCTCTCCTTTAGCCAGATAAACTAAGAACAGAAACATCTGACTGGCCTCAGATGATTAGAAACATAAGAGCATCTTGGCAATCAGCAATAGCATCCAAAATCAAGCCAACACCGAGCACAAGGTGAGTTCTCTATAGCACCATACAATATCTCTTTACACTACCCTTGGGTCATCCTGCTGTGAGTTGTTGTCCTCCATAGCCCAAGGAGTGTCCTTTGATCCATTTGTCAACCACTGTCCCACACAGCAGGAGGCTTGCACACATCCAGGATGGCCCAAGATTTTAGACCCACAAATATTTTCACAACGAGTGCTACTAATTTCTGCATGACCATCACAATTGAGTCAATGATAGTTCTCAGTTCTTTTCTGGGACCTTTAGGCCTATGCTTAAACTATCAAAGCTATCATTAAAACCAGAGCCAGCAGACAAAGTGAACACCAGATTATCAGCTGAATTTAGAAGATCTTGGATGTCTCTTACAGAATGATTGGAATTGCTAATCACAGTCGCTTTCAGGTAACAGCCATAATCAACTGATCGCCCCGGCTTTTGCTTTTCATATGGTGCCCTTTATAGTCTTCTTTATTATCAGGAAATGTGTCACTATGACCAGGAATCTACTGACCAACCTCTATAGCCATAATACACTTGCATTACAGGAATACTTATCACTTTTTACTTCCTTGCAGGTAAACTTTAAGGAAAGTTCTCACTGACCAAGAGACTGTGGGACCATCTATGGACCATCTGGTACTGCCCTAAGCCCATTACTGCATATGACTAACTATTTCTAGTAATCCATTGTGTTACTATATCATTTCACAAATCTTCACAAGAAACTGATAGACAAACTAACCACCTGTAAGATTTCTTGTCTGACAGATAGACCTCATGGAGAATCACACATATGAGTTCTTTATTTTAACCTTTTCTACAAATGAGGAAAATAAGCCATTTTTATCTGTTGTCTTTGTCCTAATTTACATGACTGGAATGATAGCAAATTCAGCCACCATTACCGTTGTATACAGAGATCGGCACTTACACACCCCCATGTATCTATTCCTGTGCAACTTATCCATCATAGACCTTTGCTACATAACCATCACAGTTCCTAAGTTGGTCCACATGTTCCTGAGTGGTGACTATACATTGACCTTCAGTCAATGCTTCATCCAGATGTTCTTCTTCAGCTTTGCTGTTACTACGGAGGATCTACTGCTCTTGATTATGGCTTTTGATCGCTATGTCGCCATTTGTAACCCTCTGCATTATAACAGTGTATTGAGTAAGAAGAACTGCATTCTGTTGGTAGTTTTTGTTTGGGTTACTGGAGCCATCAATTCAAGTATTCCACCCTTAACCACTTCTAATATTCCGATGTGCTTTTCTAATAAGGTCTCTCAATTCTTCTGTGAGTATAAAGCATTTGCCAAAATTTCCTGTCCTAATGTTGGTTTCCACTTATTTGCATACATAGGAGCTGTAATTCTTGGCCTCTTTCCTTTTCTAGGCAGTATAATATCTTATATTAAGGTCATCATCGTTATCTTACATATTAAATCTAGTGATGGGAGAAGTAAGGCTTTCTCCACCTGCTCGTCCCACCTCATTGTCCTCACCATGTATTATGGCACTTGGATGACTGCATATCTAGTACCGCCATTAAAAAATACCCAGGTCTTAGAACTGACCCTTTCGGTCCTGTATACAACCATTACTCCCATGTTAAACCCTCTGATTTACAGCGTACGGAATGAAGATGTAAAGAGGGCTCTACTGAAAATGGTGGGGTGTAAAGTAAATAATTAATAAAGCTAGGTATAATGAGAAGAAATATTTATCCCCTTCAGGAAAAGCCTATTTTAGCAATGGTGTTCTGCTACGAAACTTAGGTCCTCCTCATATAGATGTGACACCTACCGCCTATATAGACATTTTACAGACCAAGTACACCCCTTCATCGCCGAAGTATTTCCTAATTTCAGTGACCACTTTTAGCAGATGATACCCCCAGCCTGTTGAAAAGAGGCCGCTCTCACAACTTACAGGTCCAAAAGGATCTGCTGCAATCATCTTAGTGCCTGATACCACTGGACCCTATCAGATATCATGTGGAGCCCAGGCCTTGATGGGTCAGAGCTGTTTTGCTGATATGAGGAGACCTACAGAATGTCATACAGATGGTTGTGGCTGATCAGTGTATGTTTTTTAATTGCACAAATTGGTAACCTGAATATAAATTTTAAGAAATTGCAACTGCTGTCCTTTTTTAGAAAAAAGAATCTATATCTTCTTCACCAAATACCTTTTCTAGAGATAAATATATTTTTAGATATGTATATTTTGTAACCAATATGATGTCTATTGATGAGTAAGATTTTCTCCCCTACATCCAGAATAACTTTCAACAGTTACTCAAGATTTAACTGATTCTGAAGTCATAAATTGTTAAAAGTCTTTCAGAGGGATACAGAATTCTTGAAATTGCTAAGTGATCACAGAACCATTAAATGTTTAGTTGCAAATAGTTAGAGATGAGTGGATTTTTCAAAAATTTGATTCGCCAGTTCGCCAAATTTTTGGGGAAAAATTCGATTCTATCCAAATATATTTGCAGCGAATTACGTTAAAAAAACAGCTATTTCCTGGCTGCTGAGATCCCTTATAGTGGTGTAAAATAGTGTGTCTTGCAGTAACACGCATAGGGAGTCTGCTTTGGTAGTGAAATAATACTGTGAGTCCTTATGACATGCAGATGACAGGCATCGCTCTTAAAATTACTGCATATTTCACTTATTTGGGCGGTCACGGGTTCAAAACTGATCAAATAACTCAAGTATCAACTCAGCCTTACAGGTAGATGTTACCATCAAGAAGAAGCGCACTCCTTTTACACCCTCATCAGCTGATTCCACATAGATGTCTACAGAACCTGTTCTATTAATCGCTTACACAAGTAGAGCCCCCTGACAGAGTGGAGGGGGTGTCAGCAGTAAATTTGTGTTGATGTCACCACTGATTATTTTGGCCTTCCTCTAAACCATTAGACCAATAACCCACAAAAAACGGATCCTGTCTGTGGAGCATACGCCTTCACTCATTCAGCATTTGCTCAATATTACATCAGAATTGCTAAAGGCAAAAAAAAAACGGAGTGGATCTAAAACAGAGATAACACACGAATGGAATATTTGCGTGTCTTCTATGTTTTGTACCCACTCCTACTTTTGGCTACCAAATCATAAGTCATTTCTGATGGGACCATACAGGCCGCAAAGCTGCTACACAGACAGGATCCATTGTGCGTCTCGTTTTTTCTTCCTTCTGACAGATCTGAAGAAGTGTCAAATAAATGATGGAGTCAGCCAGGCCGAAAGCCACAATAGTGGACCAGTCATGAAGTGGGGAGGGTGGGAACAGCATGAGAAGTCCACATAGTTGACCTATAAAATAGTGGTGAGGTGGAAGCAGTATGAGGAGACCACAGAGTGGCCCAATGACAGGGTATGGAAGTGGAAGCAGTATGAGGAGGCAACCGAGTGGCACAATGACAGAGTCTGTAGGTGGTGGCAGCATTAGGAGACTACAGAGCGGCATAATGACAGAGTGTGGAGGTGGCAGCAGCATGAGTAGGCCAAAGAGTTGAACAATGACAGAGTATGGAGGTGGCAGCAGCATGAGTAGGCCACAGAGTGGCACAATGACAGATTCTGGAGGTGGCAGCAGCATGAGTAGGCCAGAGAATGGCACAATGAGAGTGTGGAGATGGCAGCAGCAGCAACATTAGGAGAAGGCCACCGAGTGGCACAATGACAGAGTCTTTAGGTGGTGGCAGTATGGGGAGGCCACCGAGTGGCACAATTACCGAGTCTGCAGGTGGCAGCAGCATGAGGAGACTACATAGCGGCACAATGACAGAGTCTGGAGGTGTCAACAGCATGAGGAGACCACAGAGCGGCACAATGACAGAGTCTGGAGGTGGCAGCAGCATGAGGAGACCACAGAGCGGCATAATGACATAGTCTGGAGGTGGCGGCAACATGAGTAGGCCACAGAGTTGCACAATAACAGAGTCTGGAGGTGGTGGCAGCATCAGGCGGCCACAGAGTGGCAAGGGGACATACTGTGGAGGTGGGTGGCAATACCAGTAAACGCTGAAGATAGTGGGTGAAAGAAGGAACACTTGGCATCAGATGTGTGGCATCAGGCGGGTAACAGCATCAGAACAGTAGCTGAGGCAAGTAGCCAGAAGAAAATTGTCTCTTTTGTCAAATTGTTGGTGTGGCACCATGGATGATCTAGGCTGATGCATCAGGCATTGGTGTGTGGAAATCCTGGCTGATCCACGCCTAATTCATCTTGATGCAGTGTCCCACTATGTGCTTTATGTGGGCACTTTAAACTCTTGCTAAATTTCCTATCAAATGTATTGTGGTATCACGCTGTAATTCCCTTTAACAGGCTGGCAGTATCATTTGCCTTTATTCGTTCCTAGGTGGAGTTAGTGTGTCCGATGATAATGAAGAGATGAGGAAGTTAATGGAGGAGGTGGAAATTTGTATTTCCACCGAAATAATTTAAAAAAGATTTTACCGCATATAAGTGCAGCACTTAATGCTCAATACAAGATTTTTTTCCACCAAAATATTTCAAACAAGATTTTACCGTGTATAAGTGCATTACTTAATGCCGAATACGTTTTTTCTCCACCAAAATAATTTAAAAAATACTTTGCCGCATATAAGAGCAGCGCTTAATAATGAATACAAGATTTTTTTTTCACCGAAAACATTCAAAAAAGATTTTATGGCATAAAACTGCAGCGTTGAATGCCGAATATCTTTTTCTTTTTCTACTGATATATGCCACTAAAGCCTTTACCACATATAACTGGAACAGTGAACGCCGAATATATATATTTTTTTTCACGTCTGAGGAGGAGTGATCTGAAGTGAACAGGGCGTAGCGCTGGAAGAGCGAGACTCGGTCCTCGAGCAGTTTCTGTGCTGCAGAAAAGTCCCCGTAGTGTCCAGTAAGCAATACCGCAGATAGATGCGGGCTGGTGTGAATTAGCATTTTTATGCAGGGTTAGTGCATAGTGTATTCACCTGTATTGATGCACCACTCTTCTTCAAGCAGTGGTACAGGAAAAAGTCTGCATCTTTCAAGGAAGCCATGACTTTTATGCAAAACAATGCTCCATCACATGCATCAAAGTACTCTACTGAATGGCTAGCCAGTAATGGCTTCAAAGATGAAAGAATGATGGCATTGCCTGGTTCCTCATCTGACCTGAACCCTATTGAGACCATTCTTAAATGGGAGATTTACGGTGCAGGAAAACAGTTCACCTCTCTGAATAGCATCTAGGAGGTTGCGGTTGCTGCTACACAGATGAAGAAACTGAAAGACTCCACAGATGACTGTTATTGAAAAGGAGAGCCATATTGGTCACTGTTTGTATTTTGGGGGGTTTTTGTAGGGGGGGGGGTGTCAAGAAATGCTTATTTATAAATTTTCAGTTTGTTTATTCTCACTTGAGCCCCTTCAGGACCTTGCCATTTTTCACGTTAAGGACCAGGACATTTTTTGCAAATCTTACATGTGTTACGTTATGTGGTGATAACTTTAAAACACTTTTAGTTATACAATCCATTCTGAGAATGTTTTCTCGTCACATATTGTACTTCATGACAGTGGTAAATTTGAGTCAAAATATTTCATTTTTATTTATTTAAAAAAATACCAAATTTTAAAACAGATAGCGATACCTCCTAAAATAGCTATTACTTTACATTTACCATATTTCTACTTCATGTTTGTATCATTTTCTAAATAACATTTTCTTTTTTTGGGATGTTAGAAGGCTTAGAAGTTTAGAAGCAAATCTTAAAATTTGTAAGAAAATTTCCAAAACCCAATTTTTAAGGATCAGTTCAGGCCTGAAGTTACCTTGTGGGGCTTAAATAATAGAAACCATCCTTAAATGGCCCCATTTTAGAAACTACACCCCATAAGGAATTAAAAACGGATTTTACCAACTTTTGTAACCCTTTAGGTGTTCCACAAGAATTAAAGGAAAATGAAGATAAGATTTTAGAATTTTACGTTTTTGGCAGATTTTCCATTTTATTCCATTTTTTTTTTTTTTGCTAACAAAGCAAGGGTTAACAGCCAAACAAAACTCAGTATTTATTACTCTGATTCTGTAGTTTACAGAAACACCCCATATGTGGTCGTAAACTGCTGTACGGGCACATGGCACAGCGCAGAGGGAAAAGAACGCCAAATTTTAAGTTGCCATGTCACATTTGAAGACCCCCTGATGCACCCCTAGAGTAGAAACTCCAAAAATGCGACCCAATTTAGAAAAATACCGCACTTAAGGTATTTAAAACTGATTTTACAAACTTTGGTAACCATTTAGGTGTTCCAGAAGAATTAAAGGAAAATGTAGATGATAGAGATATGGATATTATTCTTCATCGACTAAGATGGCCTCCATATCCTCCAGCTCTCAGACAATGCCTTATTCACTCATGTTGGGACTAAAAGCACAAAGGCTTCACCTCATCCAAGAGAACCCTCCTCCTTGATGTATCATATATGACTTATGCTGTTCTGATGTTAATGTGAAGCCATTACAATATTGTGCTTGCACTTAGATGTTTACATAGTTTGCATACCAAAGTTAGTAAAGCAAAGCGCAATGTGCAGATGCCAAGTGTTATCTCTTTTCTTATTTTTGTATTTTAGCCAATGGAACAATGCCACGAGCCTCAGGGGGGGTGCCCCCTCTGATGTACTTATAAACTGCTTAACTTCCTGTAATAAATGAGAACTGCTTTGACCCTTGCCTGGTGTCAGCGTGGGTTCTTCAATGCATGTAAAATCTAACAGCCAGAAACACCCTATATGTGGTCTTAAACTGATGGTTTTTGGAAGGCAGATTTCACTGGGATACTTTTAAGTTGCCAAGTCACATTTGAAGACCCCCTGATGCACCCCTTGAGTAGAAACTCCTAAAAATGACCCCAGTTTGGAAACTACGGGATAAGGTGGCAGTTTTATTGGTACTATTTTAGGGTACATATGATTTTTGGTTGCTCTATATTACACTTTTTGTGAGGCAAATTAACAAAAAAAATAGCTGTTTTGGCACCATTTTTATTTTCTATTATTTAAATCTGACAGGTTAGATCATGTGGTATTTTTATAAAGCAGGTTGCGACAATACCAAATATGACTACGAAATATACCAACTTTTTTTGGTTGTTTGTTTCACTTTTACATAATAAAGCATTTTGTAAAAAAAATTATTTTTTACTGTCTCTATATTCTGAAAGCCATTTATTTTTATATTTTGGGCAACTGTCTTATGTAGGGGCTCATTTTTTTTTGTATGAGGTGACGGTTTGATTGGTACTATTTTGGGGTGCATATGACTTTTTTTTGCTTGGTATTACACTTTTTGTGATGTAAGGTGACAAAAAATGTCTTTTTTGATACCTTTTTTTTTTTACGGTGTTCACCTGAGGGGTTAGGTCATGTGATATTTTTATAAAGCAGGTTCTTATGGACGCAGCGATACATATTATGTATACTTTTTAAATTTATTTAAGTTTTACACCATAACAGCATTTTTGAAACAAAAAAAATCATGTTTTAGTGTCTCCATATTCTGGGAGCCATAGTTTTTTCATTTTTTGGGCGATTTTCTTAGATAGGGTCTTATTTTTTGCGGGATGAGATGACGGTTTGATTGGTATGATTTAGGGGGTGCGTGTGACTTATTGTTCGCTTGCTATTACAGTTTTTGTGATGTAAGGTGAGAAAAAAAAACGCTTTTTTTAAACTGTTTTTATTTTATCTTTTTTATGGTGTTCATTTGAGGGGTTAGGTCATGTCGTAATTTTATAGAGCAGGTTGTTATGGATGCGGTGATACCTAATATGTCTTTTTTTTTACATTCAACACAATAAAAGCATTTTTGAAACAAAAAAAATCATGTTTTACTGTCTCCATAGTCTGAGAGCCATAGTTTTTTTTATTTTTTGCGTGATTGTCTTAGGTAGGGGCTCATTTTTTGCGGGATGAGGTGACAGCTTGGTACTGTTTACCGATGCTGCCGCACACAGCAGGGATCCGACTATCAGTGACTGCCGGACCCCTGCCGCTAATCAGGCGAGCCCAGCTCCTGCACCTGCACGATCAGTCTGCCGTACATGTACGGCGCTGCTCCTTAAGTCACGTCCACCAGCGCCACCTGCTGTTTGTTCTTTTCCTTATTTTTTGTCCATCTCACTGAGCTGGTCAAATGTACTCAGTTTAAATCTTTAATTGCCACCAGCCAAATGTTCTGTTAGAAGCTGTGGTAGCTATAGGGTGAGAGCTGCAGCAGAAATAAGACACCCCGTGAAGATAATCTAGAAGAGCAATTAAAGCAATGAAAAGGGAGATCTCTAGATCCATGTTAGGTACAGGGCTGGTTCTAAGTTTGTTAGAAATAATCATGTACTATGATATCTGATTTTCATTTTTTACATCAATTATGGCATAACCCCTTTAATGGGGAATGTTCTGTCATCTATCTATACTTTCTAAAGAATACAGCATTTAGAGAAACAAAGAACAATATAGCTTAAAATTCCTATTCATGCATTCATGTGGCATATAAAAGCAGAAAACATCTTGAGAGATAAAAATGAAAGGATCCTTTTCCCCCTTATGTCCATTGTTCTGTTTCAGTATCTTGCATTGTGTATTGGTATGCTCCTCTCTTCCTCCCCCCTCTGTTTCAGCTTCTACTTGGTTCAGTCTAGCCACTTCCTGTTTTCCTGTCATGCATTGCTGTTTGTGTGTGCTCTAATTCTGAGGAGAATCTGTGTAGTATCTCATCTTCTTGTCAAGGAGAATATTGTTGGCATAATTCTTTTACCATCTGGATTCCCTGCATATCTTGTAATACAATCTCCGGATTAAAAACTACTTGATTAACTCCTGGTTGTCTGATGCGTAAACTGTAAGTGGAGAATGTCTGATTCAACAAGTCACCTCACAGATGCGTGATTGTATAAAGCTGACATTACGAAACGCAACATCCATCAAAAATTAGGGAAAGCATGAGATTTTGTGGTATAAACATTTGCATAGTAACTGCAAATCTATGCTCTTACAAAGTGACAATATTTCACCTATATTTTGTACGCATT
Organism: Bufotes viridis; assembly: GCA_033119425.1. Lineage (NCBI taxonomy): Eukaryota > Metazoa > Chordata > Amphibia > Anura > Bufonidae > Bufotes > Bufotes viridis. The sequence continues at coordinate 7,658,942 of CM065595.1, read as the reverse complement.
TGTTTCTCATTTCCTTCCTTCTCTTCTTCCTTCCTTCCTTCCCTTCCTTCTTCCTTCCTTCCTTTCTTCTTTCCTTCCCTTCCTTCGTTCCTTCATTCCTTCCTTCTCTTTTTACTTCTTTCCCTTCTTCCTTCCTTCCTTCCTTCCTTCCCTTCTTCCTTATTCCCTTCTTCTTTCCTTCCCTTCTTTCCTTCCCTACTTCCCTTCTTGCTTCCTTCCTTCCTTCCTTTCCTTCTTCCTTCCTTCCCTTCTTCCTTGCTTCCCTTCTATCTTCTTCCTTCCTAACCTACTCTTTGGTTCATCTGTATTCCATCAATATGCAACTGGTAGGCAAAACAAAAGCTCTCTCTTGTTCTTTCTGTGAGAAAAATCCCCTTACACTTGGCCGCCACCTTTTTATCCATCCTTCCACATTCTTTACTTTTTCAAAATTTCTTCTGGTTTTGTTCTTCTTCTACTTCAAATACATTAGTGATTTAAAATAGTTGACTACAGACAGGGCATTAAGGCATGTAGAGAGGAGTCCAACATCCAGGACCTCCCTCTATGTAGAATGCCATGTTGGTAATATCTGAATGTCTGCCATGTAATATAGAGGCCACTGCAGGCTGGCCATATCTTTTTCTGACAAGAAATTTGATTCATTGCAAACACATTTTTCACCAATCGCTATGTTAAAACCCCATTCATCTTATCAATAAATGAGACCATTTTGAACGACATCTAAGAAATAAGTGCACCTGTCTATCGGTAGTTAAAAATGTTAATACATTAGTGCAATATGGCCTTTTGGATTTAAAAAAAATCAGTCACCTTATCCACTTTCTCACACTCTTTATTGAAAAAGACTTGCCGAAGGACCTGCGATGACATCACAGTAAGCTCCCAGCATGTGGTGACGTCACCATGCTTAGTGAAGGTCCTTCGGCGTTTTTTTTTTTTCAATCAAGATAAGAGCGAACTGCCTTTCTGCAAGCAAGTAGATGAGGTGGGTATTTTTTTCCCGCCATTTTAGGAAAAATTATTCAGGTTTTTTTAGAATCAAATTTTTCCTAAAATTTGGACTGAATTCCACTTCTAATTTTAACTTCCAAAATTGGATCACACATGTTTAACCAGCAATGGATAATTAAACATTCGGATGTAGCATGAATTTTTAAACAATTCAATATAGTGAGATCCTTAGTGAAACCATTGATTTGAATGCATGGGGTTTTCAACTATTTCTCAATGGTGCGAGATAGTCGATACAATTACCAGATGAGAAAACTGTTCACAAAAATGGAGGGTTCCCGATAAATATCACAAAGTAAGGGATGAATGCTTCGATTTGGTGCTTATTGTTTATGGTCAGTGTGTCAACCGACACTCTCTACATTCAGTAAAAGTTTTCCAATACTTAGATATTGATGACCTACAGTATCGTCTGAATAGGTCATCAATATCAGACTGGCCGGGGTCTGAGATCCCACACCTACACCGTTCAGCTGTTTCGCACAGCCACCAGCACTGGCATCTATACAGTGGACAAAAAGATCTGTCAATGGTGTAGTTTCTAGCACAGGCGTACTGCACGTGAATGGGATCTGAGCTGCAGTGCCCCGGCATGGCCACTACACAGTGGATGGAGCCTGCTATTGTCATCTCCAGAAAAGTTAATCGAAGAGGGTGCCAGGCCATCACTATCTAAATTCCGGAAAACAACTGTAAGTCCAGGGATCACTCTCAATCCATTATCAACTTTTTGACATAAGTTAAATAAAAGCACTCTTGGAAACGAAACTCTTTATTAAGGAATGTATCAGAGAAGGTCTCCATTAATCTAATAGCTAAGTGCTGCAAGTGCAATAGGAACTTTATTTCTGTGTCATAATTATTAATTTTCTGGGATAACCCAATCTCTGTATTGATGAGCACATTTTGATCAAAATGTACTGTAATTTTTGGTGTTCATTGGGGCAACCTCTACTTTGTTAAACAAGTCTCTCATCATTTATAATATAATTGTCCTGCCTTTTCCGCACCATCAAAATACAGCAAGAAACCTTCCATCTATCCATCTTATTTCATTGAATTTTGTGCTATTTTTCCTCTTTAATAAAACAATACTTAAAAAATGAGATCCCGAGAGACCGATCATTTCATTTTACATTTATAGAAGATTAAATTGCAGTATGGGGAGTGGAGACATAAACAATATTTTAATTGGCAAATTGTTGGTTCCTGTACCTCGAGAGAACACCACAACCACACAGTATATATACAGCTTATCTTCATCATAGGGTAACTGATTAATTCAACCACAGCGAATTACACTCAGAGGTAAGACGATGGTAATAATTCAGCTATCTCTAGTCAACAATTAGAAATTACACATGAGATGTGTCTGACATTGTAGGCTACGGGCTATTCAGAGGCAATAAAGTTTAAATGTAAAAAAATTACAATTATTCATAACAGGAAATTGTAAATGTTTATATATAATGCTAATAATATATAATATGAAAACCTACTGACTCACTAATAAAGAATAATACAGTAGGACCATCAACAATTATTTAGAAGTTGCGCTGGATTCTTAAACAGTCACATAAACACCAACCACATATTACACATTTCTAGAGGCAGGACCCTCTTTATGACATAATAGAGCTAAAATACGTCAAGTAATAGACAAATATAAATCATGTACGTACCACATTGATTTCAATTTTGCTCCACTCTTAAACTAATGCCGATGCTAATTTTTTGATGGAAGTCGGTGGTGGAAATCTACTCCAAACCCTGTTCCCAAGATAGTTTATTATCAGCAATAAAAGCTACTTGACTGCATAAAAGAGAGGGTGTTAACAGTGATGGTGGACATGTCAGGGAGAGTTCCATTTGTCTATGTAAAAAATAGGGTTGTCCTAATTATTTTGTTCAACCCTTGTAATTACATAGTGTGAGTGAAAAAAAGACATGTCCATCAAGTTCAACTAAGGGTTGGAAACAGTATGAGGATGAAGGCAAGAAGTGTGAGGAACAAGGACAAGAATTCTATACCTATAAAGAAGTAATGTTATTTTGTTCTAAGAAATTTTTATCCTTTTTCAAAGCCATTAACCATTCCTGCTGTGATCAACTCCTTAGGTTACTCTTACAGAGATTCAAACGTCTCATAGTGAAGAAGACCTTTTTTTTCTCAAAAGGCAATGCCCCTTATCTTTTGATGGTATTTTTGTGGAACAGCTTTCCACCATATTTTCTGTAAGGGGGGTAAGGTAATAGTCACTGCCACAAATTAGACCAGGAGAAGGAGGAAGTTCTATTTTTCCACAGGATCTGGTGATGCCGCCTTATGTGCAGCAGTAGAGCCCTGGTACCTATGTTTGCGTTTGAATACCCATGGTGTATTTTAATCCTGCAGATCTTGCACGTGGCTTTGGTTTTGCATGCCAGACTTGTGTAGAAAAAATGCAATACGAGAGTTGCTCACACAGGGCTAGAAGCAGTCAAGCTTGCCCTAGGTCTGGGACATTTTGAGCCTGCACCCACAGTATCAGTGGTATCCCAAGTTTACCAGAATAGAAGCCAATCTGGCCCTCCCAGTATTACTGCCATAGCCACCATCGTCCTCCTCTGATGTCACCTCCTTCTCAGCATCCCAGTCTGGCTCCTAGGTCCTGTCCAACACACAATGATCATAGCCCTCATCAGACTTTGATATGTCATTGTGAGCTCCTTGACTCCCGTCTAGATTCCCTGCTCTGTATTTGCCCGGAGAATCATTGTCGATACTATTGCCACTACCGCCACCACCATGGCTAGAAGTGCTACTACTAGTATTAATACTGGCCACGTGACTGGTGCTGCTACTGCTGCTACTACCCACATAATGACTCTGGCGTGATGAGCCCTGGGCTTTTTGTTTTGCTATCTTCCATTTTCCAGACATTTTATATATAGATCTCATAGTAAAAAGTCACCAAAAATCACGGGTCTGATACACACAGATTATTAAATGGTACTAGCAAAATTGCATGTGTTTTCTGTCATTTAAAGATGGAGGTGCTATTGAATGTCATTCTTCTTCTACAAACACTCAATTTACTTTGGGAATAGGAAGTTTTTGCGCTGAAATGTGTTTCAACTATGCTTTTAATATCACTGGATTATTCATAACATTTTTGTAGTAACATTTCTTAGCAATATGATTAAATTACCGCAGTGTTTGCGGTGAATTGTATTTTCCCACTAGGCCTAAAATAACACTTGTTCAGCTATGAAATTATTGGACTAAAATGTACAATATCGTCTGATGCAGTAATGAGTTTGCTAACGAGGATAATACAATGTAGTGCTTGCAGCAACATTTTTTTTTCAACTAGGACTGAAAGAGCATTTGTTAAACTATAAATTGGACTGAAGTGTATGAAATGTATACCACGGTGACCCTATAGGGTGACTGAATATGCAAAAGCTTAATTACGTACAGTATTTTCTTTGTAGGGAGATGAAATCCAATTTATCACCTTATAACATAAAAATTAACCTTGACTAATTTGTAAGTTAATAGTACATAAATAGCTCAAGGAGATTAGTAACATGAGCGCCTGGGCTTAACCGTTAAGGGAAAATATCTTTCAGCTGTAGGTGAGGGGAGATAATATTACTGTACAATAGATAGTGTTACTTCACATTACCCAACATTATTCCCTGTCGGGGTATTGTATCTCCAAATACGCTCCTATGCTTAAAGGGGACAGTAAAGCTGCTTTGCTATAAGATATGGTATATTTCTAAGTAAGAGAAGGGTTACTTCCCTATGGGAATGGAGTAGTACAGTATTATTGTGTGTTTATGAATTAACTCACAGAATCAGTTGGATGTTACTAGACCAAATTATGTAGTCCCATTATACCTAACCTAACAAGGCCTCCCTACTTCCACTTGATTCTGTGAATTGATCCTTATAGTCTACTCTGTAAAGGAACCATCTTGGCCAGCATAGATTTGGATTCTTGTATTCCAATATTCAGACAATGATGGATTAACTCCTTGCCAAGTTTATCTGGAGACTAATGGGGTTGTCTCAGAGTCTGTGCGCAACTTGCTAAATTCATCCTCACTAGTGTTGGGCGAGCACCAAAGATACCTCACATAGGACAGCTTCCACCCCAACACATTAAAAAGCACATCATCTACAGTCAGGCCATCATCAGGTATAATCACATCTGTTCCAGCCCATCAGATGGGGATGAACGTTTACATCATCTGAAAAGGATGGCTATCATCCTGCTTCAACTGAAGATAAAATCACAAGAGCCACCAGGACACCCAGAAGTCAACTTCATGAATACAAGAAAAAAGAAGAGAATCAGCGTGTACCTCTAGTAGTGACCTACAACCCACAGCTAGAGGGAAACTGCTAAGAAATTACATTATGTCCTACATAAGGATGCCCATCTAAAAATTATTTTCCCAGATCCTCCCATGCTATGTTACGGACAACCTCCAAATCTGAGAAAAATTCTGATCAGGAGTTCATTGCCCCGTACTACATAAAAAGGAAATTATCTCTGCAATGTGAGGGGATGGAACAAGATCCAGATCCCCAACACAGCAGTACTATAAGATCCCTGGGACCTTCACATGTTCTACATCCAATGTTGTAGACCTGATTCTCTGCACTTTATGTCCTGTTGGGGGCCTCTCTGTGGAAGAAACTGGACAGAAACTTAAAGGAAAAATGAGATCCCATCACGACACAATTACAGAGAAAATGCTACACTTTCCAGCAGCTAAGCACTTTTGTAGCCAAGGACATAATGGAGAGCACATGAAAGGAGTCATAAAAAAAGCAATTTCTAATTTAAAAGAGCCAGAAGACTTTGGCAGTATAAATTCATGACACTATTTCACACACTAAAAACAAGACTGAATTTGTGCCAAGGATTTATGGCTCATTACAAGATCTATGAAGTCTGCTCTAGCCGATAGTAGGGCACCAGGTCTGGGGTAACATCAATTTAGAGACCATAAAACTTGTTGTTTTTCAGCTGTCCATTTATTACACCATGTGCTCTTTTGTATATATATTGTCTGGAAAGCTCACTATGTAACATCGTTGCTTCTATTTCTGTTTTAAAAGGTATAAGATCTGCAAGACTCTTATTTTGTTTCTCTTAATGTTTTTTGGCAGACACTGCCAGAGACCCATCCACCCTCATCAGCATCTCAACATGGTATGGTGTTTACTCCTTCTGCCCAGGCATCTACCTACCTGTTGCCACCTCGGTTGGCTGATAAGGCTGTATGTCAGCCTCTGAGCCAATCATGGCAAGCTCTCCCCAACACATCCTCCCAGTGTCATGTGACAATCCTTTCCCTGCCAAGCCTTACAGTAAAACAGTGCTGGGTGATCTTTTTATACGATTTGTCCAAAATGAATCAAAAATCTTTGGATTTGATTTGCAGGCTAACTTTTGTAAAATTCGTTAAGGAATCCTAATTGTTTACAATTGAATTGCTCATCCTTACTCTATAGTCCTTATCAGTTTAGTTGCCATTGTTTGTACTTTTTACCACTCCAGGGCATCCTTACTACAGATGGACACACAGGGCGGAACTGTATTGTCTGAAAGCACTTGGTAAATGTGAGCATGAGTGAATAGGAACACAAGAGGCTGGGTCCTCATGTAATGGATCAAGACATCAAAACACAAAAAAAGGTAGTCATGAAAATACTAATGGCTTACTAGTAAATAAAGATAAAAAAAACTATCCTTTTAATTGCTTTGTATCTGCATAATGCAATTTCTTTACCTCATGTCAGAGTTTTCTTTCCATTCTCATAGGCAGGTAGAGGAAATCAGAATTTTTTTTTTTTTTTTTTTTAGAAATGTTACTTTTTATTGTTAAAGGGGTCCTCCAGCCATTATTACTGAGGACCTATTGTCAGTATAGGTCATCAATATCTAATCGGTGCGAGTCTAACATCCGGCACCATGCAAGCGCTGCTTCCTCTTCATTACGTTGCACTTCGTCTGGGAACTGCAGTACTTGTAATTAATCTGAGTCAACGCTCCACAGGAGATGAGAGTTAGTGTAATGACCAGGAAGCAGCGCTCACATGAACCGCCGCCTACTTTTCAAACAGCTGATTGGCGAGGGTGCCAGGTGTGTGACCAGTGCCGATCAGATACTGATGACAAAGCAATCATCAAAGCGTTTTCTAAGAAAATGAGTGTGCACACAAACAAATGGTGACAAATAAACCTCAAGGACAAAAAATACAAAAAATATCAGCGCTTAAAATTTCACAGATGGTCATGGTGTAACCTGAGATATCACATAGCCTGCAAAATAAATAAAACATGTCATGTACAATACACTCCTGGTTGTACCTGGTAAGGCACCTGTCTAAAGTTGAATAAAGCTAGTGCCTTTAAGTGTTATGAAATTCTTCACTGACAAGAATTTATCTTCCAAGGATTAATCATCTCAAAGGGCTGATCCTTCCTTTTTTCCATGACTTTCATGGGAGGACTGTTGGATTGCGCTTATGAACTTCAGCCCTTTGGCTGGTCCTTTTCAAATCGGTGAGTTTGACCAACTTGAATCCAATATGTATGGTCAGTTTTTGTAATTAAAGAGGTTGTCTAACTTAGCCGTTACTTAGGCGAGATGAGACACAGTCCCGACCACCTCCTGGCCAGGAAACGAATTCTACGGAAACAGTGTAGCACAATAAGCTATGCTGTTCCTGAGTTAGGGAAACAGCATAGTTTGTTGTGCTATGCTGTTTCCGTAGCTCTCATGCATGGCAATGAGAGCTACTGAAACAGAAAAGTGTCGGAGTTCTCTGCTGTTTCCTGGCCAGGAGGTAGTCTGAACTGTGTCTCATCTCGCCTTAGTAACAGTAAGACAACCCCTTTAAATATTGCAGTTTTCCTCCTTGTGTATCAAGATAAAAGGGGCATAAAATGATTCATCTTGTCTTTCTTTAACCTTACTATGTAAGTTCATAAATCTGCAAAAAGTTAGGAAAAGAGCATTTTTTTGCACGGTTATAAAGACTTCTTATTTTAAATATTGAAACATACCAAACTTTGTCTTACAGAAAAACCTTATGGAGAATTACACATATGTGTTCTTTGTCTTGAGCTTCACAACACATGAAGAGACTAAGCCATTCCTATCCTTTTTCTTTGTTCTAATATATCTGTTTGGAGTACTTGCTAATTTGACCACCATTACCGCAGTATGCAATGATCAGCACTTACACACCCCCATGTACCTCTTCCTGTGCAACTTATCCATTATTGATATTTGCTACACAACTATTACAGTCCCTAAGTTGGTCTACATGTTATTGAGTGGTGACTACACATTGACATTCGCACAATGCTTCATCCAGATGTTCTTCTTCAGCCACGTGGTTACTGCAGAGGACCTCTTACTGTTCATTATGGCTTATGATCGATACGTCGCCATTTGTAATCCTCTTCATTATCATTATATTTTGAGTAAGAAGAACTGTATCCTGCTCTTGGTAATTGTCTGGGCCACTGGGTTCTTTAATTCACTTTCTTTGACATTGACCACATCTAATATATCACTGTGTTATTCTAATACAGTTACACAGTTCTACTGTGAATTAAAAGCGTTTGCCAAAATTGCCTGTCCCAACGCTGGTTTCCAGATATTTTCCTACATGGAAGCTGTAATATTTGGTTATGGCCCTTTTATGTTTTGTTTAATATCTTATATTAAGGTAATTATTGTTATCTTACATATTAAATCTAGTGATGGAAGAAGAAAGGCTTTCTCCACCTGCTCATCTCACCTCATTGTCCTCTCCATGTTCTATGGCACGTGGACTTCTTCATATCTAATACCACGATTAAAAAATCCTCGGGCCTTTGAAATAACCTTTTCTATTCTATACTTAATCATTACTCCTATGTTAAACCCTCTGATATACAGCGTGCGGAATAATGACGTAAAGAGGGCTCTACTAAAACTAGTAGGGCGCAAAATCAAAGAATAAAGTTAATTAGTACATGCTAAGTTTTAGCTTAGAAAAGTCCTTGGATGTCATCTGATAAAACCTTCTGATCATTAGGATCCACTAAATTTGACTCATCAATCTTTGCCAAGTCCTAGTAGCAGGCTTAGAAAGATAAATGACATGTCCCAAAGTAATATTTTGAATGTCAAAATCTTTTTACCTCTTATCGTACCCAGCAAAAATGTATGACACTATCAAAAAAAGCTGAGCAACCTTCTACAAAATGGTGCACTGGATTGAATTGTATTATTCCATAATAGGCAGTATTCAAATTTGAGATATTTCACAAATATTCACCATAAATTCACAATTGCAAAAATTGCCAAAGTAATATGCACATATTGTTTATGCAATTTTATTACATATAACAAACAGACAATCACACAAAGGCTGTATGCTAAAATCCAGGTATGTGTAAGCTAACAACCCATCCATGAGACAGGTACAGTCAGCAGACCTTATAATGGCAACCTCATGTGCAACAAGATATTCAAGACCAGCTCTCATCTGACTGAGAGCCAGTAAACCTCAACATTGCTTTTTTTTTTTTTTTTTTTTTTTTTGGATGGCTTGGGGGACTTGCGCACCTAGATCATTATCATTAGGGTGACAAAAATTGTAAATATTTTTTTTTTATGCCAGCTAACTCTTCTATCACTGCTTAGAAGGGCTGCATAAAAATTTTCAGTTTTCTAATTGTCCTAACATTTATATTCAATAATCTTTCTATACTGTTTTGTCATGGAAACTCATTTACATAAACATGAGCACATGGGAAAGACATGCAAATTAGCAGAATCTGCCTTCTTTTTCAGCTGAAACACTATTTGCATGCCTTTCCCATATGCCCATGTTTCTGCAAATGAGTTTAGATGACAAAACAGTATAGAATCGTTATTGATTATGAATGTGAGGACAATTAGAAAACGGAAAATTTTTATGCAGCCCTCCTAAGCAGTGAGAGAAAAGTTAGCTGATATCCCCAAAAAATGTCATTGCACACAAGGCTGCCATTGTAAAGTATGCTGGCTGTACCTGTCTCATGGATGGGTTGCTGGCATACAGCCTTTGTGTGATTGTATGTTATAGGTAATGATTCATTTAAAAAATAAAATAATATAACATCTATAAGAAGAAATTATTAATGATAGGTAAAATAATTATAAAAAATATATGATGATAGACAGCATAAGTGAAAAAAGATTATAGGTTTACCAAGTGATAAAAAAAATCCAGAATATTCACAATTACTAAGATATAGAACTATATTCTATATCTTCACGAATACTTGTGCTGATATTCACGATAAAAATATTAGAATAGAATATTCGCACTCAACACTATTCCATAATGAGAAGGTTTTAGACTTGTTGCTAACCATCTTGATTACTCTGGAAGAAATTTCTGAGGTCAAAGCAGTCAAAAAATTATCTGGGAAAAAATCTACTCTATGGCAGATGGATGAGTACAAAATATCATATGCCCAAATAGACTCCTGTTGTCCAAGGCTTATTATGGAACTAATGATGTTCCCCATCCCCTCAAGACTGATGCAGCCTATCAATGGTCTCTGAGATATAATCTAAAATTAACAAGTGATTATTATTGATTTTCATTATCTGTGTATCTCTGTTTGTGACCACATCCAAATCCTTGTATACATGTAATATATAATTAAAACCTAAATTAATTTTACTGCTTGCAGTATTACATAATTTATTCTAAAGTTTGTGAAATGTATTTAGGAAACCTCTATTTTTTTTAAACAATTGCTTCATAATTTTTTAGTTTTACTAACTATGCTGCACCATTGAGATACAAGAGGAAAGCTTCCATCTATCCATCTCATTTCAATGGTTTCCTTAGAGTTCTCATTTTCTTGAATTTTTGCATTATAATTCTTTAATAAAATGAGATTTAAAACTGGGATCCCCAGAGGCCGATCATTTCATTCTACATTAATAATGTGGTAAAGGGAGTAGAGAAACAAACAACATTTTAATTACCAAATTGTTGGTTCTTGTACCTCCAGAGAATCCCATAGCCCCATTGTGCGCTCCCTACATGGTATATATACAGATTATCTTTATTATATGGGAACTGGTCAATTTACCACAAACAAATTACATTAAGAGGTAAGATTTTCATAATAATGCAGGTATCTAGAAATTAGCAATGTGTCTGCATTAGAGGTTATGTGCTATACGAAGGTAGTAATAACTAAAAAAAAAAGCTTAAACATTTAAAAAACAAACTATAAAAAGCGGGAAATTTTTAAGACTTTATCTTTGTAATTTCACATTTTTAAACTTCTTGTTCCAATCCAGTCATATATAATATAAAAATCATAATGATCTACTGAAAAGTAGTAATAATAATCAACATTTTGATTACTTTGCATTGAAGAATTTACTCAACCTGTTGTTGAATCACCATATTTGTTTTTGTACACTAATAGTCAGAATAAAAAAATCTGATTAATGTTTTTTTTTTTATAGCTTTCAGCAAAAAAAATGTCAGTGTTAAGTTTCTGGTGGGTGTATTTTTGTAATGGACAAGGCTACCACCAAAGCACTTCTTATGAGGTTGCCGTCTCTTAATGCATAACAGACAAGTTTTGACAAATTAACCTTTCTCAAGAGCAAAGAAGGTTGAAAAAAAAAGTTGACGTTTTAAAATGTAACAGATGCTCAATATTGTTGATCGAGCACCCGGGTATAATAGAAGCCAATGGGAGAACCCAAGCATTAAACCAGGCACCCCCTGCTCTGAAGAGGGCAGGGCGCCTGGTTCACAGGAAAAGGTCAGAAATTGATGAGAACACCACTGAAATGGTTCAGGAACAGCATGGGGACGATGTATGGATGCATCTTGGACTCCCAGGTCGCTGCTGGGAACCATGTTGTCCGAGTTGTACGCCACTTTTACAGACTGACAAGAATATGCCCAAACCCCCACCCCCCTCAAAAAAATTCTATTTTACAGGAAAAAATGTTAGGAAACATTCTTTCCTGTATATTTACTTGTATATAAAGTGCAAGTGCTGCCAAAAATTACAACCTATATATCACATAAAGGAGGGCCTCATTCACATTGTGGTACAATTATTCAGGTAGTGGGACTCCTTCACTCATAAAGCCTATGCACTGAGTGAAAGGGCTGCCAAAAATTACAAGGAACCGGCACTCCAATACACCGTTTATTACACATGAAGGAGGGCATCATACACACCCTTGAAAAATTATGATTGATGGCCTGCTGGTGACCCTTAAAAACATTTGGAGCAAGGGCCTGCTGATCTGACCCTCTAAAACATTAGGGATGAGGGCCTGCTGCTGAGCTGACCATCTAAAACATTAGGGGTGAGGGTCTGCTGGTGGGCTGACCCTCTAAAAGATTGTAGGTAAGGGCCTGCTGGTGAGCTGACCCTCTAAAAAATTATATGCTAGGGCCTACAGGTGAGTTGACCCTGTAAATAATTATATGCGAGGGCCTGGGATACTGATACTGGACTTTGTGGAAGACAGGGTGGTGCTTAAACGACTGGAAGCATTATCTGCTGCAGTCCAACCGACCACCTGGGCGCACTGGTCTGACTTCAAGAGTGGTGTCCTGCGTTGCCCTACAAACTGGGACATGAAGCTAGGTATCGTAGATGATTGTTTTTCTTGTGCTCTTGAAGCAGGCACAGTTTCAACGCGTAATGTAACTGTCTGCAGCATCTACGGTAAAAGTACACTGTACGTCCCAGATAAAAAATTTATGCGCACACGTTACACTGGAGATATACCCCTGGTAATGTCACTGTCAGAAGCGGACACCGCTATTGAAAAAGTACACTGGATGTCACAGATAAATTTTTTCAACGCACACGTTACACTGCAGATGTGACGCTGGTAATGTCACTGTCCACAGCAGACACCATCTACGGAAAAAGTACACTGGATGGCACAGATATTTTTTGGATACGCACACTTTACACAGGAGACGTTGAGCAGCTAATGTCGCTGTCCGCAGCGGACATCGTCTATGGAAAAAGTACAGTGGAGGTCACAGATATTTTTTGGATGCGCACACTTTAGACAGGAGATGTTGCGCAACTAATGTCACTGTCCGCAGCAGACACCGTCTACTGAAAAAGTACACTGGATATCACAGATATTTTTTGGATGCGCACACTTTACACAGGATATGTGGCGCAGCTAATGTCGCTGTCTTCAGCAGCCTAACTATTGCACGCTAAAAAAACAGGTTGCGCTAAAAATATATATTGCTGCTATCACACACAATAGTCCTGAAAGTACTTTTGGGTCTCTGAAAAAAAAAATTTATAAAAATATTCCTAAGTCACTTCCTACACTGTCTGTCCCTTCCTCAGCACCCGGTGAAGCTATATAGCACCCAATGACGCGTTCCAGCTTGCCAATCACTGTAATGCCAGTAACCAACATGGCTACAGCATTACAGGGAGGGCAGTACCTACCTGCACGTTTATTGGTTGCGTAGCAGCCAAGAAACATGCGGTGAGGAGACTCCGTCATTGCTCGCTCAACACTAATGCTCAAGACTGACCCACGGTGTTACCTGAGAAATCACATACAGTATATTACAAAATGCCTAAAATGTCTCATCTATAATGTGCTCCTTGTTGGACCAGGTATGGGCTGCCTGACATCTGTCCAAATTTGAATAAGCTGATGTCTATCTATGTCATGTGCATTTTGTTAGCTAAGCCCTGATTTAGTTTTGTAATGTAATTTTGAACTGGCCAAATGCATACGTTTTTGGCTGAATATTTATTTGCCCAACAGATGGAAAAGTTTGGGCAATGATTTGTCTTCCACAATGAACAGGACTTCACAGCTAGCATGGCTGATCCTTCTTTTCTTCATGACTGTTATCGGGGGACTGTCAGGTTGCCCTCATGAACATTAACTCAGTGGCTGCTCTTTTTGAAATTGGGGGGTTTTGCCAAATTGAATTCAAAATGTATGACAGTGTTTGTAGTTAATTGTAATTTCCCTCCTTCTGAACATCACAAGGAATTAGGGTCATAAAATGATTCAACTTGTCTTTCTTTAACCTTATTCATTTTTTGAATTTGCAAAAAGTTAGGACAAGTCCATTTTTGCATATGTCTAAAATAAATGTACAAAATAATGAAAAAAACTTTGTCTTACAGAAAGAACTTATGGAAAATCGCACATATCAGTTCTTTGTTTTAAGCTTTACAACAAATGAGGAAAATAAGCCGTTTCTATCTTTTTTCTTTGTTGTAATATACCTGATCGGAATGTTTGCTAATTCGACCACCATTACTGTAATATACAATGATCAGCACTTACACACCCCCATGTACCTCTTTCTGTGCAACTTATCCATTATAGATATTTGTTACACAACTATTACAGTCCCTAAGTTGGTCTACATGTTATTGAGTGGTGACTACACATTGACCTTCACACAATGCTTCATCCAGATGTTCTTCTTCAGCCACGTGGCTACTGCAGAGGACCTCTTACTGTTCATTATGGCTTATGATCGATACGTCGCCATTTGTAACCCTCTTCATTATCATCATATATTGAGTAAGAAGAACTGTATCCTGCTCTTGGTAGCTGTATGGGCCACTGGGTTTTTTAATTCACTTTTTTTGACACTGGCCACATCTAATATACCGCTGTGTTATTCTAATATAGTTACACAGTTCTACTGCGAATTAAAAGCTTTTGCCAAAATTGCCTGTCCCAACACTGGTTTCCAGCTATTTACCTACATGGAAGCTGTAATATTCGGCTTTGTCCCTTTTCTGTGTTGTGTAATATCTTATATTAAGGTCATCAATGTTATTTTACATATTAAATCTAGCGATGGCAGAAGAAAAGCCTTCTCCACCTGCTCATCCCACCTTATAGTCCTTACCATGTTCTATAGCACCTGGACTTCTTCATATCTTATACCACGATTAAAAGATCCGCGGACCTTCGAAGTAACCTTTACTATTCTGTGCTTAATCATCACTCCTATGTTAAACCCTCTGATATACAGCGTGCGGAATAAGGATGTAAAGAGGGCTCTACTGAAACTGGTAAGGCGCAAAGTCAGAGTAGAACAGAGTCATTCTTTAAGACTTTAAAGACTACTGGAGTCATTTATTAGACGCCGGTCTTAATACCCCTGCGCTGGCGCTTGATGCTTCTAAGTTATGAAGAGGCTGACCATTTTTGATCCAATATTATGGACTCATTCATCTTTGGCAAGTCCTAATAGTAGATCGCGCAGGATCAATCAAATGTCCCCCAAAAAAATCTTTGCCTCTGATTGTACCCAGAAAAAGAGTACAGCCCTATAAACAATTTGACGTGTGGTATTCTAAATTAGGAAGGTTTGGGTCTTGTTCTCCTTCTTGATTACTCTGTGAGGCATTTATAAGGTCAATATAGTCCCAACTTTGTCTAGAAAAAATTGAAAAATGTACTGCAAGGAATTCTAACGAAAAATCACATAAAGCGCACATAGAGCAGCCCCTGGGTGTATAATGCCATTCACCTAGTTTGGTTGTGCTGGTGGAACAATAGCTCAAGAGATTGAATAAATACAGAGTGGATGCAGGATCATCAGCAAAATCAAGATGGCAGAGCAGGTATCAGGTACAACCCATCTTATTTGGAGACCCTGAGGAAGACCACCCACACAGAAGAGAAGATATGCAATCGAACTTACTAAAAACTGATAATAAGACCACCACCATTCATCTGCTAGAACTGATACTGAAATCACAAGGTGTGAAGGATTGTCTGCTTGGTAAATGTAATCATGACTGCATAGTGATACTAATATGATTATAAGAAGGAGATACGTGTGCACGTGCAGGAGTCTTCTCCTCCAGGGGTATTAATAATCTTTAGTGATACGGCGCCAACATATTCCGCAGCTCTTCACAATCAGGGGGTTCATGTGCTAGCAGTCATAAATAATAGAGCAACAGACAAGCCAACAATTAAAACAAGACGAATGAGGGACCTGTTCACAAGAGCTTACAATCTATAAGGAGATGGGGTGACACAAAAGGTTACAAGTGCTTGTTTTGTACAATCGTCCGGCCATCTTAACACAATAGGGGGGTATATATGGTATGAGTCAGTCACCAGTCGATATCTGTAAGTCACGTGCCGGATGGGTGACGGGTCACCACTGTGACCAGTGATTGGCTGCAGAGCTCATGTGATGCCCATGAACAGGTTATTGAGTCCCAGAGACCTGGGCTCTGCGGAGGTCTAAAGACTAAGATCTGTTAAAAAGTTTTGTCTTGGATAACCCCTTTAAAACCCATATACCTGACCCTTCTGTTCTCCACAATATGCTGTCATAAGAGAGTCCCAATTGATGGTCGGCCCATCTTGTGGCCATGTGTGGGTTTGGCTGGCATACATCTAATGTCCCCAAGTGGTGCATCACTGTTGGGTCCTGTGACACATGTCACCGCTGAGGCCAGTCAATAGATACAGCAGCGCACGTGACCTGTCCATTCAGAAGTTAACAGAAGTTAACCAGAAGTTTAAATAAGAGAGCCTGGGAGTTGTGGAACCAGAACAGAGCAATGGGAAGCAGTAGAGTATGATTTTTAATAATTGGACAACCCCTTCATAGTGCACAGATGTCAGGAACGCCATAAGTATGAAACAAGTGCCCAAGTTATAGATGAAGAAAGTGGTAAGGAAAATGTTTTCTCTGGGGTTTTCCTTTAATGCCTCAGTCATGAAATATATGAAATAGCATATATACATAATAATGTTTAAGAATACATTTTCTAAAAATGTATACTTTTTTTATTTTTATCTCAAATGGTATAAATTGTTTTATTCTAATTATTGTCATTGCGATTTATATTGATGTTCTAGTTTTATATGGGACAATAAATTGTCATAAAAATGATTTAATAAAAAAAGATTACATATTGTAAGAATGATGACAACACAAACATAACAAGAAAAATTATAAAAATAGAAAAAAAATTGAAAATTATAAATAATAATAAAATGAAAGTAAAATCTGACAATAAAAAATAATATTTCCATTAGCTTAAAATGTTTACACCCATGTATTATAAGGGTATTTGTAAGTACTGATTGGTTCTGTCCCCTTAAATGATGTCATAGTAACATAGTACATAAGGCCGAAAAAAGACATTTGTCCATCCAGTTTGGCCTGTTATCCTGCAAGTTGATCCAGAGGAAGGCAAAAAACAACCCTGTGAGGCAGAAGCCAATTTTCCCCACTTATGAGGAAAAAAATTCCTTCCCGACTCCAATCAGGCAATCAGAATAACTCCCTGGATCAGCGACCCCTCTCTAGTAGCTGTAGCCTGTAATATTATTACACTCCAGAAATACATCCAGGCCCCTCCTGAATTCCTTTATTGTACTCACCATCACCACCTCCTCAGGCAGAGAGTTCCATAGTCTCACTGCTCTTACCGTGAAGAATCCTTTTCTATGTTTCTGTACAAACCTTCTTTCCTCCAGATGCAGAGGATGTCCCCTCGTCACAGTCACAGTCCTGGGGATAAATAGATGATGGGAGAGATCTCTGTACTGACCCCTGATATATTTATACATAGTTATTAGATCTCCCCTCAGTCGTCTTTTTTCTAAAGTGAATAACCCTAATTTTTATAACCTTTCAGGGTACTGTAGTCCACCCATTCCAGTTATTACTTTAGTTGCCCTCCTCTGAACCCTCTCCAGCTCTGCTATGTCTGCCTTGTTCACAGGAGCCCAGAACTGTACACCGTACTCCATGTGTGGTCTGACTAGTGATTTGTAAAGTGGTAGGACTATGTTCTCATCACGGGCATCTCTGTATATTATCTTATTGGCCTTGGCAGCAGCAGCCTGACACTGGTTTCTACAGCTTAGTCAGCTTGGTTATCTTAGCATGTCAGTGTTACCCAGTGTTTTACCGTTTTGTATGTACGGGTGAATTGCATTATTCCTTCCCATGTGCATAACCTTACATTTGTCAGTGTTAAACCTTATCTGCCACTTCTCTGCCCAAGCCTCCAATCTATCCAGATCCATCTGTAGCAGTATACTGTCCTCTTCCGTGTCAATTACAGTTTACTGTCATCTGCAAAAATTGATATTTTACTATACGAGCCTTCTACAAGATCATTAATAAATATATTGAAGAGGATAGGGCCCAGTACTGACCCCTGATGTCTTTTTTTATATTACTTTTAACATTCTGTATAATAAAGTTTCCCTTGTGATGTAGTGGGTTAGATAAATACCCATCCCCTATTGTGCTGATAAGACACATTCCTGAGTGATCTCAGAGACATGCGTGATGCACACTGGAGGAGGGGCTGATGGGAATAACTCTGGTTTGCACACATACATTTCAGGGGACTCCACTTAGAACTTCATCTTAAGTAGGGTGTAAGTATTGATTTGCCCTATCTCCATTACACCCTGAAGTGTCGGTCATGTGTTACAATATGGTAGACAGCCATGTGTTATAGCATAACCGATGGAGTCTTACCCCATAGGCTAGTGATTTATTTACTTTGTATTATATTGTATGTGATTTGTCTGTGTTATCCAATCACACTTAGTAAATATATTTATTCACTCCACCTGCATAAGCTTATTCATTCTCAAATCTTTTGAATTCACGTTTTGAAAAAACCCATCATGCTGATGAAGTCTCACAATGCACAAAAAGGGATTATTCCACTAACAACACATATCTCTTTTCCGCTGAATAGGGGATAATTGATTGCTGAGGTTCCAACGGCTGGCACCCCAATATTCATGAAAGCTGAGGTCCTGGAGTCCCCTATTAGAAAAGAGCATGGGTGTGCATGTTTAACCACTGCGCCCTTAACTTCTATGGAAATGCCTAAGGTAGCACTGAAGCTGAATAAGGCAGTCTCATTGAAGTGAATGGTACCATGATCACACATGTGCTCCACCGTTCAATTCTAATAGGGGACCCCAGAACCTACATTTTATGTGATTACTGGGGGTCCCAACAGTCAGACGACTATTACTTATGGATAAGGAATCAGTATTGCTTGCAGAAAATAAATAGATTAAAGAGGTTTGGTTTATAGTTAATTATAGTAAAATTAGTTGTGTTAATTGATTCATTAATTGAATTAATCTGGTTAATAGAGTTCGCCAATGAAGAATAATAAAATAAAAAAATCACATGTAGAATTGTCATTGGAGGACGACTCGAGGGTCCTTCATACAGCAGCCAGAGGATCCAGGTGGAGCTCAATTATTTTATTAATAACACAATACAACAGCGATATCTGATGAGATGACCTCAACACTTCTCCCCAACCAGGCAATCATCACACACGGTCCCAGGATCTGGCCTCAGCATCATATCCTGACCCTTCCAGTAGACACAGCAACTAAAACTATCACCCTCAACTTCCTCTACTTTGTCTTTTTGTAATGGACAGGTAGGGAAATGAATAATTACCAGCCCCCAAACACCTTCCTATTTCAGACCATTATCTTCTGGAGCATTCATGAGCAAAAGATGAAGAAGTCCATGCCATCTGTCCTCCTCCACCACTTTCCAAGGGTTTCGGTTTCCAGACAGTCTGCAGGATGTTCATTTATTAAGCCCTCCCACCAAAGCTCCATAGTTTTACCCCCCCCCCCCTTGAATACGTGTAGGACAAGTTAGATAACAGAATCTGGAGTCATAGTGAAGATAGTAGGTCACTCACAGCGGAGAATCTAGTACAGAGACAAAGTCACCAATAAGGCAGCACATTGTGAGCAGAAATGTGCCAGACAAAAATAAAATTAGACCCTTAGTAAAACCAATGCTTTGGATGGATGAGAAGTTCCCAACTATTTCTCTTCGGTGCAACTTAGTAGATGCAATCATACTGGTTGAGAGTATTTACAAAAAATGGAAGGTGTCCGATAAATTACACAAATTATGGGGTATCCGATGCAAATTCCCCCTCCCTGTTTCTGAATTCATTAGGTCTGCACTTCTAATCTTTTATTGACTTGTTGGAATATGTTAAACAGAACACACCGTCCTGGAACTATTCAAAAGTAACATATCCAAAAATGTCTAGAGAGTAATCTAATAGTTACATCTTATAATGTGAACTTTCCCTGTAATAATTATTGATTTCCTGGGATAACCCAATTTCTGTATTTATTATCACATTCAAATCCTTTTATTCATCTAATAGATCATATTTATTTCTTCTTCTACTACATATGACCAAAAAGTATTGTACTTTTACCGGTTGTAATATTACACCATCTATATTATACTTTCTGAAATTCATGGCGGAAACCTCAACTTTTTTAAACAATTCTCTCATAATTTCTAATATAATTGTACTGACTATGCTGCGCCATCCATATACAGGAGGAAACCTTCCATCTACCCATCTCATTGCAGTGGTTTTACTCAGTTCTCATTTCATTGAATATTTTGTTTATTATTCTTCACTAAAATGAGATTTTAAAAAATTGGATCCCCTGAGGCCGATTATTTCATTCTACATTAATAGATGTGTTAAAAGAAGTAGAGAATCAAACAACGTATTAATTACCAAATTGTTGGTTCTTGTACCTGCAGAGAATCCCATAGCCCCATTGTGCGCTCCCTACAGGTATATATACAGCTAATCTTTATCATACGGGAGCTGGTCAATTAACCACAGCAAATCACACTCCGAGGTAAGAGGATCGGAATAATGCAGCAGTAAACCTTTAGCAAATGTGTCTGCATTGTAGGCTATATGCTGTACACAGACAATAAGAATTCCAAATGCTTAAACATATAAAAAACTAATTATTACTAAACTGGAAATTTTTAAGATTGTATTGTATTTTTATGCTTTTTATCCTTATATTATATACTTTGCGTTCAAATTTAAATACTCTACATACAAAATGAAAATCTTGATTTCCCCAAAAATTATAATAGTAGTAATCAGTATTTTAATTGCTTTGTATTAGAGATGAGTGAATTGAAGCTGACGAAGTAGAATTCGATCCGAAATTTCAGGAATTGTTCAATTCGCACCAAATCTGAATTTCCTCATGCTTCGTGGTAACGAATTACATTTTTTCCTTAAATGGCTGCTGCACGTGTGAGAACATGGAGCAAGGAACTCTGGGAAGGCGGGATCACTCATACTGACATGCATTCAGCCAATCAGCAGCCAGCCCTGTGATGTCACAGCCCTATAAACAGCCTCAGGCATCTTGGATTCTGCCATTTTCCAGTGTACTTAGTGCAGGGAGAGACGTCAGCAGGCGCTAGGGACAGTGTTAGAAAAAACGTCATTGTCCTTAAAATACTATTTACAAGGTGCAGGGAAAGGATAGGAAGAAATCATTCCACAGCATTTATGTTGAACAGGGTTCAGTAGAGAAGGTTACAGCCTGGCTAATAGAAACAATCCTATTACACCTTGGTGCACTGACTGGGGATACAAATTGCTATTATACAGCTCTGTAATTCCGGCAAGTTATTGGGGTGCAAGTGCTGTGTGATAAAGCCATTAACAGGGTTTATTACAAGGAAATATTTCTATATCTTATTTGCCCTTGTGCGGTGCAGTTATATGTTCTAAAGCATTTTTTGGCTTGAATTAGTGGGAAAAGGGACTTATTAGCCGTTGTGTGGTGAAGTGAGAAAATTACAGCCCTTTTTGTCGTGTATTAGTGGCAAAAGTAAAATATATTTGCCGATCAGCGGTGCAGTTATATTTTCTAAAGCCTTTTGTGGCGTGTATTAGTGTAAAAAGAAAAATATATATTTGCTGATCAGCGGTGCAGTTACATGTTCTAAAGCATTTTGTGGCGTGTATTAGTGGCAAAAGAAAAATATATTTGCCGATCAGCGGTGCAGTTATATGTTCTAAAGCCATTTGTGGCGTGCATTATTGGAAAAAGGAAAAATATATTTGCCGATCAGCGGTGCAGTTATATGTTCTAAAGCCTTTTGTGGCGTGTATTAGAAGCAAAAGAAAAATATATTTGCTGTTCAGCAGTGCCGTTATATATTCTAAAGCTTTTTGTGGCGTGTATAAGTGGAAAAAGAAAAAATATATTTGCCGATCAGCGGTGCAGTTATCTGTTCTAAAGCCTTTTGTACTTGCTCTTAAGGGTATACTTTATTCCAAACACAACGGTTCACAGGGTGCATTTTGGCTAGTCTGGCTAGTGCAGTTGAGGAAGGCTGGACTAGCCGAAACGCGTCCTGTGAACCGTTGTGTTTGCAATAAAGTATACCCTTAAAAGCAAGCACGTCTGCTGGGATTATCTTCTATTACTCGTATGGGGATTGCTCCTTTCCCGTGCAGACACTGATTCAAAGGTTGTGAGCTGCTTGATTTGGAATTTTGCTAAAGCCTTTTGTGGCGTGTATTAGAGGCAAAAGAAAAATTTATTTGCTGTTCAGTGGTGCATTTATATGTTCTAAAGCCCTTTTTTGGGTGTATTAGTGGGGGGGGGGAAAGGGCTTATTAGCCGTTGTGTGGTGAAGTAAGAAAATTACAGACTTTTTTGAGGTGTTTTAATTTCCTTTTTATTTATTTATTTGATCTAACAATATGTCAGACAGAGAAGTGTCCGGCCCTGCACAGGGGAGTGGCAGAGGCCTAAATGTTTCTGGTGCAGGACAAGGTTGCAGTGGAGTAAGGGCCGGAGCAGCAGTGGTTACTTCGATAGGCCTGAGCTCCCAGTGTAAGCTAACGGTCGTGTCGTGACCAGTAACCCAACGGTTCTTGAATGGTTGACTCGATCTTCGACTTCATCACAAGTGACATCAGACACCCCCAGCCAAGAGTCGGTGGGTTCGTCAGACACAACCCTTAGTTGGCATGGCCTGGGAGCAGGCCCTGTGCCCTCACCTGTCCTCAACCTGCCTCTGTCCTTTTCTGTTCCCTCAGCCAGAGAAGTACTGTTTTGAATAAATGAAGACAGAGGGCGGCACTCACCGGTATTTGTACAGGTTTTCAACATCTAATGACACGAGTTGGAAACTCTCCTGCCCCTGTATAGCATCCAGTGCCAGTAAGAGGTCCGAGGTATCTTTTAGGTATGAAGGGGCAAACCTAACCATAGGTCTAAGCAACCAGTCGACATATTTGGACAAAGGTTCAGTCACTGACTCAACCCCAGACACTATAGGTCTTCCGAAGGGATGGGTCAGTGACTTGTGTATTTTAGGTATTTTAGGTATGAAGTACAATAAGGGTTTTAGAGGAAACAGTGGTAACAACCTTTCTGCAGTTTTTTTGAGCGCAATGACTGGGCAGCGCAGAGAAAAGCGCGTCATAGCAGGCTTTTAAAAGCAGAAGCTGAATGTGCTACTGTCCAAGTTGCTGGTGCTGCAGTCCCTCCCTTTCCAAGTGGTGATCTCTGCACCTTTAAGAGAACTGATGGCTTGTGCCGAGCCGAGGTGGAGAGTCCCAAGCCGTCATTTCTTTACGAAAAAGGCAGTACCAGCCCTGCACACAGCCCTATCCATCATAGTCAATGGCTGCACAATATCATCAGTTAACCAAGTCTGCCGCCTTGGGTTAACCTATGATTCTGCTCTTTCCGTCAAACCACACATTGAAGCGTGTTCCACCTCCTGCCACCTCCAACTCTCTTAGAGCCGCATATTCCTCAACCAGGCGTCTGCAAAAACGCTTGTACATACCCTCATCTCCAGCCTAGTCTACTGCAACATCCTTCTTTGTGGCCTCCAATCTCGCATTCCCTCCAATCTATCCTCAAAGCCAGCTCAACGTTAACAAGCACTCGCAGCATTGTAATTTATCTCCTGGATCATCACAATAGGGGCATAAAATTATTAATTTTGTCCTACTTTCATCTTATTATGTAACTTTGTAAATCTGCAAAAACTTTGGACAAGAACCTTTTTGGAATAGGTTTAGAGAAATAAATCTACAAACTAATGAACTAACTTTGTTTTACAGAAAAACATCATGGAGAATCACACCTATTGGTTCTTTGTTTTAAGCTTCACGACACAAGAGGAGAATAAGCCGTTTCTATCTTTTTTCTTTGGTGTAATATACCTGATCGGAATGTTTTCTAATTTGACCACCATTACCGTAGTATACAATGATCAGCACTTACACACCCCCATGTACCTCTTCCTGTGCAACTTATCCATTATTGATATTTGCTACACAACTATTACAGTCCCTAAGTTGGTCTACATGTTATTGAGTGGTGACTACACATTGACCTTCACACAATGCTTCATCCAGATGTTCTTCTTCAGCCACGTGGCTACTGCAGAGGACCTCTTACTGTTCATTATGGCTTATGATCGATACGTCGCCATTTGTAACCCTCTTCATTATCATGTGATGTTAAGTAAGAAGAACTGTATCCTGCTCTTGGTAGCTGTATGGGCCACTGGGTTTTTTAATTCACTTTCTTTGACATTGACCACATCTAATATGTCGCTGTGTTATTCTAATATAGTTACACAGTTCTACTGCGAATTAAAAGCTTTTGCCAAAATTGCCTGTCCCAACACTGGTTTCCAGCTATTTTCATACATGGAAGCTGTAATATTTGGATTTCTCCCTTTTCTGTGTTGTTTAATATCTTATATTAAGGTCATCATTGTTATCTTGCATATTAAATCTAGTGATGGCAGAAGAAAGGCCTTCTCCACCTGCTCATCCCACCTTATAGTCCTCATCATGTTCTATGGCACTTGGACTTCTTCATATCTAATACCACGATTAAAAGATCCTCGGACCTTCGAAATAACCTTTTCTATACTGTACTTATTCATCACTCCTATGTTAAACCCTCTGATATACAGCGTGCGGAATAATGATGTAAAGAGAGCTCTACTGAAACTGTTAGGGCGCAAAGTCAGAGGAAAATAAATTAAATCTTTAAGCATACATTAGGGATCGGTCATGTAGAACTAATTTAATCAGCTTCTATGAGGAGGTAAGTTCTAGACTCTAGAATCAATGGATGTCGTATATCTGGACTTTTCCAAAGCATTTGACACTGTACCTCATAAAAGGTTAGTATGTAATATGACGATGGGAGAAAATGTCTGTAAGTGGGTAAGTAACTGGCTGAGTGACAGAAAACAGAGGGTGGTTATTAACGGTACACACTCAGATTGGGTCACTGTAACTAGTGGGGTACCTCAGGGGTCAGTACTGGAGGGGTCACTGTCACTAGTGGGGTACCTCAGGGGTCAGTACTGGAGGGGTCATTGTCACTAGTGGAGTACCTCAGGGGTCAGTACTGGAGGGGTCACTGTCACTAGTGCGGTACCTCAGGGGTCAGTACTGGAGGGGTCATTGTCACTAGTGGGGTACCTCAGGGGTCAGTACTGGAGGGGTCACTGTCACTAGTGGGTAACCACAGGGGTCAGTATTGGGCCCTATTCTCTTCAATATATTTATTAATGATCTTGTAGAAGGCTTGCACAGTAAAATATCAATTTTTACGGATGACACTAAACTGTGTAAACTAAGTGACACGGAAGAGGACAGTATACTGCCACATATGGATCTGGATAGATTGGAGGCTTGGGCAAAGAAGTGGCAGATAAGGTTTAACACTGACAAATGTAAGGTTATGCACATGGGAAGAAATAACGCAAGTCACCCGTACATACTAAATGGTAAAGCACTGGGTAACACTGACATGCTAAGCTAACTAAGCTGACTAAGCTGTAGAAACCAGTGTCAGGCAGCTGCTGCCAAGGCCAATAAGATAATGGATTGCATCAAAAGGGGCATCGATGCCCGTGATGGGAACGTAGTCCTACCACTTTACACATCACTAGTCAGACCACACATGGAGGACTGTGTACAGTTCTGGGCTCCTGTGAACAAGGCAGACATAGCAGAGTTGGGAGGGTTCAGAGGAGGGCAACTAAAGTAATAACTGGAATGGGTGGACTACAGTACCCTGAAAGGTTATAAAAATTAGGGTTATTCCCTTTAGAAAAAAGACGACTGAGGGGAGATCTAATAACTATGTATAAATATATCAGGGGTCAGTACAGAGATCTCTCCCATCATCTATTTATCCCAAGGACTGTGACTGTGACGAGGGGACATCCTCTGCGTCTGGAGGAAAGAAGGTTTCTACACAAACATAGAAAAGAATTCTTCACTGTAAGAGCAGTGAGACTATGGAACTCTCTGCCTGAGGAGGTGGTATTGGGGAGCCCAATAAAGGAATTCAAGAGGGGACTGGATGTATTCCTGTAGTGTAATAATATTACAGGCTACAGCTACTAGAGAGGGGTCGTTGATCCAGGGAGTTATTCTGATTGCCTGATTGGAGTCGGGAAGGAATTTTTTTCCCCTAAGGTGAGGAAAATTGGCTTCTACCTCACAGTTTTTTTTTTGTTTGCCTTCTTCTGGATCAACTTGCAAGAGAACAGGCTAAACTGGATAGACTGAGGGCTTTTTTAAGCCTTATAAAATATGTTACTATGTTACTATTAGAGATGAGTGAATTTTAAAAAAATTTGATTCGGCCGGTTCACCGAATTTTTCGAAAAAATTTGGTTCGATCCAAATTTATTTGCGGTGAATCACGTAAAAAAATGGCTATTTCCGGGCTGCAGAGAGACTTTATAGTGTTGTAGAACGCTGTTTTTTCCAGTAACATGAATAGGGAGTCTGCTGTGGTTGTGAAATCATATTGTGTGTCAGTATGACATGCAGATAACAGGCGTCACTCTTAGAATCACTGCACACTTCACTTATTTGGGCGGTCATGGGGCTAAAACTGACCAAATAACTCAAGTATGAACTCAGCCTTACAGGTCGATGTTAGCGCCAAGAAGAAGTGCATTCCTTTTACACCGTCGTCAGCTGATTCCACATAGATGTCTACAGAACCTGTTCTAATAAACGCTTAAACAAGTAGAGCCCTCCGACAGAGTGGAGAGGGTGTCAGCGGTAAGTTTGTGTTGACATCACTGATTATTTTGCCTTTCCTCTGATCCGTCAGAACAATAACCCCCCAAATAACGGATCCTGTCTGTGGAGCATACGCCTTCACTCAGTCACCATTTGGTCAGTAATCCATCAGTATTGCTAATGCCAAAAAAAAGGAGTGCATGTAAAACAGAGATGACACGTGAATGGAATATTTGCATGTCTTCTGTGTTTTGTTACTCCTGCTTTTGGCTACTGAATCACAAGCCAATTCTGATGGGACCATACAGGCCTTACAGCTTCTAGACAGACAGGATCCGTTGTGCGTCTCATTTTTCCTTCCTTCTGACAGATCATAAAAAGGGTAAAATAAAAGATGATGTCTGCCAAGCCAAAAAGGCAAAATATTGGCCCAGTCATGAAGTGGGGAGGGTGGCAACAGCATGAGAAGTCCACAGAGTGGCCCTATGACATAGTGGTGAGGTAGAAGCAGCATGAGGAGACCACAGAGTGGCCCAATGACAGAGTGTGGAGGTGGCGGAGGTAGCAGCATCAGGAGGAGGCCTCAGAGTGGCACAATGACAATGTGGAGGCGGCGGCAGCATCAGGAGGCCACAGAGTGGCACAATGACAGAGTGTGGAGGTGGCGGCAGCATCAGGAGGCCACAGAGTGGCACAATGACAGAGTGCGGAGGTGGCGGCAGCATGATGAGACCACAGAGTGGCACAATGACAGAGTGTGCAGGTGGCGGCAGCGTCAGGAGACCACAGAGCGGCAAGGTGACATAGTGTGGAGGTGGCAGCAGCATCAGGAGACCACATAGTGAGCCGGTGACAGAGTGGGGAGGTGGGTGGCAATACGAATACCAACTGAAGATGGTGGGTGAAAGAAGGAGCACTTGGGATCAGATGTGTGGCATCCGGTGGGTGGCAGCATCAGAATAGTAGCTGAGGCTGTTAGCCAGAAGAAACCGGTCTCTTTTGTCAAAGTCTTGGTGTGGCACCATGGATGATCTAGTCTGATGCATCAGGCATTAGTGGGTAGAAATCCTGCCTGATCCACGCCTGATTCATCTTGACAAAGGTCAGTCTCTCCACATTTTGGGTGGAAAGGCAAATTCTTCTTGGGGTAACTATTCCCCCCCCCCCCCGCACTAAACACCCATTCTGATGCCATAATAGTGGATGGGCAGGACAGCTTTTCCAGGGTAAACTCTGCTAGTCACGGCCACAAATCCAGTTTGACTGCTCAGTAGTCCAGTTGATCTTCAATGTGGGGTGGCAGGGTGCTGTCCAAGTATGCCACCACTTGCTGGTTCAGGTCCTGCTCCAGGTCTAGCTGCTGCTGCTGGTGAGTAGTTTCTTCACTAGGCAGGTGAAGAAAGCTGCTCATCAGCTACTCTAAACTCAAGTTGCTGCTGATGGAGCTGGAACTGCTCCTACCCGCCCCCCACCCTGATACAGCAGCCATGGCAGAGGACTGCAAGCGCATAGGGGCCCCCCGGTCAGACCTGCGAGAGGATAAATCGGGCCATTTGTGCAAGTGACTGGCAGGGATTCCCTGCCTCCATCTCCACTGCATACTGCCATGGTCTGTCTGGGTCCTCTGCCTCATCACCCTGTAGCTCCTTTGGATGCTCCTGCTTCTCCTCTCCTATCACCTGTGTAGAAAAACCAGCCATTTCTTGTGCTCCAATCTCCTCCTCCTCCAGTTCACCCCCCACAGGGCTCATGTGGCCGTGAGATGTAGGTGCCACGCCTCCAGTCCCCTGACCAGCCAGATTTACCAGCATCTGTTCCAGGACATGAAGCAGTGGAATGACGTTGTTCATCCAATAGTACTGGCAACTGACAAATAAGGTGGCCTCCTCAAAGGTCCTGAGCAGGTGTCACGCATGAGCTGTCACTGGCTGACCTCGAAGTAACACAGAGGAGTACTCCTGTCCGCTTGGATCATCAAGAAATCATTTATGGCCTTTTGATAGGTCATTAGTATCTGATCGGTGAGACACCCGGGACCCCTGTCGATCAGCTGTATGAGAATACAGCGGCACTCCTGTGAGAACCACAGCCTTCTCTCTGCTTTTCCTAGGCCTAGGAACAGCTCAGCCCCATTGAAGTGAATGAGGCTGAGCGAGACACCAAGCACAGCCGCTATACAATGTACAGCAATTTGCTTGGTAAGCTGTGACAAGGCAGCAGTTCTCAAAGAAGCGCTGCTACCTTCTCAAAGCAGCTGATCTCTGAGGGCCCCTGGTGTCGGACCCCACCGATCAGTAAAAAAAATCTTGGAAAACTCTTTATTGAATAGCCTAGTTTGGGCCCTACTGGCCAATCACTTTTTTTATCGTCACATTCCGAGAGCTATAACTTTTAATTTTTTCAGTGCTAGAGCTGTAGGAGGGCTTGCTTTTTGTGTGACAAATTCTCATTCGCAATTAGAATGTATCACATATCACTTTTTGATTGCTTTTTATTTATTTATTGAAGCAATGAATTAAAACAGCAATTCTGGCATAGTTTCTTTATGGCAGAATTAATAACATAATTTTATTCTGTGGGTCAGTGCGGTAACGGTGATACAAGATGTAGATTTTTTTTTTTAAGTTTTATATCTTATGCACAATAAAAACACTGTTATAAAAAAAAAATGTGTTGTCACAAGATCTAACTTTTTCTTTTTTCATCGAGGTGTATGTTTTTTTTTGTTTTTTTGACACAATGTAGTTTTCATCGGTACAATTCAGTTTAGGCCACCGTAAAAAAGAGGCATCCTAAACTAAGACTCCGTAGTGACTGTTGTAAAGAGGTGGTCACGAAGAACAGTATAATAGTATAGTCTAGGGTGAGCAAAAGAAAACTGTACCCCCTACTCATATTGACAAGGAAAGCAGCTGTGACAGCGATCCCAGCGATCAGGTGATCTGCAAACATTACAAAAATTACATTTATAAAATTACAAAAATTTGTCTTCTGTCCATCATTCCCCCCCCCCCCCCCACTCCCCGTGTAAATAAAAAAAAAAAAAATCTCAATCTTGAGATAATTCATTTCCCTAATGTAAAGCAGAAGAAGCCACATTTCCCAGGTGCCCCTGGGTCCCAGTGGAGGGAGTTCAGTCACTGCACAGATATAAGCTCTGATTTTCATCCAGTATTTATTGCCTTTATTTATTCAAAATTTATTCCAGGTAAGGAAGAGATGGAGCAATAGAAGACGGCAGCCTCGTCTGATAAATCACATTTCCTTTACATCATGTGGCCTCCCGGATGAGTGTGTATCACTTACCTGGGAAACAGATGGCACTAGAAGACAAGCTGGTGGAGGCAATGTGATGCTATAGGCAATGTTCTGCTGGGAATCTCTGGGTCCTCATATCAAGTACCATCTACCTAAACATTATGCAGACCTATTACTCTCCTTTAAAGCAGAAGTATTCCCTAATGGCACCCTGCCACCAGGGCCGTTTGTAGCTTTTCTACTACACCATCCCCTGCATTCAATCCTCTCACTCCTCCATTTGGAAGCAAAGGAGGAGAGACACGGCACCAAACCCAGCTAACGTAGCATGTAGGCACCAAGAGGTAGAGACAAACTTGTAGTGAGGAACAGTAAGTCAATGAAGTTCACAGGTTAGAGAGTTGCTGCTTTATTGTGTAGAAAATTGTTGCAGCCATATAATAATACTATATAATAACAATACTATGATTATTCAGTACCTAGAGACAAGTCACAGTTATCTGCTCATGTTCTTATTCACGTTCTTACTTATGTCGTCTCCCATACAGGAATATGTGAAAAAATTATCATAGATACATGTACCTTACATCTGGTAAAACTCTGATGACTGCTCCACTGGCTTCCCAGTTAGAAGAGCGTAGAGTGGCCAGGTGAGGGAGGTCTCGTCTACTCCAGGATCTCAAGAACCAAAGACGTAACATAAGCAGTTGAGGGGGAAGAGTGAAGCGAATGCAGCTATTAGAGGAGGAGATAGAGGGTAAGAAACAGTATAGACTGCATGGAGAACAATGGCTCAATGGGAGGACTGCAGGAATCAGGTCCACGGTGCCTGATGGAAAGCTGGGCAAGAAGAAGACATGGAGGTGGCATATTACGGCTGATGGAGTTTAGCAGTGTTCCGATGCTGACTGAAGGAGTGAAACAGTGTAGACTACATGCTAAAGCGTTATTGCTCTAGAAGAGTGCAGACTATAGTAGAGTTCAAGGTGTTGTCTTGGCCACCAGATTCCCAAGATCTCGCAATCCGATCGAGCATCTGAGGCTTGTGCTGGAAAAACAAATCTGATCCATGGAGGGCACACTGCACAACTCGCAGGAGCCCTGCTTTCATCTTGATGCCAGTTCCCGCAAGAAACTCTCCAAGGTCTTGTGAAGACCATTTCTTGATGGGTCAGAGGCACAAGACCTACCCCAAGGTTACACAGTTGGTAATCTGGCTAATCGGTATATATAAATGCAGTAAGTGATGTTTATGAGTACAGTATTGTGCAAAAGTTTTCGACACGTGTGGAAAAAATTCAGCAAAGTAAGACTGCTTTAAAAAACTGAAGGGTTAATAGTTTAAGGCTAGTTTCACACTAGCGGCAAGGAACTCCGGAAGGCATTTCCGGCGGGTGAACAGCCTGTTGGATCCGTGCTGCTGCTAGTGCACACATGCCCCTGGACTACCGCTCCTGCCCCATTGACTATAATAGGGGCGGGCTGAAATTCCGGCAGCCGCACGGCAAACATGCAGAGAGGCGGCCAGAATAAAAGTACTACATGTCGTACTTTTATTCCGGCCGCCTCTCACCAGAAAAAATTAACTTTCTTATCCTTTTTGTCAGGAAAGCTAATTTGAATATGTTTCCCAACAACTCAAATCTGCCTCTCTCTTTGTCTGGGATTACATGAAAAGACTGAAGTATTTGAGCAAGACTATATCACAGAAGAACTGCGGTTAGTTCTCCAAGATGTTTGGAACAAAGTCCTCTAAAAACTGCGTGCAAGTGTACCTAGAAGAATTGATGGTGAAGGCAAAGGGTGGTGACACCAGATATTGATTGGATTCAGATTTCTCTCTTGCTCATTCACTTTGCATTTTGTTAATTGATAAAAATTAAATTTTAACACTTGTATTTTTGAAAGCATTCTTACTTTGCAATCTTTTTCCACATTTGCCTAAAACTTTTGCGCCGTACCGTATGTTTTGATTCTTTATGATCTTATACATCAGTTCCTCACATTATAAATTAGGTTTACTCCTTGGATTTGATGTCTATGCTCTTTTGCCATGTTCTATGATCGATACACTATGAAATCCCTTTTATTTTAAAGGGACATCACATCATGCTCCTAAAGAATCATACCTCCGGTGACAACTTCTACATTCTTCCATTCTTCCTTCACGCTGAAAAGAAGTCCCTTATTTCCATTGGGTTTGTCTTCATTTATATCTTCGGCCTGATGTGGAATGGAGCTATTATCATGGTCTTTACAATGAACTCCCATTTGCACATCCCCATGTACTTATTCCTCTGCAATCTATCACTGGTAGATATGTGCTACACAACAGTCACTGTCCCTAAGCTGATAGAGATCTTACTGTCTGGGAACAACATGATATCCTTTGTACAATGCTTGGCCCAGATGTACTTTTTCGCCCTCATGATAAGCGCTGAGGTAGCTATCTTGACCATCATGGCCTACGATCGCTATATTGCTATATGTATCCCACTACATTACCACCATATTTTGAGCAGGAGAAAATGCCTTTGGATCCTGATGTTGGCCTGGGTATCTGCGATCTTCAATTCAGTCTTCTTGACTAGTTTTGCTTCAACCACAGCTTGGTGTCACCCCAAGAACATCGAACACTTTTACTGTGACGTGAAGGCTTTGGCTAAGATCTCCTGCTCTGAGTTAAGGTTCCAAGCAGTCATCTTTGTCGATACGCTTTTACTTGGGTTCCTCCCATTCACTATAAGTTTAATGTCCTATGTCAAGATTCTCAGGGTGATCTTAAGCATTGCTTCCATGGAGGGCAGGAAAAAAGCCTTCTCCACCTGCTCGTCTCACTTCATTGTCCTTCTCTTCTTCTATGGAGCAGGAGTTTGTGTGTATATTAGGCCTCCAACCCAATACAGGGAAGGGCCAGAGCAGGTATTTTCTATACTGTACACCATAGTAACTCCTACCTTAAACCCTCTGATCTACAGCTTACGTAATAAAGACGTAAAAGACGCTCTAATAAAACTTATTAGGTTGAAGTCAAAGTAAGGAAAATGTGTAGTGCCCTAGAGCAGGGATACTTTGAAGTCTGGCCATTTGTGGACATTGGCGCCTGTTTGAAGTCATAAACTTCTTACATTATTTCACTATAAAGTGTTCATTTGGGCAGCACTGTGGCTCAGTTGTTAGTAGTGTTGAGTGAGCATGCCCGGCCGAACACTAGTTCGGCTTGAGCATCGCGATGCTCGGTACATCGCTGTGTTCAGCCGAATACCGCGTGTGCTCGAGCGCGATGCTCGAGTCTCCTCCCCGCACGTTTGTTGGCCACTACGCAGCCAATAAACGTGCAGGTAAGAACTGCCACTCACTGTTATGTCGTAGCCATGTTGGTTACTGGCATTACAGTGGTTGGCTGGCCGGAACGCGTCATCGGATGCGATATAGCACCTGATGACACATGGTTCGGCTCAGTCTTAGTCAGGGAGAGCTGTGCTGTAGAAGGGACAGACAGTGTAGGGAATTGAATTTTATTTTTTTTGTTAGGCAGGGTTGGACTATTGTTGTATCTGGCAGCAATATATATTATTAGCGCAACCTGCGCTAAATTGCGTTCAATTGTAGAGACCCAAAAGTCCTTTTAACCCTTTCAAGACCAAGGGTCATTGATGCCCCCTGTGTCCAGGTCAGAATTTACAGTTCTGGTAAGAACTGGTTTAAATAATAATATCTTTACAAGTGCTTTTACTTATCCAAACCATTCTGAGACTGTTTTCTATTGACACATTGTACTTCGTGATAGTGGTAAATTTGAGTCAATATATTTCATCTTTACTTATGAAAAGATCCCAAATTTACCAAAAATTTTGAAAAATTAGCAATTTTCTAAATTTCAATTTCCCTGCTTTTAAAACAGAAAGTGATACCTCATAAAATATTTATTACTTAACATTCCCCATATGTCTACTTTATGTTGGCATCATTTTGTAAATTACATTTTATTTTTTGGGACGTTAGAAGGCTTAGAATTTTAGAAGCAATTCTTAAAATTTTTAAGAAAATATCCAAAACCCACTTTTTAAGGACTAGTTCAGGCCTGAAGTCACTTTGTGGGGTTTACATAGTAAAAACCCCTCATAATTGACCCCATTGCAGAAACGACATCCCTCAAGTTACTCAAAACTTCATTTACAAACTTTGTTAACCCTTTAGGTGTTTCACAAGAATTAAAGGAAAATGGAAATTAAATTTCTAAATTTCACTTTTTTGGCAGATTTTCCATTTTAATCCATTTTTTTCTTTAACACATTGAGGGTTAACAGCCAAACAAAACTCAATATTTATAACCCTGATTCTGCGGTTTACATAAACTCCCCACATGTGGTGGTAAGCTGCTGTATGGGTGCATGGCAGGACACAGAAGGAAAGGAGCGCCATATGGTTTTTTAAGCAGATTTAGCTGGACAGGTTTTTAGGTGTCATGTCCCATTTGAAGCCCCCCAGATGCACCTTACAGTAGGAACTCCCAAAAAGTGACCCCATTGTGGAAACTAGGAAATAAGGTGCCAGTTTAACTGGTACTATTTCGTGGTGCAAATGATTTTTAATTGCTCTATATTAGGTTTTTTGTAAGGCAAGGTGACCAAAAAAATGGCTGTTTTGGAGCCTTTTTTATTTTTTATTTTTTACAACATTTATCTAACAGGGTTAGATCATGTGCTATTTTTATACAGCGGTTGTTACAGACGCAATGATATCAAATACGTCTACTTTCTTTGTTTGTTTGTTTGTTTCAGTTTTACATAATAAAGCATTTTTGGGATAAAAATTGTGTTTGTGTCTCCATTTTCTGAACGTCTTATTTCTTTTATTTTTCTGCCGATCATCTTGTGCAGGGGCTCATTTTTTGCAGAAAGAATTGACATTTTTATTGGTACCATTTTTGGGTACATATGATTTTTTTGATCATTGATTATTACACTTTATGGGGCAAGGTGACCAAAAAATTGGTTGTTTTGGCACCGTTTTTATTTATTTATTTTTACAGCGGTCATCTGAGGCGTTAGCTCATGAGACATTTTTATATAGAAGATCGTTACGGACGCGGCGATACATAATATGTATACTTTTTCCTATTTATTTAAGTTTTACACAATAATAGCATTTTTGAAACAAAAAAAAGATGTTTTAGTGTCTTCACAGTCTGAGAGCCATAGCTTTTTTATTTTTTGACCATTTGTCTTACGTAGGGTCTCATTTTTTGCGGGATGAGGTGAAGGTTAGATTGCTACTGTTTTGGGGGGCATACGCCTTTTCGATCGCTTGGTGTTGCAATTTCTGTGAAGTAAGGTGACAAAAATAGTTTTTTGGCACTGTTTTTATTTTTATTTTTTTACGGTGTTAGGTCATGTGATATTTTTGTAGAGCTGATTTTTAAGGACGCAGCGATACATATTATGTATACTTGTTAAAATGTATTTCACTTTAACACAATAATAGCATATTTGAAACAAAAAAATGATGTTTTAGTGTCTCTACGTTCTAAGAGCTATAGTTTTTTTTATTTTTTAAGCGATTTTCGTATGTAGGGGCTTGTTTTTTGCAGGATGAGGTGACAGTTTTTGATTGGTACCATTTTGTGGTTCATACGCCTTTTTGATCGCTTCATATTGCACTTTTTGTGATGTAAGGTGACAAAAATGGCACTTTTTTTTACAAGACATCCATGACCATTTCACTAATGGTTGGCAGAACTGGTCATATCATTAAAGGGATTATCCCATGACTAATGTAAAAAATAAAAATCAGACATCATATAGGACATGACAACCTCTTTCTAACAAAGCTAGAACCAGCGCTGCACCTCACATGGATCCAGAGATCTCCCCATTCACTGCTCTGCTAGATTTATATCAAGCTGAAAGCTCATGGGTAGTGTCCTTACTGCTGCAGCTAAGGGGGCGTGTCTCAGCTCTCCCTATCACAGCTAAGGGGGCGTGCCTCAGTTCTCCCTATCACAGCTAAGGGGGCGTGTCTCAGCTCTCCCTATCACAGCTAAGGAGGCGTGTCTCAGCTCTCCCTATCACAGCTAAGGGGGCAGTTAAAGGATGAAACTGAGCATGTGCGGCCATCTCAGTGAGCAGGACAAAGAAACAGATACATCTTGATGAATAACTCAGGGGCTATGCTAAATATTTAATTACATGTAATTGCAAAAGTATTCAGATCCAGGTGCTGGTTTGTAAAATGTAGAATATTTTTTGTGGGACGGACCCTTTAAGAGAACTGTGTGGTTGGAAAGGGAAGCCATAAACAATGAGTCCATCATGTTCAGTGGGAAAGACTGGACACAGGAGATAACGCTGGAGCCTGGACAGGTCAGCAAAGACTGAACACCATGTATTATAGACCACCGAGGAATGAGACATTAACCCCTTCACTACCCTTGACCACAGATGCTGGTGATATTAGATTCTCAATTGCCCTAGACCACCAGGGCTGAATAAATTAACTCCTCTGCTGCCCTAGACCACCAAGGGAAGTGATATTAAGTCCTCTAATACTCTTGATCACTAGGTTATATTAACTCTTCCACTACCCAGACCAACAGGGTCTAGTGCACTAGATTAACAGGGCTGGTAAAATTAAATTCCTGTACTGCCCTAGACCAACTGGGCTTATATTAACTCCACCTGGGCTGGTAATATTCTTTCTCCCTAGACCACCAAGACTTTTATTATTGACTCATTTACTGGCCTAGACCACAAGGGGTAATGACTTTAACCCCTTTATTACCAAAGACAATCAGGGAAGCTAGAATTAACCTGTTATCTA
This sequence comes from Bufotes viridis, assembly GCA_033119425.1. Classification (NCBI taxonomy): domain Eukaryota; kingdom Metazoa; phylum Chordata; class Amphibia; order Anura; family Bufonidae; genus Bufotes; species Bufotes viridis. The sequence continues at coordinate 7,621,872 of CM065595.1, read as the reverse complement.
CTCTAAACCACCAAGGAAGTCTTTTTCTTTACATGTACTCATAGTTGGTGTCCAGTTCTCACTGCCCACCCCCTTAACAATGACATCCATAGCACTTTGCTCCCTTAACAGTGACCTCCAAAGTACACTGTCCCCTTAACAATGACCTCCACAGCAGCCCACCCCCTTAACAGTGACCTCCACAGAACCCCGCCCCCTTAACTGTGACCTCCACAGTGCCCTGCCTTCTTTACACTGACCTACACAGTGGCCAGTCCTTTAAAAGTTACCTTCACAGTGATCCGCCCCCTTAACAATCACCCAATAATACCCAGCACCCTTAAACGTAACCTCCTGTGCTGCCCACTAGCAGTGACATCCACAGTACCCCGCTGCCTTAATAGTGAGCTCCACAGCAGCTGCACCTTTAATAATGACCTCCACAGTCCCCTGCCCTCTTCACAGTAACCTCCACAATGCCTGTCCCTTTAATAGTGACCTCCACAGCGGTCCACCCCTTAACAGTGACCTCCACAGTGCCCTGCCCTCTTAACACAGTGCCCTCCCCTTTAATAGTGACCTCCACAGCGGTCTGTATCCTTAACAGTGACTTCCACAGTGCCCTGCCGTCTTAACAATAACCTCCACAGCGCCTGTCCCTTTAACAGTGACCTCCACAGTGGCTGCCCCTTTATTGGTACAGTACCCCATCTCCTTAACATTGATTTCCACAATAACCCACCCCCTTAACAGTGACCTCTACAGTGCCCTGCCCTCTTAACACAGTGTCTGCCCCTTTAATAGTGACCTCCACAGTAGTCTGTATCCTTAACAGTGACTTCCACAGTGCCACAATAACCTCCACAGCGTCTGTCCCTTTAACAGAGACCTCCACAGTACCCCGTCTCCTTAACAGTGATTTCCACAATAACCCGACCCCTTAACAGTGACCTCCACAGCACTCTGTTCCCTTAAAGGGTTTCTGCCATCAGAATTAACCCTATTAAACTAGCTGACATCAGCAGTTTGTGTCCTTCACTCACTGCGCCTGCGCTGAATACTGAATGGGACGGTGCAGGCGCGAGATACATGGCAGACAGGACCGGCAGGAGGAGACCAAGGCTGCCTGGCCCTGTCAATCAAGTGCAGCGGGGCCTGTCCAGAGGTGGGAGAACGGAGCTTCTAGGAGCAGGGTCAACACCCCCCCTGCTCCGAGAGGCTAATTAGCATATTATAAAAGTTAGATTTCTGGAGTAACGGGGGCCAAGTCGGAATAGGCTAGTTAGGTTCAGCTGACATTAGCACATTGCTAATGTCAGCTAGTTTAATAGGGTTAATAATGATGACAGAAACCCTTTAAAATGTGACCTCCCTGTGCAGCGTGCGGCAGGTTTATCATCAGGACGGACACTGTGCACATATCTCACGGTGACGATAACCATCTCAGACGTCTTCTAATACTTGTCTTACAGAACAGAGCAGTATCTACAATAGCAATAGTCGGCTTCCTGACACACAGCACTAGCATTTCCCGGCAGACACCACTAGGGGGAGCTCAGTGCACACAGATTTATAAAGCTTCCATTCTGTTCAGGGCCGTCTACATTTATTAGCACTGAGCTAAAATGTAAGAGTATAGCGCTCAGAGGGCTGTGTGTGTATAGGTATATATATATATATATATATGTGTGTGTGTGTGTGTATATATATATGTGTGTGTGTGTGTGTGTATATATATATGTGTGTGTGTATAAATATATATATACATATACAGTGTGAAAAATAAGTATTTTATACACTGGCAATTTTGCAAGTTTTCCCATCTGCACAGAATGGAGAGGTCTGTAATTTTTATCGTAGGATCACTTCAACTGTGAGAGACAGAATCTAAAAAAAAAACTGAAAATCACATTGTACGATTTGTAAATAATGAATTTGCATTTTATTGCATGAAGTATTTGATACAATGGTAAAACAGATCCTAATATTTGGTACAGAAGCCTTTGTGGTCAGACGTTTCCTGTAGTTCTTGACCCGGTTTGCACACAGTGCAGAAGGGATTTTGGCCCACTCCTCCATACAGAACTTCTGTAGATCTTTCAGGTTTCGGGGCTGTCGCTGGGCTACGTTAAATTTCAGTTACCTCCAAAGATTTTCGATTGGGTTCAGGTTTGGAGACTAGCTAGGCCACTCCAGGACCTTGAAATGCTTCTTACGGAGCTTGTGTGTTTTGGGTCATTGCCATGCTGGAAGACCCAGCCACGACCCATCTTTAATGCTTTTACTGAGGGAAGGAGGTTGTTGACCAAAATCTCCCGATACATGGCCCCATCGTCCCTTTAATATGGTGCAGTCGTCCTGTCCCCTTTGCAGAAAAGCACCCCCAAACTATGATGTTTCCACCCCCATGCTTCACGGTTGGGATGGTGTTCTTGGGGTTGTACTCATCCTTCTTCTTCCTCCAAACACGGCGAGTGGCGTTGATACCAAAATGGTCTATTTTGGTCTCATCTGACAATATGACTTTCTCCGATGCCTCCTCTGGATCATCCAGATGGTCATTGGGGAATTTCAAAGGGGCCTGGACATGTGCTGGCGTGAGCAGGGGGACCTTGCATGCCCAGCAGGATTTTAATCCATGATGGCGTAGTGTATTATTAACGGTAATCTTTGAGACTGTGGTCCCAGCTCTCTTCAGATCATTGACCAGGTCCTCCCGTGTAGTCCTGGGCTGATTCCTGACCTTTCTCAGAATCATCCTTACCCCATAAGGCGAGATCTTGCAAGGAGCCCCAGACCAAGGAATATTGTCAGTCATTTTGTATTTCTTCCATTTTGTAATAATTGCACCAAACGGTTGTTGCCTTCTCACCGAGCTGCTGGCCTATTTTCCTTTAGCCGACCCCAGCTGTGTGCAGGTCTACAATTACGTCCCTGGTGTCCGTAGACAGCTCTTTGGTCTTGGCCATGGTGGAGAGGTTGGACTGTGATCGAGTGTGTGGACAGGTGTCTTATATACAGGTAACGAGTTCAAACTGGTGCAATTAATACAGGTAATGAGTGCAGAGTAGGAGGGCATCTTAAAGAAAAACTAACAAGTCTGTGAGAACTAGAATTCAATGTACATGTGATTTTCTAGATTTTTTTAGATTCTGTTTCTGTTGAAGTGTACCTACAATAAAAAGGAGGCAGAATCTCAGTTTTTCCTGATGAAGGGGAGACACTTACCTGAAACGCGTTGTATATATCTGCATAATTAAATACTGAAAGCTACATTTCATTGAATCTTCTGGCTGGTTCCTTGCGCCGAGGGATGTTCATGTGTCTTGGCAAACTCTTAGAATCACTTCACTCTTCACTTATTTAGTCAGTTAAGGGGCCAAAACTGACCAAATAACTCAAGTGTGAACTCAGCCTTACAGGTCAATATGACCATGCAGAGGCCCAAGATCCTACTATAGCGTGAAAAAGCCCACTCCTTTTACACCGTCGTCAGCTGATTCCACATAGATGTCTACAGAACCTGTTCTATTAAACGCTGATACAAGTAGAGCCCCTGACAAAGTGGAAAGGGTGTCAGCAGTAAGTTTGTGTGGACGTCACTGATTATTTTGCCCTTCCTCTGATCCGTCATAAGAACAACCCCAAAAAACGGATCCTGTCTTTTGGGCATCCGTCTTCACATGGTCAGTATTTGCTCAAAAATCCATCAGTATTGCTAAGGCCAAAAAAAAACAGGAGTGGATCCAAAACAGAGATGACTCCTGAATGGAATATTTGCATGTCTTCTGTGTTTTGTACCCACTCCTGCTTTTGGCTTCAAAATCAGGAGCCAATCCTGATGCAAAATAGGGCCATGTGATACAGGCCTTACGGATGCTCCACAGACAGGATCCATCGTGTGTCTCATTGACAGATCAGAAGAAGGGTTGCTTCCTGCCAGGAGGGAGAGTTCTTGTTGAGACACAGAGAGGAGAGGAAGCACACTGCAGAGCTCCTGCTCCTGAAAGGAATTCTCCAGAGAGAACAACTAAAGTCCTCCTGAAGTAAACCCTTGAGAAGTCAGACAGCAGAGTGAACCGCTAACAGCTGGATCAAAGGAGCAGCTAGAAGATGAGGGGCTACAGCTAATAGATATGAGACAAAAAGAAAAAAAAAGAAGGAGCGTTAGATCTCCAAGTGGGATTGAAGGGCTGAAGAGGCAGCCCAAGTTCCTAGGAGGAGAGAGCGCCAGGGGACAATTGGCTAAGATGGGACGAGAAGGATGAGTAAAGGAAAGTCCAGTGAGGATTAGGCAGCTTGGATTGCAGAGGAGGCAAAATAAAAGCAGTTCAAACAACACTGGTGGTTGTTGCACTTGTACTCACTTCACTAGGAGGGGTGTAAGATAAGCTCAAGACACTTACATCTTAAACCCCTCCCCGCCGAGGTCGCTTGTAGATGTTGACTCTATGGGGCCTCTATGGTCATTTAGGTGTTCTTTATTAGTAGAAATAAGCTCGACGCGTTTCGGGGGTTAAGTACAATCCCCCTTCTTCAGGAGAAGGATATCAAAAAGAACACCTAAATGACCATAGAGGCCCTTGGTTCATCTTTTGGGACCACCAGGCTGACTCAACATCTACAAGCGACCTCGGTGGGGAGGGGTTTAAGGTGTAAGTGTCTTGAGCTTATCTTACACCACCCCTCCTAGTGAAGTGAGTACAACTGCAACAACCACCAGTGTTGTTTGAACGGCTTTTATTTTGCTGAATTGAATCGACTCGATCATTTGATCATTTTATGACTTACTGTAAATGTAAGAGGTTTTAATCCAACAGATATTTTATGTCTATTTTTAAGTCCTCTGTATTCGCACTAGACAATTAAATACTCACCTCCACCTCACTATTCCTCCCTTTTCCCACTACTGTCCGCACGGTATCTGGCGCTCCTTGGCTACAGCTAAGAAACCCTAACCCCAAACTACCACTGGGCCAGTTAAAGCGAACATCTAGATATCTACACTTACAAGTAATAAATACCTGCCGCCATATTCCTTACTGGTGGCAGAAAACTGCACTTGGAATCTGCTGCTATTGAATGTACCTGAAGGTATACTTTACTGTTATACGTTCACTTCCGGACTCATTCTCCAGGAGGCAATGGCCTGAGGACACCGTGACACAACACTTCATCAGGGCTACTACCACTCCCATCCTCTACACCGGCTTCTCAGGGGCTTGCTGTACTCTAATCCCCCACCAATTTTAGCCTGCCGAAGTTCTCCGGATCTGACCAGACAAAAATTGCTGCATGCAAAGGTTTTTGTCCAGCCAAATTTCGGCATATACGTCAGGGAGCGGGCGAATCCCCGCCGCATCCTATTATAGTCGGCGGGCACAGCGCTATTTGGCTATGCTCAAGCAGGCAGGTCTCTGCCGGAACAGCCTGACGGGTTTCTTTGATGCATGAGTGAAACTAGCCTTACACGTAGGCTAAGCAGCGAGTGTTCAATGTCAGGCAGCAGCTGCAAAAGCAAATAACATTTTAGGGTACATAAAAAGAGAGATAAAAACCAGTGATCCCAATGTAATATGAACCTTATAAATCCCACATCTTGAATATGGGATTCAATTTTGGGCTTCCTATACTATAAAGAATACAGGAGGGCTAGAAAGGGTTCAGAGGCGGGCGACCAGAGTATCAAATGAGATGGAAGGACTCAAAATGAGAGGCCTAGAAAACTGGGCTGGTTCAGCTTGAAAGAAAAGAGGTGACGTCATTTATATGTATAAATACGTGTGATCAAGGCCAAGAAATGGCACAGGAGTTATTCATTCCAAGAACTTTACAAAGGACCAGGAGACATTCTTTATGTGTGGAGGAGACAGGAAAGGATTCTTTACAGTTAGAGCAGGAATACCATGGAATGCCAGACCCCCAAAACGTAGTAATGGCAGATACTATACCGGCATTTAAAAAAGAGGCAAGTGGCTTATCTAATATGAGAAGCGATAGTATCTGTAGGTAAGGATGTCCCAGTTCACTGACAGCAAGCAGAGAACCTGAACATAAAGGACAATGAATACCTTTGCATTTTGCAAGGATTACTCTTAGGGCTCATGCACCTGAAAGTATTTTCTTTCCGTGTCCTTTCTGTTTTTTTGCGGAACCAATCATTTCAATGGGTCCACAAAAACACGAACTTACTCCGTGTTCATTCAGTTTCCTTATGTCCGTTCCGCAAAAAAAATAGAACGTGTCCTACTGTTGTCCGTATTTTTAGCCGATCCGTGTTTTGCGGTCATGTGGATGAGCCCTTAGGCTGGGTTCACATCGCATTTTCCCCATCCGTTTAACGTATACAAAAAAATGTATACGTCAAACAGATGCCTCAGGCTGATGCCGTACAGTGCCATCTGGACACCATAGAGTTCCATTGTAAAAAAAAAACATAAAAACATATATTTTTTTTTACCATAGTAAAAAAAGTATATGTTTTTTTTACTAGACTCTGCAGGATGCAGAATGTAATGCGCTGCGTTTTTGTATCGTACACGTCGAAGAAGGCATAAAGCGTGATGTGAACCCTTAATTGATAGGAAACTGAAAGATCCCTCCAATCAGCTCCGCGTACCGCTATTGCTTGTATGACATCGCCACCTGGTGGTCTTTTATAGTCTTACACGTACATAGGCGAGCTCTGCTGCTATTGCAGGAGTTGGAGATTATTAATCCCGGCAGTTTAACCCCTTAGATGCCGTTATCAAAAGCGACCGTGGCATCTAAGGGTTTAGACTGAGAGAAGGCGTTCCCTCTGTCAGCCCTCGGCCCATCCAAGTAAAGAGACTGTGCGGTGCCAAGAGGTGGTCTAAATGTTGGTGTCTGGGTCTGCCCTTTATGGAAGCCTAGCAGGCCAGAGGCAGGGTCTGACAGGCCGCCCTTTGGTGTGAAATTAACAGGTATGACACACTGCAGTACTGTGGACTATAAAAAGTGAAAAAAGTGTCATCAAATGTTTAAAAAAAAGTTTAAAAAAAGTATAAGGCCCCGTGACGTGAACGCATAGCACCCGCACTGAATCCGGACCCATTCACTTCAATGGGTCTGTGTACATGATGTTGTTTGTAAACCTTCAGTTTTTTTTATCAAAACACATTGCACTTGCGCGGAAAAAACTGAACAACTGAACGCAATTGCAGACAAAACTGACTGAACTTGCTTGCAAAATGGTGCGAGTTTCACTGAACGCATCCGGACCTAATCCGTCACGCTCGTGTGAAAGAGGCCTAAAAAGTATAAAAACAAACAAAATGTGTATTTTCTCTTCTAAACAGTGATTTAATATATCAAAAATAAAACAATAAAAAATGGCGCACAATTGATATCGCTCCACCCAACACGTCGCTACCTATAGAATTGTTATTTGAAAAATAATTTAAAATTTAAAATAAATATGAAAATGCCTTTTCTCTTAGTTTCACATTCCAAAATCTGAATAAAAAGTGATGAAAAAGTCGTACAGACCCTGAGATGGTGTCAATAAAAAAATAAAATGTGAAAAGTGTGGACAAAATGGACATTAATTGTAATAGACTGCAATAGAATCTGCCTGCGGTCACCACTAGGGGGAGCTCACTGTCTGCAGATTCTTACAGCTCCCATTAATCAGTAATCATTTAGTATACTACAGATTTTCGGTTGTTTGCATTCTTTGATACAGCAGCAGAAGAAGGGGGTGGTAGCAGCAGTCGCAGCGACAGGCCAGAGCTGGCAGTGTCATCTGACGGTCGTGTTTTGACCAGTAACCCAGCGGTCCTTGAATGGTTGACTCGGTCTTCAACTTTATCTCAAGTGACATCAGACACCCCCAGCCAGGAGTCGGTGGGTTCCTCTGACACCACACTTAGTTGGCATGGCTAGGGAACAAGCTCTGTGCCCCACCTGTCCTGAACCTGCCTCTTTCATCTGTTCCTTAGGCTCTGGAAGTATTGTATGCTGCCAGCTCGGCTCCGCTTTTCAGCGAGAACGAGATTAGAGAGGACCAGGGCCTGCTCCAGGTTCATGTGGGCCCTTGGGTGATAAAATCTCAGTGGGCCCCCTTACAAAGTGATAATTCTCTGAATACAGATAATATAGTAGATTTCCCCTGCAGTCCTATGTAACAGCACAGATAACACTAGTGCTAATAATATGTTAGTATTACCTGCAGTCCTATGTAAAACCACAGATAACACTATTGCTGATAATGTGGTAGTGTTACCTGCAGTCCTATGTAAAACCACAGATACCACTAGTGTAGGTCATGTGGTAGTGTTACTTACGAGTTATGTCCTTAGTGTGCCTCCCTGTGTCTCTCCCACGGACTCCATGCTGGTGGCTCTGCCTCCTCTTCCATCTTCTTCTTCTTGCCCCGCACAGAACGTCCTGATGCAGCTGCGTCAAGACAAAGGAACACTGTGGGCATGGTGATAGTGACACACACACACAGAGACACACACCCTGCTAGGCCTCACCACACTCCAGCCAGGCTCCTCTCTGCACAGGAACACACAGGGTCACTAGTGAGGTGGCAGGAGGAGGGGGAGAGTCACTAGTGGGGTGACAGAAGGAAGAGGGAGCAGGGTCAGTAGTGGGGTGACAGGAGGAGGGGGAAGCAGGGTCACTAGTGAGGTGACAGGAGAAGGGGGGAGTCACTAGTGGGGTGACAGGAGGAGGGGGAGCAGGGTCAGTAGTGGGGTGGCAGGAGGAGGGGGGAGCAGGATCACTAATGGAGTGACAGGAGGAGGGGGGAGCAGGGTCACTAGTGGGGTGACAGGAGGAGGGGGAGCAGGGTCACTAGTGGGGTGACAGGAGAAGGGGGAGCAGAGAACTGTGAGACTGGACAGAACCATGATTGGGGGAGGAGGGAGTCACTTACTTGAAGACTGACAGGTCGGACTTCTTAGTTCTCCAGCGGCTCTGTCATGTTTCCTTGGGTCCTTGCGCAGCGCACCATGCTCTCCTTACTACAGCCACCTTGGGCCCTCCTCCTTCCAGCTCCCTCCGGCTTTCTCTGCTGCAGGGCCTGCCATTCCAGCCAGTGTACTCACGCAGGTGCACATGCACGCAGCGCACTGACGCTCCACACTCTGCAGGCCTGGAGATCTTTTATGATGGAGGCAGCGCTGCACAGTGCCAGCAACAGTTTGTAAAAAAATTTAAAGGGACCGCGCAGAAACGAGTGGGCCCCCTAAAAGCAGTGGGCCCCTGGCACTTGCCCGGGATTGCCGGGTGCTGGCGCCGGCCCTTGAGAGGACAGTAAGCAGCTACTGCCCAGCCAAGATGTGGAGGAGAGATCCACTGCTTCCTCCTGTAGGCGGGCGAGTAGCGACAATGCGAGTCGTGTAGGAGCTGGTGTTGTGAGTGGTCAGGCACGTAGCCCTGAGACTGGTGAGGGTGACATCAGTGATGTGCAGACAGTAGTGGACGATGATGTGGCTGATCGCATGTAGCAGCCGGGTAAAGAAGGTCCTTCATCATCATCGGGAGAAGAGGGTGGCAGTTTACGCATGAGGCAGTGGCTGAGTCACAGTGGCCCTCAGTCAGCAGGGTGGCAGCATAGTGATGTCTGGAGCCAAACGTGGAAGGGGTAGACCGGGGTAGACCACCCGCTACGCAGCAGCCTACCTGTCCCGAAAGAACTGGCGGTGGAGAGGTTCACGGAGGCAGCTGTAGTAGTCAGTTAGCATGGAGTGGTGGGGGGAAAATGCCAAAATTGCCGGTGTGGGAATTTTTTATCAAGCCACAAGATGACGTCAGCGTGGCCATTTGTAGAATCTGTGGGCAGAAGGTGAAGCCTGGCCAGGGTGCCAATGTTGGCACCACGGCCCTGTTTCAGCACATGCAGCTGCCTGGGAAAACCGTGGCGCTCATGTAATGGTACAGCCTGACGCAGCAACCGCTGCATCACCCGGTGGCCCACACCCCGTCTCCAGCAGTCAAGGCTCCACCACCCAAGCTGAAGGGAGCTGTGTTTCCTTCCCATCATCTACTGGTGATTGCAAAAGGACAAAAGGATATGTGTACTTATTCAACAGCGCAGAAGCTAAACGTGCTCCTAGCCAAGTTGCTGGTGCTACAGTCCCTCCCCTTCCATGTGGTGGACTCTGCACCTTTTAGAGAACTGATGGCTTGTGCCGAGCCAAGGTGGAGACTCCCAAGCTGTCAATACTTCTCCAAAAAGGCTGTACCAGCCCTGCACATGTATGTTGTTGGAGCTCTAACATATATGTCCTTTAAGGGCCACTGGGTAAATGTGGTGCCTACCGAGCCACACCAGCAACTTAGCCAAGTGACAGCACTGCTGCCATCGCGTTCTCAAACTGTGAGTCCTGCGCCAATCGCCTCCTCTGCACCTGATTTGCCTAGGCGACCGGAGTCACACCGGGGAGGAACTGCTCCGTCTCCTTCAAGAGGAAATCAAATCCTGGCTCTCTCCTCGCCAACTGAAAATCGGAACCATGGTCACAGACAACAGGAAGAACATTGTGTCGGTGCTGTGTCAATAGGGCTGACCCATGCACCCTGCATGGCGCACATCTTTAATCTGGTTGTAAAGCGATCCTTGAAGTCTTCCACTCAACTACAAGACATCCTGAAAATGGCCAGGCACTTAAGACACTCCTACACTGCAAAACACACCCTCCTTGAGCAGCAAAGGCAGAATAGCATTCCCCAACATCACCTGATATGCAATGTTTCCACCCGTTGGAACTCCACCCTCCACATGTTGGACTATATGAGAAGAGGAAGGCCCTAAACGATTTCTTGATGATGCAGGCGGACAGGAGCACTACCCTGTGTAACTTTGATATTAGCCAGTGGAAGCTCATGCGTGACACTTGCCAGGCCCTATGAGGAGGCCACTTTATTTGTCAGTCACGAGGAATACGGGATGAACGACGTTATTCGACTCCTTCACGTCCTGGAGCAGATGCTGATAAATCAGGCTGGCTAGGGGACAGGAGACGTGGCACCTACATCTCACGGCCACCTGAGCCCTGTAGGGGCTGAACTGGAGGAGGAGGAGGAAGACATTCACACCCAAGTAATGAATACAGACAGGAGGAGCTAGAGGGTGATGAAGAAAACCAGACAGATGACCCAGACACACCGTGGCAGTTTGCAGTGACGATGGAAGCAAGAAGCCCCTCCGAGTCCCTTGCGCAAATGTCCAGATGCATGCTGAGTTGCTTGCGTAGTGACAGCCGTATTATCACCATTCAGCAGAGGGATGACTACTGACTCTCCGCCATGTTAGACCCTCATTACCACTCCAAAATGGGGTCCTTTTTTACATCCGCGGGAGGATAAACTGAACTACTATCAAGACATCCTATGTAGTCAGTTGGCCGCTGACTATGAGTACCATTGCCCATCCTAACGAAGGTCTGAGCGGAGGGGCCCTCTGCTCTCACGTTCCACTGCTGGAAGGGGGTCGGGGGGCAGGAGCAGCACCAGCTCCATCTACAGCAACTTAAGTCTGGAGTCTCGAATTAGCAGTTTTTTTCACCTGCCTACTGAAGAAACCACCCTGCTGTCCCACATCCAAGATCCCCTGGACTACTGGGCAGCCAAACTAGATTTGTGGCTACAACTGGCAGTGTTTGTCTTGTACAAGCTTTCCTGCCTGGCCAGTAGTGTGATATAAGAAAAGGTGTTTAGTGCAGTGGGGGGCATAGTTACCTCAAGGAGAACTCGCCTTTCCACTCTTCATGCTGTTGCCACCTCGCCACTCTGTGACTGTGGTAGCCACCTCTCCATGCTGTGACATGGCCATTATGTTGACTCGTCATGCGATTGCCACCTCACCTCTCTGTGACTGGGCCACTAGGTTGACTTCTCATGCGGTTGCCACCTTCCCCATATTGTAACTGGGCCACTATGTTGACTCCTCATGCAGTTGCCACCCTCCCCACACTGTAACAGGTCCACTATGTTGACTCCTCATGTGGTTGCCACCTCACCACTCTGTGATGGGGCTATTGTGCTGACTCCTCATGCGGCTACCACCTCTCCATGCTGTGACATAGCCATTATGTTGACTCGTCATGCGATTGCCACCTCACCTCTCTGTGACTGGGCCACTAGGTTGACTTCTCATGCGGTTGCCACCTTCCCCATATTGTAACTGGGCCACTATGTTGACTCCTCATGCAGTTGCCACCCTTCCCATACTGTAACTGGGCCATTGTGATGACTCCTTATGTGGCTGCCACCTCCCCATGCTGTGTCTTGGCCACTATCTTGACTCCTCATGTGGTTGCCACCTCACCACTCTGTGACTGGGCCATTGTGTTGACTCCTTGTGTGGTTGTCCCCTTCCTACTCTGTGACTAGGCCACTATGTTAACTCCTCATGTGGTTGCCAATCTCACCATACTGTAACTGGGCCACTGTGTTGACTCCTCATGCAGTTGACACTTTACAATTCTGTGACTTGGCCATTGTGTTGACTCCTCATAGGATTGCCACCTCCCTACTCTGTGACTGGGCCACTATGTTGACTCCTCATGCTGTTGCCACTCCCCCCATACTGTAACTGGGCCACTGTGCTGACTCATCATGCAGTTGCCACTTCACCAATCTGTGACTGGGCCATTTTGTTGACTCCTCATGCGGTTGCCACCTTCCTACTCTGTTACTGGGCCACTATGTTGACTCCTCATACGGTTTCCATCCTCTCCATACTGTAACTGGGCCACTATGTTGACTCCTCTTGTGGTTGCCACTCTGAGCATACTGTAACTGGGCCACTATGTTGACTTACCATGCAGTTGCCACCTCACCACTCTGTGACTGAGCCACTATGTTGACTCCTCATACGGTTGCCACCCTCTCCATACTGTAACTGGGCCACTGTGTTGACTCCTCATGCAGTTGCCACCCTCCCCACACTGTAACTGGGTCATTGTGATGACTCCTCATGCAATTGCCACCTCCCTACTCTGTGACTGGACCACTGTGTTGACTCCTCATGCTGTTGCCACTCTTCCCACACTGTAACTGGGTCACTATGTTGACTCCTCATGCGGTTGCCACTTCACCACTCTGTGACTGGGCCAGTATGTTGACTCTTCATGCGGTTGCCACCTCTCTACTCTGTGACTGGGCCACTATGTTGACTCTTCATACGGTTGCCGTCCTCTCCATACTGTAACTGGGCCACTATGTTGACTCCTCATGTGGTTGCCAGAACAGTTGTAACAGAACAGGTTCTGTAGAAATCTGTGGAATCTTCCAAGCTATAGTAGGATCTTGGGCCTCTGCACGGTTCTTTATACCTGACGCTAACATTGACCTGTAAGGCTGAGTTCACACTTGAGTTAATTGGTCAGTTTTAGCCCCGTAACTGCCCAAATAAGTGAAGTGTGCAGTGATTCTAAGAGCGAAGCCTGTTATCTGCATGTCATACGGACTCACAGTATTGTTTCACAGCAGACTCCCTATGCGCGTTACTGCAAGACACAGTGTTCTACCCCACTATACAGGCTCTCTGCAGCCAGAAAATAGCAGATTTTTAACGCGATTCATTACAAATAACTTGCTCACCTTTAGTCGTAACCATGAAAACGAGCAGTGTATAATGTGACGGGAAAATGAATTCAGATTACATAACGTATCTCAATAATATAACGTGGTCTCAAAAAGCAGAAAATGCTCAACCCCATATGCAGCTGTGCATCTATAAACCGGGAGAGCAAATCCTGCACATGTGGTCCATTGCTAATGGCGATCCCCAGCAAGAAATGCATACAATGGACGATGCCCGCAGCTGACCACAAGTGCCACATAGACATCCTACACCAGATAGCAAAATGTGTGGATGTAATCGACTTTATCAAATAAACATTTAGAACAATAGGTGACTACTGTGGTGGATGCAATCAACAAAATCTGACTAAACCCTCACAATGACGTTTAAATGAGACTTTCGCCAATAAATCTTTATATAAAGAACATACCAGAGCCCGCAAACCCCGTCAAGGTATCTCAAGTAACGTGGGACCTGACGCTAACCGACCTGTGCCATATGGGCAATACCAGGGGCCAGGGGGTGAATCACAGAAGCGTAAGGTCCGACTCACAGCAAACAGCTCCCAGTTGCCTCCAGTGCGAAACCACACATGCAATGGGAGGAGGGAGGAGGCTGTGAGTCCCCCCAAAGCTGACTGATATGGTGCAGGCCTCACAGGTGCACCTAATGCTGCCCATAGATGAAAGTAGGCGCACTATACAAATAACATAACAATATAACGAGGTCTCAAAAAGCAGAAAATGCTTAACCCCATATGCAGCTGTGCATTTATAACCGGGGGAGCAAATCCTGCACATGTGGTCTACTGGCCCCTGGTATTGCCCATATGGCACAGGTAGGTTAGCGTTAGGTCTCGCGTCACCTGAGATACCTTGACGGGGTTTCCGGGCTCCAGTATGTCCTTCATATAAGGATATATTGGCTAAAGTCTCATTTTAACATCAGTGTGAGGGTTTAGTCAGATTTTGTTGATTGCATCGACCACAGTAGTCACCTATTGTTCTAAATGTTTATTTGAAAATGAATTCAACCAGCAAAGGAGACAATATGGAGAATCACAATACATTAGTAAGGGCCTGGTATTAACTTTCTCTACATAATAAATGCCATTTGCTGAAGTGAGAGGACCCCTTTATTATACTTTGTATTAGCATCAGTTATGATTGCTATTACTATAACCTGCAGGAGATAGATAGATAGATAGATAGATAGATAGATAGATAGATAGATAGATAGATAGATAGGAGATAGATAGATAGATAGATAGATAGATAGATAGGAGATAGATAGATAGATAGATAGATAGATAGATAGATAGATAGTTAGATAGATAATAGATAGATAGATAGATAGATAGATAGATAGATAGATAGATAGATAGGAGATAGATAGATAGATAGATAATAGATAGAAGTAGGTGAAGGAGGTAGCAGCACACTCGTAGACTGTGGGTGCAAATCAAGGCCTAAGGACTGGCATCAAAGTCCATAATATATAAACTGAAAGAAGGGCCAGCAGCACTCGATAAATCCGTGAACAACGTTTATTCACCCAGTGTTCGGAACAAACAGCAACGTTTCGACTGCTTGTTGCAGTCTTTCTCAAGCCATGGCTTGAGAAAGACTGCAACAAGCAGTCGAAACGTTGCTGTTTGTTCCGAACACTGGGTGAATAAACGTTGTTCACGGATTTATCGAGTGCTGCTGGCCCTTCTTTCAGTTTAGATAATAGATAGATAGATAGATAGATAGATAGATAGGAGATAGATAGATAGATAGATAGATAGATAGATAGGAGATAGATAGATAGATAGATAGATAGATAGATAGATAGATAGATAATATTATACATCCAGATATTGGCTTTGATCTTTACGCTGTGACTCAAGTTTTGCTTCATTAAAAATAAAGTTCTGGAAACAAAGCTCGTGTCGTATCGGGAGAGACTAATCATCCCTCGAGTGGCCTATTCCAATGTAACTCCGGGAAATCAAGCAGAAATCCTATACTGAGATCAATTCATTAGCCGAAGAAGAAAAACAGAAGTGATACAGTCCTGCAGAGCGAGAGGCGTGGGAATAAAACCTGCTCCACCTGCGGGAGCTCGGAGCTGAGTAATTGCCAAGAGCTTCTACTTCTTAGTTAACCGTTTTACCTACTCGGTGAATAAACAGTATTGAGCTATAACATTACAGCGGAGGCCTCCTGGTCCTGGAGAATCCATGATAATCCAAGGCCTTGACTGGTCTCCTCCTGTCCTTGTCCCAGAAATTAAATTCAACCTTTCTTTATCTGTATCTGTTTTTGCGGCAGTGGTAATGGTGGCCATGACATATGTCGTTGGGTGAGGACAGTCCCTTTTGTTATCTGCCGTGATCTGAGCGGTAACCTGGCAGCAGGTGTTTCATTTCCCTGCAGCACCACCACAGGTGAAATGAAGTACTGCAAGGTTATTACAATCAAAGGCCTCATAAAGGGTCATGGTAGACAATGATGGTGACTTCCCCGTCATCAAATAGGTTGAGGAAGGCTACACTAAACACTTACCACAGCCTTACAATAGTGAGGTTCTGCCACCAGGTGGCACCGTGGCATTTTAGATACACATAATAAACTGTACAAGTACCTCATACACAACGCTACTGTTCACGTGGACCATTCCAGGCCATGTACCAGGGACTCCGTCTAGATCAGGTATCCTCAAACTGCGGCCCTCCAGCTGCTGTAAAACTACAACTCCCACAATGCACTGCTGTAAGCTGATACCTGTAGGCTGTCCAGGCATGCTGGGAGTTGTAGTTTTGCAACAGCTGGAGGGCCGCAGTTTGAGGATGCCTGGTCTAGATCATAAATATAAGTTGCAGTTATCTGTTTATTTGAAAGGGGGCGCTACCCTACCACCTTAAAGACTCGGCTTTTAACGCACAGATATATCGGGTCCTCCAGAGGGAGACGCTCTTTGTAGCCGCTCTTATCCACTATAGACAGCCATTTTGCTGTCTTCCTCTTACTTGCTGCCTCACCCCATCCGTATCTCTATCCTGCCATAGATTCTTTATATTATCATGCAGCACGCCCGCCTGCAGAGGAAAGAGCAAGGGCAGTGGAGATCAGAGGGGATGGCAGTGGTGGCGATGAGGATGGTTGTAGTCCTTTTGATGGCTAATCTCTGCTCCAGGGTCGGGCGTGCAGTGGTTGGTTCTGTCCCTTGAATCACACCCTAGACTTGGGGGTCTCCTGCCTCGTGGTAGCTGGGGTGCATTTGATGTTGGGTGAATGGGTAGCAGGATGCAAGGCAGGAGAGCAGTGGACCGATAGGAAGACCAATGACCAGGCCAATAACAGTCCCTTTATTGGGGATGATGGGTGTCACTGTTCCGAAGTGTTTCACAGAGTAGGCTTTTCCCAAGGGCTGTGTATAGTGTCTTTCTATAGATACAAGCAATCTTTCCAAATGACCAAAGGCGTGGAATCACTCTTAAAGGGGCTATCCAAGAATTGATGGGATTATCCAGAAGTTACCTATCCTCAGGATAGGGCATCATTATCACATCAGCAAGGAGTCCACATCCAGAAATCCCCACCGATCAGTTGTTTCAGGGAGCATCTGCGCTCACCAGGCTCCCAGCAGTTTGCCAAGTGCAATACATCGTATAGTGGCATGGTATAGTTCTTGGTATTGCAGCTCAGCCTCATTGACTAGGCCATGTGACCAATGTACGGTGAAGTACCATGGCCTAGGATGAGACCAGCTGCCCAAGGAGCTCCAGCCTCTTATTACAGCTGATCAGCAGGAGTTCTGGGTGTCAAACCCTTTATGATCTGATATTAATGAGCTATCCAGAGGATACATCATCCATATAAATTCCCCTTTAATGTCTATCTGCAATGCCCAACTACAAGGCGCAATCCTTGATCGGATGGCCAGACCATCTCAGTAGTGTGGTGGGTGGCAGAAGCAATATAACCCAAACCACATGCAGTAAAGTCTACAGCCACATGCATGCATTACCTTTACTATCCCTGTCAAAGAACTGTCCCTTAAGTTTGGTCCTCAACCTTCTGTAAAAGTTCACTGCTTCTTTCCCATGGTGGTTGGTTCTTAGCAAAGTTGCTTTCCTAGCAGCTTTCTCTTACTTTCCAGGGGAAAATGTGGCCAGCCCAGCACCAAGCACCTAGACCGCCAGTCCCTATGAGTGACTCCTCAGCTTTCTACTGCTGGCCACTCCCCTTGGTGAACTAAAGCTTTCATTTACATAAAGGTTTGCCCACGTCCATGACCAGCAAGCCACCCATGGCTATCTATGCCTCAGCAACCCATTCTACCAAATATGGGCCTAGATGACAACAACCGAGCCTTGGGTCCTTTCATCCTCACACCCCACGTCTGGTAAGCTGAACCTCTACCACCTTGGCACCAGACGACATTATGTCATGAACTATCCAAGTCTGTGGGTCAGAATCTTCACTCCAAATCCAAAAGTGGCCCAAGCAATGGGTCAGTTCACCATTCTCTCCCATGACACTGTACAAGCCTTGCTTGGCAACCCCTTTGGGGTAAATCCCTTGATAATGGGCCTCCAAAAAAATATGCAGACGACCCACATGGCAGCTTCTTCGCAGACCTAATGTCATTCTTTTCACCTCATGACTCACAGAAAGCAACCACATCAGTCTTGTTTTTTTTCTGGATGACTGGTTACGTGCACATGCACACACATGCAATGGCGCCAAAAACACAACTTTATACCCCTTCTTTACTGCACCATGACATACCAGACGCCACGAGCACCTCCCTTAATAGCTTTATACTTACTCACCTTACATCCCAATCATAGCACCTTCATGCAACTTTGTAAGAGCCCCACTGGTTCACGGGGTATTTCTACCTTGAACATTTATGGCCTGTCCATGAGATATGAGCCCCTTACCTATTTTGGGGAGAACAAAATACCCCCATACAGGGATCCTGACTTCACTGCAGGGGAACCACCAGGCCACTACCTCCAGGAGTAGTCACTGTGTGATTGACAGCTGACCCACAGGGGTCAGAGACACTGACGCAGGGCACATGGGATCAGACAAAAACTGGAGTCAGCAACATGCCGAGGTCAGGGCAGGCAGAGGACGAGAAATGCGATAAAAAGTCTGAGGTCGGGGCAGGCAGTGAAGGGTCAATATGGAGGTCAGGCACAGCTCAGTTTAGGCCAGTGATAGCTAAGTTCCAGCACTCCAGCTGTGGTGAAACTACGACTCCCAGCATGCTCCATAAATTTCTATGGAGTACTGAGAAGAGCCAAGCAAGTGTGCATCTTGGGAGTCGTAGTTTTACCACAGCTGGAGTGCCGGAGGTTAGCCATCCCAGGTTTAGGCAGGGAAGGGTCAGAGTCCAGGAATCAGGCAAAAGTCAGTACACAGGACATAAGACCTTTGCAGGGAACTAGCAAGCTAAGTAACCTATTGCTCAGGCATCTTCCCATAGGTGAAGGTGCCTTAAGTGCCCAAAGTTGACCAGCCATTGTAGCCTACAGGCCAAGAGAAGAGACCTGCTGACATGAAGAAGGCTGCAGCCTACTGAAAAGTGCAACAATGGTGACTCTGGTGGCCAGGAATGGCACACGGCAGCAGGCATAAGCCAGGGGTCCAGGCTGCTGGAAAGACAGAAGCGGCCTGAGAGAAGCATCACCCGTGCCCAGTCAGGAGAGCAGGGCAGTGGTGGGCATGGACCATCGATGTATTAATTACAATGCCCATTGGAGTTTCCACCCAGGTTGTTAAACAACCATGCATAACATAAATCTCAATTGCATTGTTTCCTGGTGCCTTCTACTGCTATTTAAGTGTGCCAGTATTCACTGTAGTTTTGGGATTGTATTCACAATACAGGCGGCTAGGAACAATAGAGAAATTAAGCCCTGTTCAGATAAGTCGGGGGTTTTCAGTAGACTTTGCTGCAATGTTCCATGAAATTATTTTACAAGAAAATGCAAGAAGATTCCTGGAGGTCATAAACTACGGAGGAAACGTGCGAGAAGAAAGCAGCCATGTGAGCAATAAAGCTGTAAAGGATCTAGAAATAACCAAGCAGTTAAATATTATACAGACCGCGCTCACACCTACTGCAGAACTTCCGGGGGTGTGAACTGTTACTGCATGCTTCACATCTATAATGGGTGGATGCGTGGTGGTACACCACCATTGGCACAACCTAACTATTCTGGGCCCCAGTGCAAAATTTCTAACAGGTCCCCAAACATTTATAATACTGGTGTCTAGGTTCCTCAGTTCCAGTGAAGGGAGATCTTAATTCTTCAGGATACCAAGACATTGGAGAGAATTGTATGCTTCCAACTTTGTGGGAACAGTTTGGATAAGGCCCTTTTCTGTTCCAGCACAAAGCAAGCTCCTTAAAGGCATGGTTGGGTGAGCCTGTTGTAAAAAATAAACTTGAATGTCCACAGTCCTCACCTCAACCCCATCCAACATCTTTGGGATGAACTAGAACGTAGATTGTAATCTAGGCCCTCTCAACATCAGTGGCTGACCTCAAAATTTTGCCGTTTCATCCAGAAGGGCATTTGTGTCAGGCAGACTCCAAAACTCCCGACTTCTAGAAAGCCTTAATAGATAAGTTAGAAAGGTTAGACAGATGGAAAGATAGATAGATAGATAGATAGATAGATAAAGGAGCCTGTATAAAGGTGCCACTGATTACCCAAAACGCGTGTTCATTGGGTAGTAGGATCGTTGGTGCGGTCAACAGTACTGTGCTGCTGGCAAACAACGATTCAGTATGGGGACGAGTGATGGCATTCGCGATCGCTCCTCCCCATACTGTGGAGGAGATCTCTGCATGTAAATGCGGAGGTGTCTTTCACTGAGGAGCAATCGATTGTCTGGAAGGAACACTTCACGGAGAAGTGTAAAGGGGTCCTTAGATTTGTTGGTACCCTGTGCAGTAATGTCTATGGATGCTCCTTAAAGTCTACGAGCTACCAATGTGGAAACAACACCAGAACCAACTGTGGGATTGGAAGTGTGAGTTCCAGATACACAATTATCTATCTACTAAATTTACACGTACATCCATAGATGTGGGATCTGGACTCTGCTCTCCACGTGACTCAGTAGGTGTGAACTCATAAACAAAATATCTTGCTGCTACAACATTACTTTTATTACCTGCTCAGAATACAGAGCAGATCCATTCCATCTCTGAGCTGTGCACATTGTCCGGACTACCTCTGATCTCAAGTGTTCCCTGCAAACTTCACTTTCCCCTTGTCCAAGGTCTAAGATGGAGAAAGGTGAATCTGGAAAGAAAGTTCAGATCTACTGCAGCTACTGTGTCCAGTCACCAGTGGCTGCCACAAGAACATGTCTGCACTGCGAAGCTTCTCTTTGTGAAGAACATATCAAAATCCACAGTAAGGCTACGGAGCACATCTTGGTGGAACTCACCACTTCCATCAAGGACATGAAATGTTCCATCCACGATAAGGTCATTGAGTTTTGCTGTTCCAAGGATGGAGCCTGTATCTGTGTGTCATGTTGTATCATCGGAGACCATCGAGGCCACAAGGTGGACTCACTCAAAGATGCCTTTGAGAAGCGAAAGGCAAGTCTTAAAGATGCCTTGGATAACTTGGCTTTGGAAAGTGAAGAAAATGAGAAAGAACTTGACAGACTATTAAAGAAACGAGACAACATGAAAGGAGCGACCACGGGGGTCACAGAAAGGGTGGCTGCCCTTTTTCGAGATATCAATGAACAGCTGGAGGCTCTTCAGGCCAGGGCCATGAATGAGGTCTCCAAGCAGGAGCAGAAAGTTATGTTTCGAGTCAATGGTTCGATTGAACAACTTGAAAAAAAAAAGGATGAGCTCTCGAAAAAGATAAATCACCTCAAGGAGCTGCGCAATGTGACCAATCCATTAACGGTGCTGAAGGGAACATCTCATGAAGTGGTCAAGCGTAGGAGTTCTCGAAGAGCCAGTGAAGGTGATAAAGATATCCAAGTATCCACAAGTGTAGATGAGGGCCCCATCTCCCTCATCCTACACATAGGGCTCCTAAACTTTGCAGAGAACCTGCAGGATCTCAAGGCCTTACGACAGTTTACAGGTCTGAAGAAGACAAACATCACGTTAGATGTGAACACCGCTCAAAATAAAATTATCATATCCAGCGATCTGAAATCCGCTTCTCACTCCACAACATCTCAGAAGTATCCGGAAACCCCTGAGAGGTTTAAGTCATGTCAAGTCTTGAGCACCAATGAATTTACCTCTGGACAACACTACTGGGAAGTGGATGTGAGCGAAGCCAAGAGGTGGATCGTTGGGGTGGCCTTTAAGAGCATTGAGAGGAAGATCGCTGGTAACGAGTCATTTCTCGGATACAACAACAAGTCATGGACCTTATTTTTCCAAAAATTTCTTGGAGCCTCTCACAACAATATACAGAACACAGTAGTCTCGGATTCCGCAGTGCAAGGAGTTGGGATCTACCTCGACTATGATGCCGGGTACCTGTCCTTCTATCAGCTGAACCCCACCAGACACTTGCACACCTTCACCTCCACCTTCTACGAGCCTCTACTTGCCGCGTTCTACATATTTGACAATAGCTGCATTAAAATTAAAAACTAAAGGGTATAATTTAGGACATGAGAATCCAGAACTTCCAGGACTCTTGACCCTTTGAAGGATCCTTTCACTTGATGCATTTGTGTGTAGCACATCGGCAGCACCGGAGGACTACGGTATAAGTATTTACCACTGCTATGTACTTTATGTCCTGGTTTATGCTATATTTTAGACTTATCTATGGGGCTCCTATGCCCCTTTTATCGATATTTTTTAACCACTGAATGGAAAGATTTGTTTACTATGTTTGTGACTTATTTAACCTGTCACACTATTATGGCTGGTCTGTAACTCTTAATCAGAACAAGATGTTAGAACATCTCAGGAAAAGTTGGTTACATAAGAAAGTGTTGAAAGAATATGATCACAGTGCAAAAATAGTACTGCCATACAATGCCTAAATTACAGTCTCATACAATGCTCCTATAACAGGGTCTATTTTTGGGAATCAGAGATAAGCAGCCAACCCTGCTAAGGATCAGCAGATGGAGGCTACTAATGCCACTGGGGCATTTGCCCCTTTTGCCCTCTAGTCTATATTATTATAGCCCTACTATCAAATCCAGTTGTGTCTCTAAGCTGTAGAATGTTGTATAGCAGCACAGACGGGTGTCTAAAATAACCTCTCCATATGGCGTTACCTCTTATGGGGTCACATTTAGGCAGTTGTGAGGACAGTGGTTGAATCATGGGGGAGCTGGCTAGATATTACGGATATTGTGGCTTGCTCTGTTGTGGACACTGGCTTATATGACCATACTAGTTTACCTTCTTACGGGGGCACTGTGGGGCAAGTAAGAGGGGGGACATGTTAACAATTCTCTTGCAAAATCGTCCCTATTTTTGATTTGGGGGATATTGGAGAGTGGGCATAAAGCTCACACGCACAATCAACACAAAACACCCAAAAAAACAAGTGCAAGCTCAATGAACACATAAAAAACACAAAGACAGCAACACGCGAACATGAATAGACAGAGACACATTGAGAAATAGCCTAGTTTTGCCCGTCTGCCCTTTCCTATAGGCATACCTTCAAGGGAACTGGCGGAAGGGCACTGGGGGACTCTTTAGCACAGGAGACGACAATATCGTTCTTTGGCCCCAGTAGGGGGCCCTAATTTTAATAATCCACTGAAGCCCCCTCCCCTCCCCACCTGGATCCACATGATTGATATAACAAGATTTCTAATCAGCTCCAGAATCCTTCAGATTTACTTTTGTGATTTTTTTGTGAGATATAAAATAATAAAAAATTGTAAAAAATCAAAGAAATCAACCAAAAGTTAAAAAAACTAAAAAAACATAAAATGTTAAGAATTACAAAAATGTTTGACAGGATGACATTGTGATTTCTTGGTGTACAATACACGGCTGCGTGCCGACCACTGACCGGTGTCCTGTTGTTTCTTCTTAGGCCCCTTTTACACGAGCGAGTATTCCGCTCGAGTGCAATGCGTGATGCAATGCGAATCCGGACCCATTCATTCCAATGGGTCTGTGTACATGAGCGGTGGTTTTCAAGCATCACTTGTGCGTTGCGTGAAAATCGCAGCATGTTCTATATTCTGCGATTTTTCACGCAGCGCTGGCCCCTTAGAAGTAATTGGGGCTGCACAAATGGTTTCTAAGAGATGTTGTTTGTAAAAATTCAGTTTTTATCACACGCATGAAAAACGCAATAAATCCCATTGCACCCGCGAGATAAAAACTGAACACCTGAACGCCATCGCAAACAAAACTGAATGTACGGAATCGCGCAGTTTTCACTGAACACATCCGGACCTAATCCGCTCACGCTCGTCTGCAAGGGGCCTTACTCTATGTACCACGGTTAGTCAGTAGGTCTCTGACCTGTCAGCCATGTTCTCTATTATGGGGCACTGAGTGGGTCTGTAACGATCTAAAGGCAGGTTTATCATAGAAGGTGCAAATGTTTACTAAAATACTCTCCAATCCATGAGTCCACTCACAAAGGCACAATCTTATGACAAGTGTAATGCTTCTGAATGACCACTAGATGGCAACAGAAGAGAATATAAACTTGTTCTATTCATGGTCCATATCCAACAAGGAGGGGCGGGCTGGGCATTTCTGGGGCCCCAAGCTAAGCTATGTATTGGGGTCCTAATCAGGACAGCCTGACAAGAATTGCTATTCCCAGCAGCGGTTCACTATCTGTCCACAACTGCATCTTCATCCTTAGGCCGCAGATACAGTTGAAAGTTCTGGCCTGGGTAGATTCTAGCTTTCAGCTGCCTGAAGTAGAAGCTGAAATGGCGCCCCTCGTGTCTAATTCTCAATCCAACCCCTCCCCCAGCCCTACTGCTAAAAGCTTATTTGCATTGGACGTTACATACAGTACCAAACACCTCTTCCATCTGATGACCTCTCCTCTGATGTAGACGTTCTCTTTCCTCATGTTCTCCATTCAGCCCAGACCGCCATGACAAAGTATTCCAGCAGCGTCTTATCTCTGCAGACATCTTAGGTTTCTCACTTTTGCATCATCCTCCCCCTCCTGGTGACCGAACATTGTCATCCTGCTGCTACCCCCAATACTGTGCCCCCTGTGCTCCCAATACCCCCAAATACTATACTGAAGACATAACAGTGCCATACAGATAGCCCCCCAAAGTGCTTCCAAAAGTCCCACCAGTAGTAATAATGCTACTCGATTTGTCTGTAAAGGAGCCCGGTGGGGTTTGAGTGGTGATCAGGACCGCCACTGCCAACGAGGTACCTCCTAGAGAAACAGAATGGGAGCGGTCTACATATTATTATCTCATGGAGCATTGCTACGTCTCCAGTCTATGTATAAACACCACTAAAGCTAGATAATACAGTGCCTTGAAAAAGTGTTAATACCGCTTGAAGCTTTCCACATTTCTTCACATTACACCCACAAAATCAAATGTATTTAATTTGCACTTTTATGTGATAGACGAACACAAAGGAGCAAATATGTGTGAAGTAAAAAGAAAATGATAGGTGGTTTTCAAAGTTTTTAATAAATAAAAATGTGGAAAGTGAGGCGTGCATTTGTATTCAGCCCCCTGTACTCTAATGCACCTAAATAAAATTCAGTTTAACCAATTGCCTTCAGAAGTCACCAAATTAGTAAATAGTCTCAGGATAACTACAGTTGTTCTGTAAAGGCCTCAGAGGTTTCTTAGAGAACATTACTAATTAAACAAGATCATGAAAACTAAGGAACACACCAGACAGGTCAGGGATAAAGTTGTGTAGATGTATAAAGCAGGGTTAGGTTATAAAACAATATCCTATGCTCTGAACATCTCACGGAGCACTGTTCAATCCATAATTTTTATGTCCACATCGGGTGATTACACTTCCATATGGCCGACTCTGCGCCAGAGCATTTCACGTGACTCAGGCAAACCTTTCCAGATCCAGCTCCAAAGCTGGCCACCTTGGCTTGTCTTCCATGTCCATCGGTGCCGCCACATCCCAGTTGTTTACAAACTATGGTGCCCTCATTGACACCCCAGAAATAGCCACACACTGTTCCCCATTGTCCCGCATGGCGGACCATCAGCCTTCCCTCACACTCATTCTTTCCATCAACAAGCTTGATCTCCTCTGGTTGACCTGTAAACATATGTGAGATCAGCAACTGGTCGGAAAATCAAAAGAAAACCCTAGATCATGACCGACTAGACGTAAGTTATCTATTTGGACCCTAGTGAGGTGGCTGTATAGAGCAAGGAGGTTTGTATCTGCAGGTGGGTAACTGGGTGAGCCAGGAAAGCTCTCCTTAATCTCAGTATTGATTGCAACGTCTATTGCAGTTAGAAGAGCAGCTCTGGAGCACAAACCGCTCCACTAACTAGTGAAATACGGTGAAGACTAAAGGAACAGGAACACTCGTGAGTACGGTAGAGTTTTACTATTTGGCAGAGGAGCACGTATAATTTTCTTTGTCTCCTCGTTATTGTTTTGCAGAAGATTCTTGATGAATTTTTGGGTTTCAAGCATTTTATAGGAATCTGGATGATCTGACACATATTGTTGGATGTGTAACATGAGAACTCGGACCCAAAATTGTCTTGGATCAAATGTGGTGTTTGGTTTTATCACTTTTTTGTGTCCGTTCCAAAAGTTGTGCAATTCATGCTGCAGAAAGAGATGGATGAGGCCTGGTCTGTCTGAGAAGAACATCTGGAACATGGAACACGGATCAAATGTACCGGTCATTTACGCAGGGATTCTACCTGTGGGGTCATGCTCCACCACTCAGGCCGGCGCCAGTTTCCCCGGTAGTATTAGTGATTGCACATTACCTGCACACATGACGCCGATGTCCTGTTCGTGGTCACAGAATGGATGTCCCCACGTCTGGTGCTGACATTGCCACAGGTTTGACTCTTCTCCAGTACAGACAGCATTACTGAACCAAACCTGGGGCGGAGGTTCTCCTTCCAGCAGGACAACGACCCTCAACATCCAGCCAGAGCTACACTGGAATGGTTTAGATCACAGCATATTCATGAGTTAGAACGGCCCAGTCACAGTCCAGACCTAAAGCCCATTGAGAATCTGAGACAAGACTTGGAAATTGCTGCTCACAGACGTTCTCCATCCAATCTGACTGAGCGTGAGCTAGGGGCAGAGAAGAACGGGCAGAGATTTCAGCATCTAGATCTGCAACGCTGGTAGAGACAGACTCCAAAAGACTGGCAGCTGTAGGTGGTCCTACAAAGTATTGACTCAGGGGGGCTGAATATTTGCAGCACACATACATGTCTTATGACAACCTTCTCTGCTCCACTGAATAACAAAGTACACTGAGCTGTCCTCGCCCTGTGACATAAATACCAGAAATACTTCTCATTACAACGTCAGGCGCACTGGGGGGAAGAGCGGAAAAAACAACACCCGAAGAGACCGCGAAAGCATCTGATGAAAAGGTGAAACCAGGGGTTTAGAGTCCCTGAGGTCAGCGCAGAAAAAAAGGGAGCGGCTGTCATCTGAGGGTCAATAGGAACTACTGTGTGAGACTTACCTATCCTGATAAATAGATAGATAGATAGATAGATAGATAATAGATAGAAGATAGATAGATAGATAGATAGATAGATATGAGATAGATAGATAGATAGATAGATAGATAGATAGATAGATAGATAATAGATAGACAGATAGGACCACATCTACACCCTGAAGAGCCTCATCAAGAGCCACGTCCACAATACAAAGCATGGAAAGATCTATGCCTGCTTTGTGGACTTTAAGAAGGCCTTTGACTCAGTGTGGCACCCGGGCCTATTCCTGAAACTTCTCGAAAGTGGAATAGGAGGAAAAACATGTGATGTCATCAGAAGTTCCTACACTGAGAACAGATGCAGCGTTAAGGTGAATGGGAGGAGAACGGCTTATTTCCGGCAGAGCCGAGGAGTCAGACAGGGCTGCAACCTCAGTCCAACCCTCTAACATCTATATTAATGAGCTGGCGGCGGTTCTGGAGTCCTCCTCAGCACCCGGTCTCACCCTCCATGACACCCAGGTGAAATTTCTCCTCTATGCAGATGATCTTCTGCTACTATCACCAACTGAGAAAGGTCTCCAAGATAACCTGAAAATCCTGGAGAAGTTCAGTACCACGTGGGCACTGCCCATCAGTCCAAAGAAAACCAGCGTCATGGTGTTCCAGAAAAGAAACCGGAAAGCAGCCGGGCGACCTCCCCTCCTGCTAAACAACTGTCCACTATCAGAAACTGACGGCTACACCTACCTGGGCCTAGAAATCAGCCAATCAGGGAGCTTTAAGAAAGCCATGGAAACACTGAAAGACAAGGCAAGCAGAACCTCCTATGCCATCAGAAGGCGTCTGTATCACCTGAAGGCACCAGTGACCGTCTGGCTCAAAATCCTTGACACCATCATCACCCCAATCCTCCTGTATGGCAGCGAAGTCTGGGGCCCAGACACATACCCAGACTGGGCAAAGTGGGACTCTGGGCCTACAGAACTTTTCCACCTAGAACTCTGCAAACACCTTCTCCAGGTCCACAGGAGCTCCTCAAACAGCGCCTGTCGGGCAGAACTGGGCAGATTCCCACTTTACTTTGCTGTCCAGAAGAGGGCGCTATCATTCAGAGCCCACCTGCATAGCGGCAGTCCCAGCTCCGACCATCACAAAGCCCTGCTACACCAAGAAGCCCCAGAAAGACAAAGCACCCGGCAACAAGTCACCCAAACCCAGCCTGCCCAATCCACCGACCAGTACAGCCTGGCAAAGGGGGAATCCACAGGATGATACACAAGGGCAAAAAGGAGTATATCAGCGTCTGGAGGAACGACATACAAACTTCACAGAAGCTGACAGTATGCCGGAGCCTTCAGAGGGAGTACAAACTGCCCCATATCTGGAGAAACTCCCCAATCCAAGAGACCGACAGATCCTGAGCCGCTACAGACTGAGTGCCCACAGCCTGCTCATTGAATCTGGGCGTCACGGACAGAGGCACCAGCCCAGGGAGAGCAGACTGTGCCAGCAGTGCGACCAGGAGGCCGTGGAGGGTGAGGCTCATTTCCTGCTGTGCTGCCCCAAATACTCAGCAGTGAGGGACTCTCACTTCAGGAGACTGTCTGATCTCTGCCCAGACTTCACCTCCATGGAGGAGGAAGAGAGACTCTCCATACTGCTGGGGGAAGAGGTGAACACGGCGGCCATAGCAGCACAATATATTACTGCCTGCCATAGACTGAGAGGAGCCTGATATACCATGGACTCCTATATCCCCACCCTGGATGTGTCCCCATCCCCCAACCCTACCCAATTATCTCCCACTTGCTTTGGCAATGCTAAATTGTAATTAGTCCTGCCAATAAAGCTTATTTGATTTGATAGATATGAGATAGATAGATAGATAGATAGATATGAGATAGATAGATAGATAGATAGATAGATAGATAGATAGATAGATAGATAGATGTGACAGTAAATGTTCTACGTTCCTGAGATAACGGTCTGGAGAACATCCAGCATTTCCGTTCTTGTCTCGTTGCCCGTATTTTGGGTCTGGAGGGGATTTTCGGCTCCAGATGTTGAGTTTCTGTTGCTGAAATCAGAGCATTCTGTGCGGTACCATGGAGCGCGGCAGACAAGTCGGGGCCATTCTGATCCTGCTCGGGGCTGTGATTGGCGCCATCTCAGGTGGGTGCTGGCTTCATGACGTCTCCGCTGATGACCTCCCATGCAGGTAGGTGCACACCGCACTCTAGTTATCTGGACATATCTACATTGGGTTATTCCAACTGCTTTATGTCACAGGGAGACCTATGGGCCCCTGGGTATTGAGCCACAATGTTACCTGGGAACCCCACTGGACAGTGCCATGTTATATCTACGGTCTAGCATCACCCCATAGAATATGAAAGACATTTGTTGTCACTTGGATCCTGTCAATAATCATGAAAATCCTTCTTCATTGGGGTCTCAACATCCAAGGGCGTCAATTGAAGACAGTGATTGAAAACCACCTAGACCCGCCCCCGCTTAGAATGGGGGGGGGGGCTGCTCAGATATTTACATAAGTTAAAAATTTGATCGAAAACTAGGTAGCAAGGAGAGAGGGATCAAAAAGAAGGGAGAAAGCAAAGCAGAGAGGAGCGCGAGGTGTCTTCTGGGAAGTAAGGTTATCTAGCCCAGGCCCCGCTTATCTTTTTGCTTAACTGGGTGGACCCTTGATGCTGCTCAAAAAGTGAGCACGGAGTATAGAGAGAATCAGAGACAAGGTGCCTTAGTCTGGAAAGAATAAATCACCGAGACCCGTCCCCGCTTAACTTCTTGCTCATCTAGGTGGAAGACACCAGGGGGCCTTCAATGCCACTCTGATTTTTCCGTAGCTCAAAACTTTTTGAAAAAAAAAAGAAGGCAGCGAGGAGCCTAGAGACAGGCTGGAATGCACAAAAAACTAGCCCTTCCCCCACTTAAGTTCATCCTTAACTAGGTGCAAGAGACTAGAGTCTGCAGCTCATCTCTTCTCTTACTCTATCCCTGTGACATTTCATTAATTGTCTCCTAGATGGGATTGAAGAAGTGAGACTCATGGGGGGATCTGGTCCATGTGAAGGGCGAGTAGAGGCGAAGATTGGGGGAGAGTGGAGCACAGTGTGCGAAGATGACTGGGATGAGAAGAACACAGAAGTGGTTTGTAGACAGATGGGCTGCCCCCGAGGATCAGGGCATGATGCCCGGGTGTCCTCATTCGGTCCCGGGACTGGGACAGTCTGGTTGACCAGTGTGACTTGCAATGGACAAGAAGAAACTCTGAATCACTGCAAATATTCCACTGAATCGGAAGACATCTGTCACCACAAGAAGGACATCGGCATTGTCTGTGCAGGTGAGAGATGTGTCTAGAACAGTGTTTCCCAACCAGTGTGCCTCCAGCTGTTGCAAAAATACAACTCCCGGCATTCCTGCACAGCCAAAGGCTGTCAAGGCATGCTGGGAGTTGTAGTTTTGCAACAGCTGGAGGCACACTGGTTGGGAAACACTGGTCTAGAAGATGTAAAAACTCTGAGGAAAGCAGACACTGTTATTAATGTATAAGAGTATACAGAAAGCTCTGGAGCTCCCCCTAGTGGTGGCTGAAGGTTACGAGAATGACCACTATAAACAGTATATTAGGAAATTAGCCTATTTGGGACATCCCATAAGGACTTATATTTAGTGGGGTATATTTTTTTAAAGGGTAATGATCTATATAAGTCATACATAGTCTATATCCTATGTATATCACACTCTGATGACCGTATCCCGCTTCTCTACTGTCCACAGGTGAAGCGGAGGAGATAAGGCTGGCTGGTGGGGAAAACGAGTGTGAGGGACGGGTCGAGGTTAAGCATCGAGCACAGTGGGGCACCGTGTGCGGTCTGGACTGGTATACAAGCAACGCCCTTGTAGTCTGTAGACAGCTGGGCTGCAATGTCACCGATGGGCTCCAAGTCAAGGCGGCTTCATTTGGAGCTGGAACGGGCAAAGTCTGGCTCCGTAACGTCAAGTGTGTAGGAGATGAGACAGCTCTATGGGACTGTAAGCATCAAATGTGGGGAAGCAGTTCATGTAAGCATCGAGATGACGCCGGAGTTATCTGCTCAGGTACAAAAACACGCTGTACACATATAATTACATACAGTGCCTTGAAAAAGTATTCATACCCCGTGAACACAAAGTAGCACGCATGTCTGAAGTGAAAATGAAAAAATACAAGGTTTTCGACATTTTTAATAAAGAAAAATCTAGAAAGTACGGCGTGCATTTGTATTCAACCCCCCTGAGTCAATACTTTGTAGGACCACCTTTCACAGCAATTACAGCTGCAAGTCTTTTGGGGTCTGTCTCTACCAGCTTTGCACATCTACAGACTGAAATTTTTGGCCATTCTTCTGTGCAGAAGGAGATCGTCTGTGAACAGCAATGTCCAAGTCTTGTCACAGAATCTTAGTGGGGTTTAGGTCTGGACTGTGACTGGGCCGTTCTAACACATGAATATGCTGTGATCTAAACCAATCCATTGTAGCTCTGGATGGATGTTGAGGGTCATTGTCCTGCTGGAAGGTGAACCTCCGCCCCAGTCTCAAGTCTTTTGCAGCCTCTACCAGGTTTTCCTCCAGGATTGCCCTGTATTTAACTCAATCCATCTTCCCATCAACTCTGACCAGCTTCCCTGACCATGCTGAAGAAAAGCATCCCCGCGGCATAATGCTGCCACCCCCATGTTTCACAGTGGGGATGGTGTGTTCGGGCAGTGTTAGTTTTCCACCACACGTAGCATTTTGAATTTAAGCCAAGAAGTTAAACTTTGGTCTCATCTGGCCAGAGCTCCTTCTTCCATGTTTGCTGTGTCTCTACATGGCCTGTGGCAAACTGTAAACTGGACTTCTTGTGGCTTGCTTTCAAAAATGGCTTTCTTTTTGCCACTCTTCCATAAAGGCCAGATTTGTAGAGTATATGACTAAAGCCGCATTCACACGTCAGTGTTTTAGTCAGTGATTGTGAGCCAAAACCAGGAGTGGATCCTCCACAGACATAAGGTATACCGGAAAGATCTGCACCTGTTCTGTGTTTAGTACCGCACTTGGTTTTGGCTCACAATCACTGATGAAAATCCCTGACCATAACACTGATGTGTGAATGAGACAAAATAGTTGTCCTGTGGACAGATTCTCCCACCTGAGCTGTGGACCTCTGCAGCTCCTCCAGAGGGACCATGTTCCTGCAAGCTGCTTCTCTAATTAGTGCTCTCCTTGCCTGCGCTGTCAGTTTAGGTGGACGGCCACGTCTTGGTAGGTTTGCAGTTGTGCCATACACCTTCAATTTTCGGATGATGGATTGAACAGTGCTCCGTGAGATTTTCAGGGCTTGGAATATTTTTTTTATAACCTAACCTTTCTTTACACTTCTCCACAACTTTATCCCTGACCTGTCTGGTGTGTTCCCTGGTTTTCATGATGATCTTTGATCACTAATTCTTTTCTAACAAACCTCTGTGGCCTTCACAGAACAGCTGTGGTTATACTGAGAATACATTACACACAGGTGGACTCTATTTACTAATTAGGTGTCTTTTGAAGGCAATTGGTCACCATGGATTTTATTTAGGGGTATCAGAGTACAGGGGGCTGAATACAAATGCACACCAGATTTTTATTTATATACACATGATAAAAACACATTTATCATTTTCTTTTCACTTGATACATACGTGTTACTTTGTGTTGGTCTATCACATAAAATCCCAGTAAAATGCATTTCAGTTTGTGGGTGTAATGTGAATACAGTTTGAGGGGTATGAATACTTTTTCAAGGCACTGTATATGAATCTTATACATATGTGCATACCATAGGTGGTCCTCAGGAGCTGAGACTTGTGGGAGGAACCAACGCGTGTGAAGGGAGGCTGGAGGTGCGTCACCAAGGGGTGTGGGGCACAGTATGTGGCGACTATTGGAATGACAAGAATGCAGCGGTTGTTTGCCGCCAGTTGGGCTGCAGCGCCTCTGGCGCCCGAACGAGGGCGGTATCATTTGGTCCTGGAGAAGGGAAGGTTTGGTTCAGTAATGCTGTCTGTGTACTGGAGAAGAGTCAAACCTGTGGCAATGTCAGCACCAGATGTGGGGACATCCATTCTGTGACCACGAACAGGACGTCGGCGTCATGTGTGCAGGTAACGTGCAATCACTAATACTCCCGGGGAAACTGGCGCCGGCCTGAGTGGTGGAGCATGACACCACAGGTAGAATCCCTGCGTAAATGACCGGTATATTCGAGCTGTGTTCCATGTTACAGATGTTCTTCTCAGACAGACCAGGCCTCATCCATCTCTTTCTGCAGCACGAATTGCGCAACTTTTGGAACGGACACAAAAAAATGATAAAACCAAACACCACATTTGATCCAAGACAATTTTGGGTCCAAGTTCTCGTGTTACACATCCAACAATATGTGTCAGATCATCCAGATTCTTGCAAAATGCTTAAAACCAAGAAATTCATCAAGAATCTTCTGCAAAACAATAACGAGGAGACACAGAAAATTATACGTGCTCCTCTGCCAAATAGTAAAACTCTTCCGTACTCACGAGTGTTCCTGTTCCTTTAGTCTTCACCGTATTTCACTAGTTAGTGCAGCGGTTTGTGCTCCAGAGCTGCTCTTCTAACTGTAATAGAAGTTGCAACCAATACTGAGATTAAGGAGAGCTTTCCTGGCTCACCCAGTTACCCACCTGCAGATACAAACCTACTTGCTCTATACAGCCACCTCACTAGGGTCTAAATAGATAACTTACGTCTAGTCGGTCATGATCTAGGGTTTTCTTTTGCTTTTCCGACCAGTTGCTGATCTCACATATGTTTACAGGTCAACCCGAGGAGATCAAGCTTGTTGATGGAAAGAATGAGTGTGAGGGAAGGCTGATGGTCCGCCATGCGGGACAATGGGGAACAGTGTGTGGCTATTTCTGGGGTGTCAATGAGGCCACCATAGTTTGTAAACAACTGGGATGTGGCGGCACCGATGGAGATGAAAGACAAGCCAAGGTGGGCAGCTTTGGAGCTGGATCTGGAAAGGTTTGGCTGAGTCACGTGACATGCTCTGGCGCAGAGTCGGCCATATGGAAGTGTAATCACCCGATGTGGGGAATCGATCGATGTGGACATAAAAATGACGTTGGGGTCATCTGTGAGAATAAAAGGACAGGTGAGTTAATGCTCAGAGTTTTATGAAAGTGGTAAAGGTGAACTAAGAGCTTAGTGTTTTCTGATATGGAGATCCAAATCCTCTACATAAATATGGGTTAAATGATACAATTTTGGATGGCACCAATGGTAACGTAGTAGGCACTGCGCTTATGAGCTCCACCTACTGGTGGCATCAGGTAGTAGGAATGTTATCTTCTTGTGTAATGTATCTTTGCCTTCTTTCCCGTCTTCGTCTTTTCTTAGGTCTGAGCAGAGACTTCAGATTAACGAACAACAGCCAGAGATGTTCTGCAAGGGTAGAGATGATGTTTGCTGGAAGGTGGGGTTCTCTGTGTCACTCACACTGGAACCTCCAAGCTGCCAATGTTCTTTGCAGACAGTTACAATGTGGAACGGCAGTGTCAATCCCTGATGGCGGCCATTTTGGGGAAAGCAGTCTTCTCTGGTCAGATGAGTTTTACTGTGAAGGCACAGAGTCCAGCCTCGGGGAATGTACAAAGACAACACTGGGGAACAGCGTGTGTCCAGAACAAGCCACGGCAAGCGTAATATGTTCAGGTAAGAGCAGGTCAAGTTTTCATATTTATTATCCTCCACTGATAGAACCATTTCTGACCATCTGGACGTCATTGGTATACCCATCAGGTACCATGGAAACTCTACGTCTGGTAGGGGGTGTAAGCCACTGTCATGGGAGACTGGAGGTCCTGCAGGATGATATCTGGGGCCGCGTGACAGACCATCAATGGGACAACAAGGATGCACAAGTTGTGTGTAGACAGCTACACTGTGGAGAAGCAATTGATTCATTCACTCTAAAGGGACCAGCACATGAAATTATACAGTGGGACAGTCTCATATGTCAAGGAAGTGAGATGGACCTAAAAGAGTGTTTGAAGACCCAACCCCAGTCTTCAGTTGCCTCTACCGACATTGGTAGAGATGTGGGAGTCATCTGCTCAGGTTGGACATCTCCTTTCTTGCATACATTGTGGTTATAATAGTGAGGTGCATGGTCAAAAATATAATGAGTTCCCTATACCCAACATTGCAGAGAGTCAAAGTGTTCGGCTGATGAACGGCCCTGGACGATGTGCCGGGACAGTGCAGATTTACCACCAAGGAAAATGGTCAATGGTCAGTGGCGACACATGGACATCGGTCAACGCTGATGTGGTCTGCAGGGAGCTGAAGTGTGGCCATGCCATTAACGTTACCACCATGGTCATGCATGGAGCTGGGAATATATGGCTGAAGGGTTTAAGATGTGCAGGACATGAAAGCAAATTATGGGAATGTCCCTCAAGCTCATGGGAAATGGTGGACCCAGGAGATAAGGAAGCTGCACGACTTGTGTGCTCTGGTAAGAAAAGAAATCCTGTTCTATATTGTCCAGAGGCCTCGACCAAATACTAGCTGTCAATCATTAAAGCTCAAACTATGCTATTAACAAGTAGATATAGCATTGGTCAAAAGAATATTTCATAATGTCAAGATTCTTGGACCCGCCCCAGAGGATCTCAATTGCTCAAATTCCCATTCATCTAGTGCGAGAAAATTATTGTTCTTTGCAGGATTATCTGAACCATATGGTGTAGAATAAAAAAAATATATATTTTGACTTCTAGAATTGGATTACACTCCAGAGCTGCATGCGCAATTCTTCTGTAGTTACTGGAAACAGTCAGCAAGCTTCAAAAGAGAACTTCTGCCAACTTTGCCGAGTTCCTACACTAAAGGGAGAACGCAGTTAATTTTTTCATCATCAGATGACGCTATATACAACATTTCCCAGAATACAAATCACCAGAGCGAGTAGGGAACACTGGGAGATTTTCGCTCTGTAGAGTTGCTGGTGATCACAGGTGGACATACTCTAAAGCTAATGAATTATCACTGTAACTTTGTGTTTTGCAGAGTTCATAGACCTTCGCCTGGTGGGAGGAGGTAACAGATGCGAAGGACGGCTTGAAATTTACTACAATGGAAGCTGGGGATCGGTCTGTAATAATGTGATGACGACTCAGACTGCCTCTCTCATATGCAAGCAGCTGCGGTGTGGATCAGGAGCACTCTATCAGGAAGGTGCTCCTGCCTCAGATGTTAATGCTGCCCCCGCCTGGCTGGAATTTATCAACTGTAGAAATAGTGACAGATCTCTGGGCGAGTGCCCTTCATCTCCCTGGGGCAGGAAGATGTGCGGTGTGACGGCTCATATCCATTGTACTCACGAGGAGTCTGACTGATAGAAGGCCAATGTGACCCCGAGAGATCAGAATCGCAAAGGGGAGCGTCACAATGTGGCAAGGAGAAAAATAAACTACATTCTGAAGAACATTTCAAAACTACATACCTGGGCCCTCGAATAGTTACCAAGTAGGCCCCCAACCTCCGATCTCCAGCCACAGCTACCATTAACCTCATTAAACATTATAACCATTATAAGTGTGGTTCTATATGGTCCGTACTGCTATGGTTATACCAGCTGTACATCTACAGGGTGGCCCACGAGAAAGTAGCCCATCTCCAGCAGTAGTACGACAAGATGAACGAGCAAGTGGATTGTTTTCTTTAATTACCCACTAGTCACGGAAGATGCTGGAAGTGGTCCCCGTTCCGGTCTCGGCATCTTGGGACAGGGCGGGTTCTGTCGGCTGATACTACTCGTGATGCTGCGGATGGCGTTTGTGATATTCTCCTTGAGTTCCTCCAGGGGACGTGGATTCTTAGAGGACACTTTCTGTTTTAAATTGCATGTGGAAAAGTCTGGGGACCGTGGCAGCCATAACCCCTCGCTCACAGTTTGGTCGTCCATAAACCGTTCATGAACCCGTCCAGTAAGGTCCGCGAGGTGCGGCACATGCTCCATCTTGTTGGAAAAAGCAGGACATTTTTTCTTCTGTAGCATCACTGCTGAAGAGCTGCGAGCAGTATCAGCCAAGATAATCCGACCGACCGAAAGATGCAGAACCTGAACGGGGACCACTTTTAGCATCTTTTCTGACTTATGGGTAATAAAAAATAAATAATAATCCATTTGCTCATTCATCTTGTCGTACTATTGCTGGAGGTGGGCTACTTTTTCATGGGCCACCCTGTATAATCATATACAGGAGATACCCAGGTTATACCAGCATGGTCCATATCACTATATACAGGACATATATAACTTATACCAGCTGTACATATATATCATTATATACAGGAGATGCCCAGGTTATACCAGCATGGTCCATATCACTATATACAGGACATATATAACTTATACCAGCTGTACATATATAATTATATACAGGAGATGCCCAGGTTATACCAGCTGTACATATATAATTATATACAGGAGATACCCAGGTTATACCAGCATGCTCCATATCACTATATACAACACGTAGTTTGATCTGACATGTTTTCCGTTTGGATTAAATGACGTCTGTGTTGTTTCTGGTGCTCGCCTTCTTTCCCCATGTGTGGCTATTAGGGTTATTTAACCTTCTCTTTATTGTTGTTTCTACCACTATGCTGTGCGATTTACAGCTCCAGTTTGAGTTGTGGATAGCTGATGTGTGGATCTCGGCTGAGTTCCTGGTGCTGCCATAGCCACTTGAAGTTAAGTGTTTTCTTTCCCTTTTGTATTTTGTTTGGGTTATTTTGTGTGTTGCTTTTCCCTGTCATTTGTATTAAGGCCTGAGGGAGACTCCTGTTCGTCCTTCCTTTTTGGAGGAACAGGTTGTCTCAGTCCTGACATTAGTACCAGGGTCCTATAGGGTGAGGTAGGACATTAGGTACTCCGGTGTATGAACTCACCTACCTCTGGGGTCTGTTCATACTGCTAGTCAGTCAGGACTTTGCTTAGGGTTTTACTAGGAGGTGTCCATCTCCTTTCCCTAGTTTCCAGGCCTTATTCCCTCCTATGTTCGGTGTGTTTTCCTTTCACACTCGAATGTGACACCCACACTGTAAACACCACCACCAAAGGCTCGTCTGGTGACAACAGTGGCTGATGCACAGCGCTCTCCTTGACATTTCCAAGATCTTTGGCGGCCATCATTTCTGCTCAGCGTGAATCGACTTTCACCAGTGAACAGCACTGAGGCCCACTGGTCCCTCGTCCAGCGTAGATGCTCCCTGGCCCATGCAAGACGATGACGCCTGTGCCTGGTGGTGTAGTCAGGTACCCTTGCAGGTCATCTAGCACGCAGAACACCCTGATGTAAACAGTTTTGAATGGTCTGACGTGACACTTAGTGCCTATCACATCCCTTAAATGTGCCTGGAATTGTGCAGCATTCATTATCCGGTTCCGCAGGGCATTGTTCACAATGAAGCGGTCCTCGGTGTGGGATATGGCCAAAGGACGTCCACTTCTCTGCTTTTCTGTGACTCTTCTAGTCTCTCTGTTGCAACCTGCTAATGACACTAGCTCAGTGGCCACTTCTGTCTGAGCAGGGGTGCACCTAGCCTTCCTTCTGCCTGAGGTGAAAACTGAAATGGCGCCCCTCCATGGCAATTTCTTAACTTAAACCCTTCGCCACAATGAAAGTGCTCATTGCCCATGGCCCTACCGCTGCCCCCCTCTTGCCCCTACCTGGTACTGCCTGAGGCGATCGCCTCACCAGGCCCATTGGTGGTGCACCCCTACGTCTGAGAACATCCTACTTGAAGCCTCACAATGGTGAGGTACTGTTGATCAACTGTTAGGAGTCGTCTTGGTCTCATGATGTCAACATGTGAACAGCATGATGAGGAGGACTGTTTAAATACCAATTCTAATTAAACCAGGAAATGTATTGGGCAATTCATGGCTCAAACACGTGAATTTTGCTGTTAAGCTCCTTGTTAGAGAACAGCAAGTTGTGCACAAAGTACTGAAATATTGACGAGTTGAACATGTGAATTCAAAAGTTTAGAGAAGGTCACATTAAGTTCACCTGTAAAGGTTAGAGTAAATTTTTAGGTTCATCCTGAAATTTCAGCCACAGGCCAAATATCCCTAAGTTTTTGTGAGTAGTGTATATAATTACATACAGAAGATACCTAGTTTATACCAGGAAGGCTTAGATTGTCACATACAGATCATACTGTTATTACTGTATTGATCTGTTACAGTCTCCAGTAGCTTTAAAGAGGTTGTGAAGCAGCCATGACGTCACTGGGGCCGATAGAAAAGCTATAGAGCCTATACAGTACTGTTCAAGGAGCTGACCTCCAACCTATGAGATATATATTCTCCTCGGAGCGTTGTCTTTAAAATTCCAGCAATGGCAAAGGAAATGCACAGAAGATAGAAGACAAACTTCTAAAATACTCACAACAAGTGAAGGCTTTGGAGAAGGTGGTTCTCGGAGAAATTTCCAAGTCGATCAATCTGTTGTCGATCTAAGTCTTGGATCTAATCCATCAGAGATCTAAAATGAGCGGCTGTTGGTGCAGATTCCAGAGGTTTGTCCCTACGGCGTTCCCTTTGCGGAAAAACTGGCCTGTGCCCTTCACTCTCTAGGTCAGTACAATAACAATGAGACCACATAGGTATAGGTTTTTTATGTCTAAATAGAATAAAAATGAATTAAAACTTTGAGAAATAAAAATTATATTTTTTAGATCACCATATTCTGACCGCCATAATAGTTATATCGAGCTGTGTGGGGGTTCATTTTTGCGGGACGATCGGTAGTTTTTAGTTATACCATTTTGGAGTATGTGTAACTTTTTCATATGCCATTCGCCGTATATATTTTTATATTTTAATATACGGGCGTTTTTTGGATGCGGTTTTGCCCATGAGGTTTATATTTTTTGTTATTTATGTATTTATTATTTTTTTTACATTTTTTATGGTTATGTAGCTCATGTTTGGGGCTACAAGACAATTTTTTTTTAGTTCTGTACCATCATGTTTGTCAGAGATCCATGAGCAGAATTGCTTAATTCTTATGTTGGCCTGCCACCTGCTGCCCAAAATAAGAATTACAGCTCCAATACCCTGGGTCTCTTCAAAGAGACCCAGAATATTGAACTCAATTGCCGGCATTCTCATTGGCCACAGAGGATACTGGTAAGAAGCTTGGAAGCGCGAGCTTCCGGGTTTTCGAGTTTTTAGATGGCATCTAAAGGTTTTAATGACCGCGATCGGCATTAGTCGCAGTCTTTAGCCGTGGGTCTCTGCTGTTTGAAACAGCGGAGACAGGTTGGCCATGGCACCCACTGCACGCTCGAGTAGGCGCCATGTTTACCCATCGCTCCAGAACCATACATGCAAGGCGCTGGGAGCAGAAGGATTAAAGGCGTTATGCCAGGACTGATGTAAAAAAAAAAATTTGAAAGTCAGACATCATATAGGACATGACACTCTCTTTTTAACAAAACTAGAACCAACGCTGTACCTCACATGGATCCGGAGATCTCCCCATTCATTGCTCAAGCTGCTCTGCTAGATTTATTTCAAGCTGGCAGTCCAGGTGGACGTGTCCTTTCTGCTGCAGCTTGGGGGGGGGGTCCTTTGTGCTGTAGCACTTTCCCTGTAACTGCCACAGATTCTAACAGACGATATGGCTGGTGGCAGTTGATGATTTAAAGGGGTTGTCCTCTTTTTACTATCAATGACCTATCCTCAGGATAGGTCATAAATATCAGATCAGCGGGGTCCGACACCCGGCACCCACACCAATCATATAAGAGCTGACTTCTCTGCTCGCCACAGCAACTGCAGTGGTGATCAGGTGTAATTACAAGTATGGCGTCCCCATTCACTTTTATGGGTTGGCTCCTGACTGTTCCCATGAATACCACACAGAAGTAAAGGGGGACGCCATACTTTAATTAAACTGCAATTGCTGCGGCGAGCAGGTATACCGCCGACTGGCAGGGGTGCCGGATGTCAGACCACAACCAATTTCATATTAATAACCTATCCTGAGGATAGGTCATCAATAGTAAAAGGCGGACAACCCCTTTAAATTGAGCCTGTGCGACCACCTCAGTGAGCTGGACAAGAAGTAAGGAAAAGATTAAACAGCAGGTGGCGCTGTACAGATACATTTTATTGGCTAGCTCAGTGGCTATAATACACTTTTAATTACATACAATTACAAAAGCATTCAGACCCAGGTGCTGGTTGGAAAAATGGAGAATATTCGTGGCACAACCCCTTTAAGAAAGGCACAGACTCGGATGATTGGAGGAAATAGATGGAGAGTAGGCCGGTGATACACTGGCTATAATGAGAAATCCTGCTGCCGGAAGTATCTCCGCTCTGTACAATGAATATCTACCTGAAGGCTCCGCTGCGGGAACCTACCTGGGCTACGACGTGCGTGCTTCCACGAGCTGCAGCAAGTGAGACACTTGTATCCACCGCCACCTTCTCCGAGCCGCTCTATGCCGCTTCCTACGTTTTCAAAAGATTCAAATGCTCCATTCACTTCTGAGAACAGCCAACCACGATGCATGCTGGGAGTTGTAGTTTCACAGCAGCTGGAATGCCAGGGGCTGCAGACTCCTGGTTTAGATACATCCACAGGGAGCCATAGACATCTATCTGCAGCACAGTACCACCCCCCCACACCCCCACTCTCACTGCTCAGCAGCGCCCCCTTTCTGTGGACAGTAGTCATGAGCACAGACCACACGCAGAACCCGAGGGGAGTGGTACAAAATGCCTGCAGGCTTTAATAAATAGACGCACAATCCAAAACATCAGTGTTCCACAATGGCGGCACGAGAGGGCCGTCACCACGAGGTAATCGGTGCGGAGTAACCAGAACACAGGCCTGGTAGAGAGACAGCATGGATTCTACCCAGATATGGAAATTGCCAATATATTTTCTGTATCAATTCCCTGCAGTTTTCAAGATCTCTGCTTGCTGCCACATTCACTGTCTACCCCCAGGTTTTGTGACGGACACACTGGTGCACAGTGCGTTACAGGACGGTCGTCAGCCATCGACCTGCGTGTCCGTCACAGGACCAGGACTGATAGTTATCCTCCTGGGTATCATTCACTGGCATCAAGCAGAGATCTTGAGAGAAGGAGAGTGTAAGGAAGAGACAAGAGAGAAGGAAAGTGTGGGAAGTGATGAGAGAAAAAAGGAGAGGAAGGAAGAGACGCGAGAGAGAGAAAAGGAGAGGAAGAAAGAGACAAGAGAGAGAAAAGGAG
Source organism: Bufotes viridis (assembly GCA_033119425.1). Lineage (NCBI taxonomy): Eukaryota > Metazoa > Chordata > Amphibia > Anura > Bufonidae > Bufotes > Bufotes viridis. Next base: position 7,579,303 of record CM065595.1, on the reverse strand, counting down.
AGGAAGAAAGAGACAAGAGAGAAAAAGAGAGGAAGAAAGAGACGAGAGAGAAAAAGAGTGTGAGGAGGAGAAGCGAGAGAGATAAGGAGAGTGTAAGGAAGAGACGCGAGAGATAAGGAGAGTGTAAGGAAGAGACGAGAGAGAGGAGAGTAAATAAGAGACAAAAGAGAGAAGGAGATTGTAAGAAAAAGAAGCGAGAGAGAGAAAAAGAGTGTAAGGAAGAAAAGCGAGAGAGAGAAGGAGATTGTAAGGAAGAGACGCGAGATAAGGAGAGTGTAAGGAAGAGACGAGAGATAAGGAGAGTGTAAGGAAGAGGCGAGAGAGTGTCAGGAAGAGAGGAGAAGAAAAGGCAGTGTAAGGAAGAGAAGAAGAAGCAATAAAAAGGAGGAAATGAAAGGGAGGGTCAGAGCAAAGAAGAAGAAAGAGCAGGAAAAGAGAGAGAGAGGTTAGAAAGGATGATAAGGGAGTGAGAAAGGATGAGAGGGATAGTGAAATTTGGGACAAGGGGCAGAGGTGATACAACCTGAGACGGTGAATGTTCTGGAGAATGACTTATTATTATTTTACAACAGGTTCATATTAAGGCCTTCAGACGTCTTATCTGTCACCTTGTGACAACTCAAAAAATAAGAAAACCACTCCCTGCCCTGACCCTGCCACCGGCTGGGTCCTAGCGCCTACTCTCTGCCGGGGCAGCTAGAAGACCCTGCGGTGACTACACACAATGGGCCACGGCGTCCTTCATCCAGGGACATCACATGAGGGCAGGGGGTTCCCGACCCTGCAGTGTAGACCCCGGATGTAGCAGGAACAAGAACTAAAATAAAATAGATGAAAAGGAGTCCACATGACTCACTGATGACCGCGCCATCTGCGGGCAGGCTCGGGCAGCACACTGATGGCGGCTATCACTGAGTATAAACCAGCATTTGCAGGGGAAAACCTATCTTAAGATTAGAGTGGGGGGAGCAGGTCGTACCAATACGGGATGCTCAGTGCTGAATGTCCCGTCCAGATGCTTCCCGAGACCAGAACAAGTCTCCGGACAATTCACGTCACTTTCTTTTTCACAGACCGTCAGTCCGTTTAGAGATTGCAGCATGTTCCATCTCTGTCCGTTTTTCAAGCTAGAGAACTCGATGGCGCAGTGAAAAAATCTTGGACGCAATCCACGTGTGGTCCAGTTTTCACCGATGGCTGCTAGAAACGCTGGGCAGGCGGTCATTTATTTTTCACACACACATGAAAAACGGATGGTGTACTGATGCCATGCGGACGGATCAAACTGACTTACTGAACGATCCCGATTCGACGCGGATGGAAAATCGGACGTTTTTAAGGGACAGAACTAGGGCTCGTCTGAATAAGCTAAGGATGGGAAAATCTCTTGCCATGCTGCCAGTGCACACCAGAGGGCGCCAATGCGCTTCAATATACAAACCCTACGCTCAGCTGTATTCACAGGGGTGACCGCAGCCAGCCGGACAGTGGGAGTTCGTCTGCATCCAGTTCATAATGTGCTGAAGATGGCCGCCGTGCCCACAGCCCTGGCACCAGACAAACAGGCCTTTCACCACATGGTGGCACACGGCACACATACTGGCGCACTGCCGGCATCTGGGAAGGAAGAACCAGACCAGGTTACCACTACGTTACAGCCTCGGGTCATACGTTATCACTAGAGGTGAGCGAGTCGAATCCAACAAAGTGGAATTCGATCCGAATTTGAATCGATTTAACATGAAATAGTGTAAAAAATAAAATATATATCATACTTACCTCCTCCATTTGCTCGCAACGGGCCAGCCGCTGCCATCTTGATTGAAGATCTCGGCCGAAATCCCGTGAGTGAGGGCGTAGGACGTCACCACGCCGGCCAGCGTGACAACATCATCTCGGCAGATCTTAAAGCAAGATGGCGGCAGCCGGCCAGTCGCAAGTGAATGGAGGCGGTTTTGTTTTTCCTGTTCATTTTACACTGTTTTTACTCTCGTTCATACGTGATCGCGGTATCTGAGGGGTACAATTATGGGGAGCGGCGCTACCGCAACTCCCTGTCATTGCACCCGCTATCCACTACGCCACAACGCAAATATTTTTGTAAAATTCGGCGAAGCAGCCGAATCGAATTTTGAAGAAACTCGCTCGTCCCTAGTTATCACATATTTCAGTCATCGCCGCCTGCACTCACCGATCGCAGATCCAGCCCGTGTTGCTCATGGGTCGCTTGCAGTTGCTGCAGTTGATGTGGAGGGTGGTGGAGGCCTGGTTCATGCAGTTGATGGCGCTGGACGTGCTCAGTTTGATCACTTCATTGGAGACGTTCCACAGCTTGAAGCGTTGGAGTAGGTCGATGTAAGAGGTGAACCAGTGTTCCTGAGGAAGAGAGGCACAGATCTTACAAAACGGATCTTGGCAAGACGACCCGTGGCGGTGCAGCGCTGGACTGCTTTCCCTTTGTGCCGTTAAAATTACAGTACTTACCTGTAGTTACCACTAGGGGGAGCACGGTACATACAGATTTATATAGATACCACCCAGATCAATCCTAGCTGCATAACGCCAAATGCTATTAGCTCCCCCTTGTGGTGGCTGCAGGAAGCCACAATTATTAACCCTGTGAATACCTTACTCTTGCACACAAGCAAGAGCAGGTGGAGTCCTTGGGGGGGGGCATTCTGATCATCCAGAGAACTATCACACAGAAGACAATGGTGACGACCCCTGTTCAGATTGTTACCTGCATCTGCTCATCGATCTCCTTGCGGATTCGATCTCCCAACACAATGAGGACAGAGGCCGCCATCTGCACGTCTCCCTGCTCGGCGTAGTAACACAACATGTCCCGCACGGTGGGGTTGAAGAAGTCAGAAGGAAGCCTGTTCTCATACAAGGCATGGGAGATGGAGATGAGGGAGAAAGACTCTACAGGAGTCAGGGACACAGTCTCAGCCTCGTTGCCGCTCACGTGGGGAGAGTCCGCCTTATCCTGCAGGTGGTCCAGGGCCGAGGGGTTGTCGGTGATCTCGTGACGCAAGGGAAAACCTTCCTGGGGAAGAATATACTCCTGATCCTCAGCTGTAAGAAAAGGTAATCCTCTATTAGTAAGAAAGCTCACTATTCTGCTGGTGCAGTCACTGTGTACATACATTACTTATCCTGTACTGATCCTCAGTTACATCCTGTATTATACTCCAGAGCTGCACTCACTATTCTGCTGGTGGAGTCACTGTGTACATACATTACATTACTTATCCTGTACTGATCCTGAGTTACATCCTGTATTATACTCCAGAGCTGCACTCACTATTCTGCTGGTGCAGTCACTGTGTACATACATTACTTATCCTGTACTGATCCTGAGTTACATCCTGTATTATACTCCAGAGCTGCACTCACTATTCTGCTGGTGGAGTCACTGTGTACATACATTACTTATCCTGTACTGATCCTGAGTTACATCCTGCATTATACTCCAGAGCTGCACTCACTATTCTGCTGGTGGAGTCACTGTGTACACACATTACTTATCCTGTACTGATCCTGAGTTACATCCTGTATTATACTCCAGAGCTGCACTCACTATTCTGCTGGTGCAGTCACTGTGTACATACATTACTTATCCTGTACTGATCCTGAGTTACATCCTGTATTATACTCCAGAGCTGCACTCACTATTCTGCTGGTGCAGTCACTGTGTACATACATTACTTATCCTGTACTGATCCTGAGTTACATCCTGTATTATACTCCAGAGCTGCACTCACTATTCTGCAGGCTTCATCTGAGATAAAATTGCATTACAGGAGCACAGCGGAGCTGTTAGGAGTAGGGCTGACTACAAGCTTGCTGACTGTTTCCAGCAGAATTACGACTGCAGATATACTGATAACAGTTTAAGCGCCTTGCGGTTACGGGCAGGTTACAGGCAGGGTAGGCGAGACTCACGGTGCGGATGATCATGGTCCACCAGGTATAGCTCATCCTCGTCTCCCTCCACGTCCCCCAGGAGGTAGTCAGCAGGAACGTCGCTGCCCTCTGTCTCCTCGTTCTCTGAAGACAGAAGGGTTAGAAAGCAGATGAGAGGCGGTGGGCGGCCGGCATCACCCTGACAGCCCGGCCTCTCTCCTTACCCTCGTTATTATTGGCCGCGGAGTCCATCAGTATGCTGTCCGCCCGGCTGTCTCCCTTGCTGTGTTCCAGCCAGGCCTCGCTGCCCATCCCCGCTGGAATGTCCTTCATGTTATAGCTGCACAGAGAAGGTGACAGTTAAAGGGACGGCTCTGGTGACAGACGGGACACAGGAGGCGCTGGGATCCCACCTGCTCAGAACGGGCTGCGAGCTGGCGCTTTTGCCCAGGCTGTGGTTGAGGTTTGTGGGGGGCACGGTGCCCGGGCTGCAGTAGATGATTCCCAGCATTGTCCACGTCTGAGCCACCTGGAAGGAAGAGCCGATATAATGAGACGACTACAAGACCTCGGGTGCGATAAAGCTTTACAGCGGTGAACATGCTGGGAGTTGTAGTTTCCTAACAGCTGGCACCCCCCCAGGATGAAGATCGCTGGCAACCCTAAACAGCTTTCCATACAGGTTAAAGGGGTTTCGATAATGATGGTCCGTCCTCAGTATCGGATCGCCGCGGCCGTCTCCCCGCTCACAGCGCCGCACATATATAGTGGTTGTGCTCGGTATTGCAGCTCCGTCGCATTCGCTTCTATACAGTGTACGGCGCTGTGCTTGGTGAGGACAGAGAGGGCCGCGGCGCTAGTGCCTCCTCATACAGCCGATTGTTGGGGGTCCCAGGTGTCAGACCACCCGAGGAGAGGTGATCACCATCAAAATCTTGACAGCATTTATGATTTTATGCAAATAAAGTTTATTTTCGTTCTTTGCCTTTCAGATTTCTGCTTGCTGGCAGTGAACAGAAACATTCCTGATAATATACAGACACTGAAAATTCATTCTGACCTAATACTTTTTACAACTGATGTTTCGCTACAATGTACCAGTGCACCGAAGGGGTTGTCTCCCATCAGACATTGGAAATGCCACCAATGTCAGATAAGCGGACGCCGGAAGTGAATGAAGAACACCCGCGTATTCGTGGCCGCCCTCTATTCATTTCTATGGGAGCTCCGAAAATACCCGAGCACTGGTTTGGCTATTTCCTGGCAGTCCTGCAGAGGTGAACGCAGCGGTGGCCGCGCTTGCGCTGTGTTCTGCATTCATTTCTATGAGCCTTTCCGAAAGCACACTCGCTCGATTTGGGAACTCTCACAGAAGTGAATGGAGAGCATGCCGCACATGATAGGTGTGGTATCCGGAGGTGGGACTCGCACCTATAGGACATTGGTGGCAAATGCTAGCAATATGCCACCAACCTCGAGGTGACACAACCCCTTTAAAGGGACCAAGACCCAATGCTAGCAATATGCCACCAACGTCGAGGTGACACAACCCCTTTAAAGGGACCAAGACCAAATACTAGCAATATGCCAGCAACGTCGAGGTGACACAGCCCCTTTAAAAGGGACCAAGACTAAACGCTAGCAATATGCCACCAACGTCGAGGTAACACAACCCCTTTAAAAGGGACCAAGACCAAATGCTAGCAATATGCCACCAACGTCAAGGTGACACAACCCCTTTAAAGGGACCAAGACTAAATGCTAGCAATATGCCACCAACGTCGAGGTGACACAGCCCCTTTAAAGGGACCAAGCCGCCCCGGTTCTGACGCCTGGTCTAGTCTCCTCACACAGAAGACGCCCGCAGGAGTTTTCAATGATCGCTCACCCCTTCAAGGCTTCAGGTGGGCCAGCCCCCAACACACAGAGGTCTGAGGAGGGTCCACGGGAATGTTGTTTGGGGGTTTATGGTGGCGTTCTCACAAACAGTACTTATCCGCTAACCAAGGGACAGGTGTTAAATATCGGATCACAGGGCGGTCTGACCACTGGGACCCCCACTGATCCCATGAACGAGGTATCCCAGAGCCCCCCCCCCCCTTCTGAAGGGAGCGGTAGAGCGCACGTTGGCCCGCCGCTCCGTTCATTTCAATCCGACAGAAGTGAATGGAGCGGTGAATGACCTGCACACTACCGCTCCCTCAGAGAGTGGACTCGGGATCGGAGGGGGTCTCAGCAGTCAGACCCCCCCATGATCCGATGTTCATTTTGTCAACAGGTGACAAATATTTTTCATGGGATAACGCCTTTTAAAGAGCGATCCTTTGCCAGTAGGACGGGGGCCCCTCTAGTGTATGACCGGGTCCGCGCCCATCCCCCACCCTTCCGCTCACCTGCCATCTGTTCAGCTCTCGAGCCACTTTTGCATTGTGATCACAAAGTTCAGCCAGAGGCTTCCCAGCCAGAGCGTACCTCTCCGCCGTGGCCACGAACCAGCCCATGTCCTCGCCCCCTGCCTCAAATACCATCAGACCACTGGAGATGTTCTCAAACTGCTCCATGGGGTCTTGCTTCCTCAAGAAGAAGATCGGGTGCCGCCTGTCGTAGGGCTTCCTATTGGAGTCCTGGGAGGAGGAGGAGGAGGAGGAAGAAATCAGGCTTTCCTTCGCTGCAAAAGCCAGGTCTCCGAACAGTCCGTAGCAGAGGCCTTCGGGATTGGCGCGGTCTATCGGCCTCCTGGCGTCCCTGAAGATGTGCTGGTACAAGGTGCTGTCCTTAGATCCCGAGAGCAGGAAGTACGGGTCGTGGAGGTGGCGCCATACGATGCCCGTCGTCACGTCCTTGTGCTCCTCGAAAGTAGCGAACGGTATGAAAGGCCTGCGGACGTCCCACACGTAGATGTTATGGTCCACCATCATGGAACACGTTGCGAGGTGGTACTTCCTCTCGGGTCGCCACTTCACCCGGGCGACGGAGGCGATGGTCTGTACGCAGTAGATCTCCTTGGCCCGGTTGGTGTTCATGTCCCACACTTTCACCATCTTATCACGCCCGCCAGTGGCCAGCCATCCCCTGCAAGGACGGGATGAAAGACATAGTAGGTAGAAGGCAAGGAGGAGGGGGATGTAGCTGCAGGTTCTAAACGCTGTGAGAGGGGAGAGGGAGCAGCCATAGCATCAGACCAGGAACAGCCAGGGGGCTAAAAAAAAAAAAAAAACGGGTTACAGACAACATACAAGTCTCGAGTAGGGTGTAGAGAGTGGGGGCGTGACCCTATAAACCTCTCGTTTGGCGAGAACGGCTCTTGCTCTGGAGGACCACAAACACATCCTGGAGATAATCTCGAATGATGCGATTCTGAGGTACTTACCTGTCCTCAGGGTGCCAGTCACAGCAGAAAACCGGGCCGTTATGGGCGGTAAACATGCGCTCGAATCGGTCCGGCCTTCGGATGTCCCAGAGTTGGACGTTCCCATTCTCAAAGGTGGCGGCGAAGGTGAAGTAGTCCCGGATGCTGAACTGGACGTCCCTCACACTCTCTGACTGACCTGGGGACGGGAGGAAAACCGTCAGAACGTCGGCACAGATCATGACATTTTAAAGATCTCTGCTTGCTGTCGGCGGTGGAAAAACCTGAACAGCCCTCGCCCTGCTCTCACAGCTGATCGTATCCTCTGCGGACTCTGGACTGATACACTGTAACAAACGATCAGGACAGAAGAGAGAACTGAGCAGCTGCTGAGTTTAGCTCACAGACATTTGCCTGAAGCAGACGCAACTGTAGCAAACCCTCAGCTTTCACAAGTATTAAAGAGTCGCTCTCCCCGCTCCTGACGCCTGTTTTAATAGCTTCATGCATTCCCCAGGTAATAACAATTCTGGAGCATCTGTTCTTAAGTCTCTATGTTCTGCCGTTCCTTTATTTTTCCTGCTAGAAGTTACAAAATGAATTGCTAGTAGTCTGCAGTAAGGGTACAGAGGGGTGTTACCAGTTGGGGGTGTGTACCTGCACAGACTCACTCTATCCAATCAGTGCTGCCATTTTAAGACTGTGCAGGGACACACCCCCAACTGGTTACCCCCCCTCTGTACCCTTACTGCAGACTGCTAGCAATGCATTCATAACTTCTAGTAGGAATAATAAAGGAATGGCAGAACACAGAGACTTAAGAATAGATGCTCCAGAATCGTTATTACCTGGGGAATACACGAAGCTATTAAAACAGGCATCAGGAGCGGGGAGAGCGACTATTTAAAGGGGTTGTCCAGCATTAAAAAAATGATGTGCAAAGGGCTCAAAGTGGATTATAAAAAAAGAAGTGATACTCGCCGCTCCAGCGCTGACATATACCGGGTCCCCGCCAGTCTCAACACACAGCAAGTGGCCTCAGCCAATCATCAGCCACAGCAGGGATCCGCCTCGGGCAGCGATTGGCTGAGCAGACCGAGATGAGACAACGAGGGGGTGGGGTATCACTTTTACATTTTTGACCAATACTTAACCCTTTGCATACACTGGACATCCCCTTTAAGTATTTAGGGAACAAGACCAGATTCCCTGACAGCAAGCGGAGATCTGGCGAGGAACTGAAATAAAAAGTCAGACAGTTGAAGGTCCCTTTAGGCCCACTTACACGGGTGTAGTGCCGCTATGCCCGTTTTGCGGACTGCGTGCACTGGGCGCGTGAATTGTGCATCGACTTCAACGGGTCCGTGATCCGGAAGCTATGGTGAAGGTTCGGACCTGTCCTATCTTCTGCGGAGAGGAGGCACGGACCCGGAAGCACAAGGTAGGGCTTTTCTGGGTGTTTCCAAAGGCTTCCGTGCCTCCGCTTCGCAAAAGACGGCGGCACTGTGGCAGTCTACATGTGGCCCTTATCCACAGAATCGGAGCAAATCATCTGGTCGTCGGGGGTCGGACTGCTGGGACCCCCACTGATGACAAGAATGAGGTGTCGGAGTTCCCAAAGGAGGTCACACATACCTGCTGCCACTCTATTCAACTCTATGGGACTGTCGAAGAGAAGCCGCGTCCAGCGCTCACCTATCCCCGGCAGTGCCATACAGATAAATGAAGCGGCAGCGCAACCACCGCTCCAGCATCTCATTCTTGTAATCGCTGGGGGTCTCACGGGTTAGACCCCCAGGATCAGACACTTATGGACAGTGAAAAGTTCTTATAGCGGGACAACCCCTTCAGATAAGTCTATGGGACTGTCGAAGAGAAGCCGCGTCCAGCACTCACCTATCCCCGGCAGTGCCATACAGATAAATGGAGCGGCAGCGCAACCACCGCTCCAGCATCTCATTCTTGTAATCGCTGGGGGTCTCACGGGTTAGACCCCCAGGATCAGACACTTGTGGACAGTTAAAAGTTCTTATAGCGGGACAACCCCTTCAGATAAGACTGAAACATTCCTTCAAGATGAGCACAAGAAGCGTCCTCGGTCTCGCACGTAGATGCGCCCCGAGATATTGTGACCCAATCACCTGAGAAGGTGCTGACCGAGTCCTTCTTCCGGAGGTCAAAGCACTTCATGAATCCGTCCTGGGAGCCGCTGAGCAGCATGTAGACCTCGGTGGGGTGGAAGCAGACTTTATTCACCGTCCTCTTGTGCTCGGTAAAGAGCTGGTCCTGCTTGTTCCGGGACGGCTTGCCCAGATTCCATGTCACCACCACGCCATTGGTGGCAGCCGTGGCCAGAAGGTTTTCATCCATCTGATGCCACACTACATCGGCACAGCTGAAATTGAGGGACGTCTTGCGGCCCACTCTCAGGTTCAGCTTCTCCACAAAGTGGTCTTCCTCCATGGAGTAGATCTTGAAGATGTTACGACCGGCCACCACCACTTGGGTGGCATCGCGGCAGACGCTTATGGCGTTGGCGGGGGCATCGAGGTGACAGAACATGGTGCGCCCTGTCAGGGTGTTACCGCCTAGGGCCGTGGTGACCCTCGCCATCTTTTCCATGGCGGGTACCCGGCCGCTGGCCCCCTTCCAAACGCCGCTGAGGGTCTCCACAAGAGCGGTTCTACAGACCAATGGTGAGAAAAGCCATGCTGCTCCGCGAGCGTGAGGGACGTTCCGGCGAGGAGCTACACCGACCCTCCGAAGAACAGGACCTACAGAAGGAAGAGCAGAGAATTCTGGGATTAGTCCAATGAGTATGGAGGGACTAGAGGGCGACCGGTGGAGTGTGCCGGGACTATGGCGGACCGCTCTCACCATGTCCACCAGATTCCTGGGCATTCTGACAACTTTCCAATTTACATGCACTCACTAATCAGGTGGAGTTGTCAGTTCCCTCCCCCAAACGGCAGAGAGGAACCAAGATCTTATAAAAAAAAAACAATCAGATACGGGGGGGACTACAACTCCCACACAATCAGATACGGGGGGAACTACAACTCCCACACAATCAAATACAGGGGGGAACTACAACTCCCACACAATCAGATATGGGGGGGGGGGGGACTACAACTCCCACACAATCAGATATGGGGGATTACAACTCCCACACAATCAGATATGGGGGACTACAACTCCCACACAATCAGATATGGGAGGGGACTACAACTCCCACACAATCAGATATGGGGGGGGACTACAACTCCCACACAATCAGATATGGGAGGGGACTACAACTCCCACACAATCAGATATGGGAGGGGACTACAACTCCCACACAATCAGATATGGGAGGGGACTACAACTCCCACACAATCAGATATGGGAGGGGACTACAAATCCCACACAATCAAATACAGGGGGAACTACAACTCCCACACAATCATAAATGGGGGGGGGACTACAACTCCCACACAATCATATATGGGGGGGACTACAACTCCCACACAATCAGATATGGGAGGGGACTACAACTCCCACACAGATACGGGGGAAACTACAACTCCCACACAATCAGATACAGGGGGGACGGGGACTACAACTCCCACACAATCAGATATGGGGGAGGACTACAACTCCCACACAATCAGATATGGGGGGGGGGGGACTACAACTCCCACACAATCAGATATGGGGGGGGACTACAACTCCCACACAATCAGATATGGGAGGGGAACTACAACTCCCACACAATCAAATACAGGGGGAACTACAACTCCCACACAATCATATATGGGGGGGGACTACAACTCCCACACAATCATATATGGGGGGGGACTACAACTCCCACACAGATACGGGGGAAACTACAACTCCCACACAATCAGATACAGGGGGGACGGGGACTACAACTCCCACACAATCAGATACGGGGGGAACTACAACTCCCACACAATCAGATACGGGGGACGGGGACTACAACTCCCACACAATCAGATACGGGGGAAACTACAACTCCCAATCAGATATGGAGGAACTACAACTCCCAATCAGATATGGAGGAACTACAACTCCCAATCAGATATGGAGGAACTACAACTCCCAATCAGATATGGAGGAACTACAACTCCCAATCAGATATGGAGGAACTACAACTCCCAATCAGATATGGAGGAACTACAACTCCCAATCAGATATGGAGGAACTACAACTCCCAATCAGATATGGAGGAACTACAACTCCCAATCAGATATGGAGGAACTACAACTCCCAATCAGATATGGAGGAACTACAACTCCCAATCAGATATGGGGGAACTACAACTCCCAAACAGTCAGATATGGGGGAACTACAACTCCCAAACAGTCAGATATGGGGGAACTACAACTCCCAAACAGTCAGATATGGGGGAACTACAACTCCCAAACAGTCAGATATGGGGGAACTACAACCCTCAAACAGTCAGATATGGGGGAACTACAACTCCCAAACAATCAGTTACAGAGGAACTACAACTCCCACACAATCATTTGTAGAAGAACTATGACTCCTATAGAATCAGATATGGCAGAACTACAACTCCCCCGGGATCAGATATGGGAAGAACTACAACTCCCAAACAATCAGCAATGGGAGGACTACAACTCTCAGACTATGGAGCTATACCTCGCAGATCAGCAGAGATGTAGGAGGACTGACCTGTGCGGACATCTCTGGGAGAAACCAGGAGGCGCCGCCTGCGGCTGGAAACCAGGAGAAAGTTGCAGGAGGGAAGCAAAAGGAGAGTGCACCCGCCGTGTCCGGCCACTAACCCCGGGAGAGGAGGCACAAACTCGGGTCACCGGTCACTGACCACACCCCGCCCGGGCCACTGTCCACCAGGGAACACGGGACACTCACGGGCTCAAACCTGACACCGGAAACAGCCGAAAGTGTAAATGATCCGATGCTTATTTTCTTCCCCATATGCTCAGAAATAGCAGAATAAAGGTTCCGCGCTCAGAGCGTTCCGCATTGTGTCAGTCTGTAGACGGGTCATATATCAGGACGTACACCGTGGGGGACACCACAGCCTCCCAAGTGTCCCTCTGTCCCTCTTTTTGGCCTTAGGTCCCTCTGTCCCTCTTTGATGCTTAAATTTCCTTCTTTTAATGCATAAATGTGCATTAATAAATTCACTAAATTGCTCCTTACTAAACTGTGTGATTTCTACCTGTATATTAGAGCAGAACTTCATTATTTGGTGCAATTTGGACCCTAAAACCTTTATAATCCGATGATTTATGAGCTAATATTTAAATAAATATTGAAGCACAAGAAAAAATTGTCCCCGAGGCTCCACATGTTATAAAAAATAAAGGAACGTCCATTCACCTCGCCGATCCCCGGCCGCCGAGTCAGTAATTGTGCTTTGGGAGGAGTCAGAGGCGCGGCCTAGCGCGGGGAAAAAAGCTGCCGTGATGCGCGCTGCACGTATTGTCCCTCTTTGCGATTTTCAAAAGTTGGGAGGTATACATACAGGACACGGATGGCACCACGAGTCATTGGATCTGCAAAAAATGCGGATGACCAACGGAAGCCATCCGTTTGTCATCTGCATCCGTTTTTTTTTGCGGATGGTTGCTTGGAAACCAGGGCACTTGTACAGGTACTTTAAGAAACTGGTTCAAGCCTTCCGTTTTTTTTGCGGATCCGCAAAAAAAACGAAAGACACATGGAAACACAACCTACAAAATTTGCAGACACACGGAACGGATGGGGATGTGAAAAAAAAATGAAGACGATCCGCGATTTGCGGACAGCAAAAAACAACTGTCGTGTGCATGTAGCCTAAGACTAGACACGCAGGCAGGAGCGTTCTTAGGCCTCATGCACACGACCGTATGTGTTTTGCGGTCCGCAAATTGTGGATCCGCAAAAAAAACGGATGTCGTTCCGTATGGCATCCGTTTTTTTTGCAGATCCATTATTTTTGTGGATCCATTGTAATAATGCCTATCCTTGTCCGCAAACTAGAAAAAAATAGGAACGGAAAAACGGACATACGGAAACGGAATGCACACAGAGTACCTTCCGTTTTTTTTACGGACCCATTGAAATGAATGGTTCCGCATATGGTCCGCAAAAAAAAACAGAACGGACACGGAAAGAAAATACGTTCGTGTGCATGAGGCCTTAGAGTCTGAAAACATCCGGGGCACAAGCCCACTGTGTTGAAATTTGCATAGTAAGAATTAATATCAGCCCCCAGTGCCTCCATCAGCCCCCATATGCCTCCATCAGCCCCCAGTGCCTCCATCAGCCCCAGTGCCTCCATCAGCCCCCAGTGCCTCCATCAGCCCCAGTGCCTCCATCAGCCCCAGTGCCTCCATCAGCCCCCAGTGCCTCCATCAACCCCCAGTGCCTCCCAGCAGCCCCCAGTGCCTCCATCAGCCCCCAGTGCCTCCATCAACCCCCAGTGCCTCCCATCAGCCCCCAGTGCCTCTCACCAGCCCCCAGTGCCTCCATCAGCCCCCAGTGCCTCTCACCAGCCCCCAGTGCCTCTCACCAGCCCCCAGTGCCTCCATCAGCCCCCAGTGCCTCTCTTCAGCCCCCAGTGCCTCTCACCAGCCCCCAGTGCCTCCATCAGCCCCCAGTGCCTCTCTTCAGCCCCCAGTGCCTCCATCAACCCCCAGTGTCTCCCATCAGCCCCCAGTGCCTCCATCAACCCCCAGTGCCTCCCATCAGCCCCCAGTGCCTCCATCAGCTCCCAGTGCCTCCATCAGCCCCCAGTGCCTCTCTTCAGCCCCCATATTCCTCCATCAGCCCCCAGTGCCTCCATCAGCCCCCAGTGCCTCCATCAGCCCCCAGTGCCCCTCTTCAGCCCCCAGTGCCTCCATCAGCCCCCAGTGCCTCCATCAGCCCCCAGTGCCTCTCTTCAGCCCCCAGTGCCTCTATCAGCCCCCAGTGCCTCCATCAGCTCCCAGAGCCTCCATCAGCCCCCAGTGCCTCCATCAGCCCCGAGTGCCCCCATCAGCCCCCAGTGCCTCCATCAGCCCCCAGTGCCTCCATCAACCCCCATATGCCTCCATCAGCCCCCAGTGCCTCCATCAGCCCCCAGTGCCTCCATCAGCCTCATAAGTAAAATTAAATAAAACCCACTCACCTTTCCTGCTCCGGACGCCGCCGCTCCTCACCGCCCTGCGCTCGGTCTTCCCCTCTTCAGTCTGTGCTGTGAACTGGAGCGTACAGCGGGAGGTCACAGCGCGACCTCACATGTGCGCAGCCTTAACGGCGGAGAGCCGAGGACCAGGAAGCGGTGACTATAGAGCTTTCACCGCTTCCTGGTCCTCATTGAATTTGTGGGCAGTGGCCAGCGGGGCTCTAGAGGGAGCTGCCTTGGGGCCCCCAGGAGCAACTCGGCCCGGGTCAGCTGCCCCTTTTGCCCCGTGTTAAAGACGGCCCTGGCGAGGCTCGGGGCAGTGGTAGTTTGATTCGGGGCCCTGGCTCCGGATGTAAAGCCCTAGCGACGCCCCTGCATCCAGGTTATTCTTAAAGGGGATTTCCAGGTCTTTGATGTTGATGGTTTATCCTTAGGATAGGCCATGGGGGTCCGACACAGAATCCACGTGCGATTCTCCACATAGGAGATCTTAAATCTGCTGCATGTCAATTTCTGCAATGCACAGGGTGGAATCCACTGCAAATTCTACAGCGAATCTGCAACGGGGGGGGGGGGGTTATTTATTTATTTATTTTTTTGCTGCAACACTAATAAATCCCACACATTTAGTCTGCAGTGAAGTTACCCTAAACCTCCACTAGATGGCGCCAGTGTCTTGTAATTGCCGGATTATTGCTGAATCTTTCCGCTGCCTGCCCCTCTGTCACCATACAGCCAGCACTAGGTAGGAAGGGGCTGAAAGCCTCCCCCCACCTAGTCCTGCTGACACAGCGGGGGTCTGGCCCGGTCCACGGGGGGCGGTAATGTAATCAGAATGAGATTATTTCCTTCAGGCCTTTACGCTCAGCAGAATCTTTATTCGCAAACTGTGCCGCTCGTCACACTCCGAGACAAGGGGGAGTCAGCCGGGTCTGGGGACCCCAGATGGGGGCAGGGTACGGGCTGCCTGTCAGACGCCTGTCACCTGTGGCAGCTCACCCTGCGGCCAGATCGGAACGTCACTTCACGCCAGAGCTGGAGATCACGCCTGACTCCCGCAAGCAGATGCATGAAGGCTATCCACATGCCCCATGTGGTCAACTTACCACATGGGGCGAATACGCTGCAGATATTCCTCCGTGGGCATTCAGGGCACGACCACACGGCGTGATTGTGACAAGACACGTGACGTTGCGACGTGGACGCCCTGCTGTCGACTAACGCACATCCGTATGAGCTGCAGTGGACTACAACAAACTAACTAGGACCGCACCGTGTAGTCGCTCTGCATTGTTAATGACCGCACAGCACCCGTAATACCACGTGGCCATTAACAATGCAGGCCGACTAAACAGTGCAGCACCCACAATACTACGTGGCCATTAACAATGCAGGCTGACTGAACAGTGCAGCACCCACAAAACCACGTGGCCTTTAACAATGCAGAAAGACTAAACAGTGCAGCACCCACAATACTACGTGGCCATTAACAATGCAGGCTGACTGAACAGTGCAGCACCCACAAAACCACGTGGCCTTTAACAATGCAGAAAGACTAAACAGTGCAGCACCCACAATACTACGTGGCCATTAACAATGCAGGCTGACTGAACAGTGCAGCACCCACAATACCACGTGGCCATTAACAATGTAGGCCGACTAAACAGTGCAGCACCCACAATACCACATGGCCATTAACAATGCAGAACGACTAAACAGTGCAGCACCCACAATACCACGTGGCCTTTAACAATGCAGGCCGACTAAAGAGTGCAGCACCCACAATACAACGTGGCCATTAACAATGCAGGCCGACTAAACAGTACAGCACCCACAATACCACGTGGCCATTAACAATGCAGGCCGACTAAACAGTGCAGCACCCACAATACAACATGGCCATTAACAATGCAGGCCGACTAAACAGTGCAACACCCACAATACCACGTGGCCTTTATTAATGCAGATCGACTAAACAGTGCAGCACCCACAATACCACGTGGCCATTAACAATGCAGAACGACTAAACAGTGCAGCACCCACAATACTACGTGGCCATTAATAATGCAGGCCGACTAAACAGTGCAGCAACCACAATACAACGTGGCCATTAACAATGCAGGCCGACTAAAGAGTGCAGCACCCACAATACAACGTGGCCATTAACAATGCAGGCCGACTAAACAGTACAGCACCCACAATACCACGTGGCCATTAACAATGCAGAACGACTAAACAGTGCAGCACCCACAATACAACGTGACCATTAACAATGCAGAACGACTAAACGGTGCAGCACCTGCAGGCAGCAGGGCCGTGTCACAAGTACCACATAACCACACCGTGTGGTCGTACCATTACAAGCAGCAAAGTGAATGAGGCTTTCCCGAATCTCATGTGCATGTTGCATAAAATGTCTTCCCGGACTCCGCACCGCGCCCTCCGCTGCTGTGACCCGCTGACCATAACCTGCGGTCGTAGTAAATAACGTGCGGAGCTCAGATGAAAAGAGAAGATTGTTCCCAGCCTGTGGCCTCAACACAGTCAGCACCAGGGCCCCAGCTACCGCGTGCCATTTATAATACTATAGTCTTCATACGTGGCTTTTTACGCCGATCTTAGTCCCCTCGCCCCTGCGCTGCCATTAGACACGAGGGGCGCACCTCGCCATAAATTAGGCAGTGCGTATGCCTGGAGTAAAAACTACTAATTTTTACCGAACATTTGTGGCTGTTTCCAGACGCATATCTTAGTAAATTTGCCGGCGCTGGAGTCTCAGCACGATCCCCGACTTGCCCAACACGCAGAAACGGCACAAAATCGAGCGTGCGTTACAATATCGTCGCACAGCCGGACAGAAAAGGGGACTTGCGACACTTTTTATGTCTAAAACAGTCGCGAGTCCCTTGATAAATAACCCCCACTGAGAACAGGGCTCGGCTATCTCCTGAATTCCCATATAAATGAATTAAGCGGCCGCACACCCCGACCGGACGCTGTGTTCAGTTCCGACGGCTCTGAGGGGTACGGGGTACCCATTCACCAGATCGGTGGGGTGGCTGCCAGCTGTCCCGAATTTGTTTACCGGGGAAATGGGGCAAGCTGAGGTTTTATAAAATTTTATACGGTACAGGGGTCGGCACTAATGTCGGGGAGCCCCCAAAGGGAACGAGAACGCGCCGTGCATGAGCCGCCTGCTTCCATTGATTTCTATAGGAGTTCTGAAAATAACCGAGCTCAACAATTTTCGGAACAGCCATAGAAGTGAATGGCGGCCGGCTGCACATACGTGATACCCTTTCGTTCACTTTGGGGGCCCCGTTCTAGAGATAGCTAGCTCCCCTCTGACACTGGCGGCTAATCCTAGCTAACTGCCACCATTTTGTAAGAGGTGACACTACCCCTTTAAGGCAGACACTTTATTTGGACCTCTGAGGCAGGCACTGAGGGTGGCAGGCACTTACAGTACTTTTGAGGTAGGTACTTGACACATTTATAGAGTGCCATTGAAAATACACAAGTCTGTAAGTGTAGATTTAGTTTTGTTTTTTATTGGAAGTTCTATCTAGTAATAAACGAAAAAATGTCATCCTACATCCGGTCTCCATGGAAACAAGTGCTTCCTTCTGTCATAAGTTTCACTGGAAATTTTCTGGATAAAATATTTTAATATTTTCAATCAGCATAATTATACCCATTTTATCAGCAACATTTCCTATTTTCTTACATCAGGAAGATTATTGACTGCTGCCCACAATAAACATGGCCGCCGCGCACTGCGCAATCCTGTTCGGTCATTGGCAGAATCCCCGGAAGTCGTCCAAACGGCTGAAGAAGACACTTCCGCCCTCACTGCAGACGTTCTCCTTCTGCCCGGAGGCGGCTGTCTGTGTGCGTGCGTCATTATGACGTCACTGCGCTCCTGTTCTCTATGGAAGGGTCACCGGGCCGCAGGCAGTGCGGAGGAGGATGGAGGTTGTGGTTTCTTTTGTTTGATGTCTATGGAAACCAATATTGCCTGACAAGAGGTGGAGAACTACAACTCCCAGCGTTTTTTTAGGAATTTCTAGCTGCATGTAGTGAGGCCCTTGAATTCCTCTCTGCACCATTTGGTGGAGCTATGCAGGGTGATTGCTTGCAGCGGTTTACCGCATGGTATGTGCTGCCACGCCCACAAAAACCACAATAGTCAGTGTGGACCACGTCTTTATTTTAAAGACCGTATAACGGAAGCTTAAAATTGGCACGCGTGATGCTTGTGATTGCATCATTTTTGAATGGGCGTGGCCCCTTGAGCTCACAGCTGCCCAGTTCTGCCATTGTAGGCAGGACCCGGCGGGCGTAGCCTGGCATCGTCATGTGTATTAGCCAGCGGCACCCGCTGCTCATCCTTTCTGCGCACGATACAGCGCCCAGTGGCGGTTTTATCTCTCTTATTCCAGTATAATAGAGGCTTATAGTTGTCACCAGTTGGGGGCGCCACATCCAGACAGAGCAGGACAATGCCGCACCCTGGGCACGGCGCCGGAATGCTGATTAATAATACCGTGCCCGCTAATAGCTGCGCTGACCCCCAGTGACAGTCACACCGTGATCGATAGACGTACCGACTGTCTGCACTGAACCTAGGCGACGCCTCACCTGTACCAGAGACAGCAGCATCCAGGATGTGACGTACGGGGCGGTATTATACTACAGTGGAAAACGGAGACTTACATATGATACAAGGAAAGGGATTATGTTAATTAAAATAGATACCACATATGGCGGTATATATCACAGTGCACAAGCTTTACGAGCAGTGTTATAGCAGTTATATACTTATACATAGGAGCAGTATTATAGTAGTTATATTCTTGTATATAGGAGCAG
This sequence comes from Bufotes viridis, assembly GCA_033119425.1. Taxonomy (NCBI): domain Eukaryota; kingdom Metazoa; phylum Chordata; class Amphibia; order Anura; family Bufonidae; genus Bufotes; species Bufotes viridis. The sequence goes on along the minus strand of CM065595.1, from coordinate 7,560,032 downwards.
TATTATAGTAGTTATATTCTTGTACATAGAGGCAGTATTATAGTAGTTATATTCTTGTACATAGGAGACAGTATTATAGTAGTTATATTCTTGTACATAGGAGGCAGTATTATAGTAGTTATATTCTTGTACATAGGGGCAGTATTATAGTAGTTATATTCTTGTACATAGGAGGCAGTATTATAGTAGTTATATTCCTGTACATAGGAGCAGTATTATAGTAGTTATATTCCTGTACATAGGGGGCAGTATTATAGTAGTTATATTCTTGTACATAGGAGCAGTATTATAGTAGTTATATTCTTGTACATAGAGGCAGTATTATAGTAGTTATATTCTTGTACATAGGAGACAGTATTATAGTAGTTATATTCTTGTACATAGGAGGCAGTATTATAGTAGTTATATTCTTGTACATAGGGGCAGTATTATAGTAGTTATATTCTTGTACATAGGAGGCAGTATTATAGTAGTTATATTCCTGTACATAGGAGCAGTATTATAGTAGTTATATTCCTGTACATAGGGGGCAGTATTATAGTAGTTATATTCTTGTACATAGGAGCAGTATTATAGTAGTTATATTCTTGTACATAGGAGCAGTATTATAGTAGTTATATTTCTGTACATAGGAGCAGTATTATAGTAGATATATTCTTGTACATAGGAGCAGTATTATAGTAGTTATATTCTTGTATATAAGAGCAGTATTATAGTAGTTATATTTCTGTACATAGGAGCAGTATTATAGTAGTTATATTCTTGTATATAGAAGTATTATAGTAGTTATATTCTTGTACATAGGAGGCGGTATTATAGTAGTTATATTCTTGTACATAGGAGCAGTATTATAGTAGTTATATTCTTGTACATAGGAGCAGTATTATAGTAGTTATATTCTTGTATATAGGAGGCAGTATTATAGTAGTTATATTCTTGTACATAGGAGGCAGTATTATAGTAGTTATATTCTTGTACATAGGAGCAGTATTATAGTAGTTATATTCTTGTACATAGGAGCAGTATTATAGTAGTTATATTCCTTGTACATAGGAGCAGTATTATAGTAGTTATATTCTTGTACATAGGAGCAGTATTATAGTAGTTATATTCTTGTACATAGGAGCAGTATTATAGTAGTTATATTCTTGTACATAGAGGCAGTATTATAGTAGTTATATTCTTGTACATAGGAGCAGTATTATAGTAGTTATATTCTTGTACATAGGAGCAGTATTATAGTAGTTATATTCTTGTATATAGGAGGCAGTATTATAGTAGTTATATTCTTGTACATAGGAGCAGTATTATAGTAGTTATATTCTTGTACATAGGAGGCAGTATTATAGTAGTTATATTCTTGTACATAGGAGGCAGTATTATAGTAGTTATATTCTTGTACATAGGAGCAGTATTATAGTAGTTATATTCTTGTACATAGGAGGCAGTATTATAGTAGTTATATTCTTGTACATAGGAGCAGTATTATAGTAGTTATATTCTTGTACATAGGAGCAGTATTATAGTAGTTATATTCTTGTACATAGGAGGCAGTATTATAGTAGTTATATTCTTGTACATAAGAGGCAGTATTATAGTAGTTATATTCTTGTACATAGGAGCAGTATTATAGTAGTTATATTCTTGTACATAAGAGCAGTATTATAGTTGTTATATTCTTGTACATAGGAGGCAGTATTATAGTAGTTATATTCTTGTACATAGGAGCAGTATTATAGTAGTTATATTCTTGTACATAGGAGGCAGTATTATAGTAGTTATATTCTTGTACATAGGAGCAGTATTATAGTAGTTATATTCTTGTACATAGGAGGCAGTATTATAGTAGTTATATTCTTGTACATAGGAGGCAGTATTATAGTAGTTATATTCTTGTATATAGGTGCAGTATTATAGTAGTTATATTCTTGTACATAGGAGGCAGTATTATAGTAGTTATATTCTTGTACATAGGAGGCAGTATTATAGCAGTTATATTCTTGTACATAGGAGGCAGTATTATAGTAGTTATATTCTTGTACATAGGAGGCAGTATTATAGTAGTTATATTCTTGTACATAGGAGCAGTATTATAGTAGTTATATTCTTGTACATAGGAGGCAGTATTATAGTAGTTATATTCCTGTACATAGGAGCAGTATTATAATAGTTATATTCTTGTACATAGGAGCAGTATTATAGTAGTTATATTCTTATACATAGGAGCAGTATTATAGTACTTATATTCTTGTACATAGGAGCAGTTTTATAGTAGTTATATTCTTGTACACAGGAGGCAGTATTATAGTAGTTATATTCCTATACATAGGAGGCAGTATTATAGTAGTTATATTCTTGTACATAGGAGCAGTATTATAGTAGTTATATTCTTGTACATAGGAGGCAGTATTATAGTAGTTATATTCTTGTACATAGGAGCAGTATTATAGTAGTTATATTCTTGTACATAGGAGCAGTATTATAGTAGTGATATTCTTGTACATAGGACCAGTATTATAGTAGTTATATTCCTGTACATAGGAGCAGTATTATAGTAGTTATATTCTTGTACATAGGAGCAGTATTATAGTAGTGATATTCTTGTACATAGGACCAGTATTATAGTAGTTATATTCCTGTACATAGGAGCAGTATTATAGTAGGTATATTTTTTTTTACATAGGAGCAGTATTATAGTAGTTATATTCTTGTACATAGGAGCAGTATTATAGTAGTTATATTCTTGTACATAGGGAGCAGTATTATAGTAGTTATATTCTTGTAAATAGGGGGCAGCATTATAGTAGTTATATTCTTGTACATAGGAGCAGTATTATAGTAGTTATATTCTTGTACATAGGAGCAGTATTATAGTAGTTATATTCTTGTACATAGGAGCAGTATTATAGTAGTTATATTCTTGTACATAGGAGCAGTATTATAGTAGTTATATTCTTGTACATAGGAGCAGTATTATAGTAGTTATATTCTTGCACATATGAGGCAGTATTATAGTAGTTATATTCCTGTACATAGGAGCAGTATTATAATAGTTATATTCTTGTACATAGGAGGCAGTATTATAGTAGTTATATTCCTGTACATAGGAGCAGTATTATAGTAGTTATATTCTTGTACACAGGAGGCAGTATTATAGTAGTTATATTCCTATACATAGGAGGCAGTATTATAGTAGTTATATTCTTGTACATAGGAGCAGTATTATAGAAGTTATATTCTTGTACATAGGAGGCAGTATTATAGTAGTTATATTCTTGTACATAGGAGCAGTATTATAGTAGTTATATTCTTGTACATAGGACCAGTATTATAGTAGTTATATTCCTGTACATAGGTGCAGTATTATAGTAGTTATATTCTTGTACATAGGAGCAGTATTATAGTAGGTATATTTTTTTTACATAGGAGCAGTATTATAGTAGTTATATTCTTGTACATAGGAGCAGTATTATAGTAGTTATATTCTTGTACATAGGGAGCAGTATTATAGTAGGTATATTCTTGTACATAGGAGCAGTATTATAGTAGTTATATTCTTGTACATAGGGGGCAGCATTATAGTAGTTATATTCTTGTACATAGGAGCAGTATTATAGTAGTTATATTCTTGTACATAGGAGCAGTATTATAGTAGTTATATTCTTGTACATAGGAGCAGTATTATAGTAGTTATATTCTTGTACATAGGAGGCAGTATTATAGTAGTTATATTCTTGTACATAGGAGGCAGTATTATAGTAGTTATATTCTTGTACATAGGAGCAGTATTATAGTAGTTATATTCTTGTACATAGGAGGCAGTATTATAGTAGTTATATTCTTGTATATAGTAGCAGTATTATAGTAGTTATATTCTTGTACATAGGAGCAGTATTATAGTAGTTATATTCTTGTACATAGGAGGCAGTATTATAGTAGTTATATTCTTGCACATATGAGGCAGTATTATAGTAGTTATATTCTTGTAGATAGGAGCCGGTATTATAGTAGTTATATGCTTGTACATAGGAGGCAGTATTATAGTAGTTATATTCTTGTACATAGGAGGCAGTATTATAGTAGTTATATTCTTGTACATAGGAGGCAGTATTATAGTAGTTATATGCTTGTACATAGGAGCAGTATTATAGTAGTTATATTCTTGTATATAGGTGCAGTATTATAGTAGTTATATTCTTGTACATAGGGGGCAGTATTATAGTAGTTATATGCTTGTACATAGGAGGCAGTATTATAGTAGTTATATTCTTGTACATAGGAGGCAGTATTATAGTAGTTATATTCTTGTATATAGGTGAAGTATTATAGTAGTTATATTCTTGTACATAGGAGGCAGTATTATAGTAGTTATATTCTTGTACATAGGAGGCAGTATTATAGTAGTTATATGCTTGTACATAGGAGCAGTATTATAGTAGTTATATTCTTGTATATAGGTGCAGTATTATAGTAGTTATATTCTTGTACATAGGAGGCAGTATTATAGTAGTTATATGCTTGTACATAGGAGGCAGTATTATAGTAGTTATATTCTTGTACATAGGAGGCAGTATTATAGTAGTTATATTCTTGTATATAGGTGAAGTATTATAGTAGTTATATTCTTGTACATAGGAGGCAGTATTATAGTAGTTATATGCTTGTACATAGGAGGCAGTATTATAGTAGTTATATTCTTGTACATAGGAGGCAGTATTATAGTAGTTATATTCTTGTATATAGGTGAAGTATTATAGTAGTTATATTCTTGTACATAGGAGGCAGTATTATAGTAGTTATATTCTTGTACATAGGAGGCAGTATTATAGCAGTTATATTCTTGTACATAGGAGGCAGTATTATAGTAGTTATATTCTTGTACATAGGAGGCAGTATTATAGTAGTTATATTCCTGTACATAGGAGCAGTATTATAATAGTTATATTCTTGTACATAGGAGCAGTATTATAGTAGTTATATTCTTATACATAGGTGCAGTAATATAGTAGTTATATTCTTGTACATAGGAGCAGTATTATAGTAGTTATATTCTTGTACACAGGAGGCAGTATTATAGTAGTTATATTCCTATACATAGGAGGCAGTATTATAGTAGTTATATTCTTGTACATAGGAGCAGTATTATGGTAGTTATATTATTGTACATAGGAGCAGTATTATAGTAGTTATATTCTTGTACATAGGGGGCAGTATTATAGTAGTTATATTCTTGTACATAGGAGCAGTATTATAGTTATATTCTTGTACATAGGAGGCAGTATTATAGAAGTTATATTCTTGTACATAGGAGCAGTATTATAGTAGTTATATTCTTGTACATAGGAGCAGTATTATAATAGTTATATTCTTGTATATAGGAGGCAGTATTATAGAAGTTATATTCTTGTACATAGGAGGAAGTATTATAGTAGTTATATTCTTGTACACAGGAGGCAGTATTATAGTAGTTATATTCTTGTATATAGGAGGCAGTATTATAGTAGTTATATTCTTGTACATAGTAGGCAGTATTATAGTAGTTATATTCTTGTACATAGAAGGCAGTATTATAGTAGTTATATTCTTGTACATAGGAGCAGTATTATAGTAGTTATATTCTTGTACATAGGAGCAGTATTATAGTAGTTATATTCTTGTACATAGGAGGCAGTATTATAGTAGTTATATTCTTGTACATAGGAGGCAGTATTATAGTAGTTATATTCTTGTACATAGGAGGCAGTATTATATTAGTTATATTCTTGTACATAGGAGCAGTATTATAGTAGTTATATTCTTGTACATAGGAGCAGTATTATAGTAGTTATATTCTTGTACATAGGAGCAGTATTATAGTAGTTATATTCTTGTACATAGGAGCAGTATTATAGTAGTTATATTCTTTAAAGTAGCGGATAGTATTACGATAAGGGGTCATTCAGACAGCCATATGCTGACCTATTTACTTCTATAGGGCCCCTTTATTTCATTCTGTGGCTCTGCCAAACATATAAAACATGTCCTATACTTGTCGCTGAAAATCAGGACGTGGCCCCATTGGGTTTATAAAAATAATGCACGGTGAACTGTCCACAAAAAAACGGAGCCGCATTTTTGCGGACAGCATGCGGCCACCTGAATAAGCCCTAAGAGTGATTTGTGAAATATGTGAATTTTTGAAGATTTTTTATAGATCACAGTGATGTTATTATCTTGTGTGACTAGAACTGTGCTTTTAGTAGATGACATCCTGGGAGCTCCTGTTTTACAATGCCCTTGGGCCCGGGCTCCGCCTCGTGGTTATAATTCTCCTGTCAGTGTGACACGCAGGGTGTGACACTCTTGTGTTTCTCCACCATCTGCTCTCCCCATGGGGTCCTGCTTAGTATTTCCTCAGACAGATAATTATAGGGGGGGGGTCCGTCCCAGATAACGGCCTCTCCTGTGAGTTGGGAAACCTCACCAGCGTAGCCATAGGTCATCACGCTGCCATCTAATGCATCCTTCCCACCATCACGTCGAGGGTCGGATGTTGCATAGCTGTTAGCTTGGCTCCAAACCGACCATACAGCTGGGGCTGGCCTGTGCTGGAGGGGCAGGCTACCTGGTTGGAGTCATGAGGCGCCTCAGGGATGATAGGACATCTTAGCCAGCACTCGTGGTCCATAAGTGATAGCTTCCGGTGGACGTTCATCTGCAGGTCATACGCTAACATGACAGTTTCTCTTCATCCTTAGGGTATGTTCACGTGGCATCTTCTGGAACTTTGGCGCGGACCCCTGAGCTAAAATTTCACCTGTGAGAAATTGCAGCCATGTGGATCATGGCCTGTCCATTCTGGGCGTGACTGCATCATTGAGCCGCGATGCTTAATGCTGCCTCCCACTGAAATGAACCACGCGGGTGCTGGCAAAATGTCGGTGCGGCTGTCCTTGCCAAAATTCTGCAGTGAAACCCGTCGTGTGAACGTCCCAGATGAAGCCTGGAGCACCCCCCGTGTGATTCTGGGCACTGGACTCAGGTCCGGAGCACTGGTAAGTGACAATATGGTGGCATGTGACATTGCGTTACTACCAATGTGGCTCCCACATGTTGCCACTCCCATATTTGTCCAGAACGGTGGGAAAGCTGGGTGACCGCTCCCGTGGAGTCACTGGTGTCCTTCCTAGTGGTTTATGGAAAGCTGAGTGGTATCTCGTAGCGGTGGCAGAGTTGGTTCAGGACCCTAGGAAAGCTGGGTGACAATTTCTTTAGGAGCGCTGGTGCTGCCCGTAATGGTTCACAGCTTGGTGACCGGCCCTGAGGTGCTGTATTGGCAGCCGTGATGCTGCAGGACCTCGGGAAAGCTGGGTGACGGCTATGATAGGAGCACTTGTTGGGTACTCAGCTTTCCCAGATACAGATATCTCAGATACCCCCCAATCATCTCATTCTCATCACGTCCACCATGGATTACGCTTTGGGAAAACACATGGATCCCGTCCATCCTGCGCATGGCGGCAGATCTCCACCAGAAGACGACGAGCAGATTTCACGGCTGATGTTCATTTCAGTGGCATCTGAGAACCGTGAGGCGGACACTCGTTACCGATCCCTGCCCCATGGCGTCCGCCCCTGCATCCGATCGGTCAACGCCGTGCCCTGATTATTACTAAGGACCTGTGTATTTTATAGACCCTTTTATTTGTCCTCAGAGGCGTCCTCCGGTGGGAGCCCCCGCTCTCCGCTATAAATAGACGCAGACTCGCGCCTCTCCCCTTCCCCCTCTGCATCAAGAGAGCGGTGAGAAATATCCCGTTGCCAGGCGACCGCTGTTACTGGGGGAGACAGCCATTGCCAGGTGACGGCAGTTGCCGAGGCGACAGCAGGGGCCTGTCTCATCCGCAGTGCAGTTGGACCAAACATGTCGTCAAGGATGGAACGATGATGATGATGATATCGAAGTCCCCGGGCGGCTCCAGCAACGTTCTGCAGATGACGGCGACATTGTGTGTACAAGTATAATGAGCGGAGACCGATCAGATATATATACACCTGTACCCACTCCACATATACACTGGACATCTGTCTGTTTCTATGTATTTATTATCTATCTAATATCTATGTATCTCAAATCTATCTATCTATTGATCTTCTTGTTTACCCCAATGCGATCCATTGTTAAATTTCTATGTAGAAAATAAGGGAGCATTCACACGACCGTATAATTGGGTTCGCAATTTTGCTGAACGGTGCGGACCCATTCATTTCAATGGGGCCGCAAAAGATGCGGACAGCACATCGTTTGCTGTCCGCATCCGCTGTTCCGTTCCGCAGCTCCGCAAAAAAGATAGAGCATGTCCTATTCTTGTCCGTGGTTGCGGACAAGAATAGGCATTCTCTATATAGTGCCGGCCATGTGCGGACCGCAAAACACTTACGGTCGTGTGAATGCTCCCTAATTCTAATTGTTCCAATGATACATTCTAACAAATAATCAGAACAGGACAGAGGTTTGTGCTGTGAGTAGCTCACGATGGATTGTCTCGATTGGATACAATTGTAGCAAAAAGTCACGAGTATAAGGGTCCGCAAGTGTTTTGCAGTCTGCAAATTGTGGACCCTCAAAACACGGACACCCGCCATGTGCGTTCCACATTATAGAAATGCCTGTTCTTGTCCGTGGCTAGGACATGCCCACGGAACGGAAGTACGGAGGCAGACAGCACACAGTGGGTTGTCCGCATCGTTTGCGACCCCATTGAAATGAATGGGTCCGCACCCGTTCCACAAAATTGCAGAATGGATGCGGACCCATTCATGCGGACGTGTGAATGGACCCTAATGCTGTACAACTGGGCGAGAGACCTAACAAAAAACTAAAGAGGAACGCGCTGTAAAACGCTCTACAGCTGTAAAACGCTCTACAGGAGAAAACCCATGTTTTCTTACCCTGGGTTCAGACCTGAGCGTTCTAAAAACATGCGTTTTACGCGCGTATTTCAGCGCGTTTTTGCAAATAGGAAACGCGCGTTCATACCCGCGTTCTTGTGATTGACTACTGTGGTGTCAATCACAAAACGCGAGACAAACGCCCCAAAAAAAGCTTAAGTACTTGTTTATGCGTCGGGCGTTTTACAGCGCGTTCAAACTGAGTGAGAACCAGGGCCATAGGAAAGCATTGGTTTTCATGTGTTGAGCGTTTTACAGCGCGTTTGAACGCGCTGTAAAACGCTCAGGTGTAAACCCAGGGTTATGGGCATGGTTCTCACCTGAGCTTTTTACAGCGCGTTTGAACGCGCTGTAAAACGCCCTACGCTCAAAGAAGTTCTTGAGCTTCTTTGGGGCGTTTTGTTGCGCGTTTGCACACATAGACTTCAATGGGAACGCACGTTTAACACGCGTTAAAGTGAAGATATGCCTTTTTCAATTGGTCTCCAGAGTCACGAACGCGCGTATGACGCGCGTTTCCTATTTGCAAAAACGCGCTGTAATACACGCGGCGTAAAACGCGCATCTCAAAAACGCTCAGGTGTGAATTCAGGGTTGAGTCGGCCTGACGACATCTACCAGAAGCTCCAGTTGTTTAGGAAAGTTAGGAAACATATGCAGGGGTAAGGCACAGGAGACGCTGCACTGCGCAGCAGCATGCATGTCACAGGCAGTGTGTAATCTCCAGCCCACTGCAGGTGATAGCTCAGAGGAAGCAGCCTGGAGGAGACTACATCGGGATCCAAAGGACTGTGAAGATGTTTGGGTGTCACCCACTGCGTTATAAGATTATTCCGCACTTTACCTGACATTTTCTTTTTCAGGAACCTACAAGAGGCAGCAGCGACATCTCACATGATGGTTAGAGGTCAGAAATCACACGAGATGCTGTAGATGTATCCAGAATGTATTTCTGTTTCTCACCAATTTAGAGGTTCTCTGCTTGCTGTTGGTGAATGGAAATCTTGTATCTAAAGGCACAAAACCCATCCTGATCATGCTCCATGGACTGGAGCCAACTCTTCTCAGATCATCGTCACGATTGCTCAGGCTACATGGGTATGAAAACTTACCTTTTTACCCTCTAAATGGCGAAAGGTGGGTCACGCGATGAACTCGTACCGCCCTAAAAATAAGCAAAACCACGATATTGTAAAGGGGTGGGGGGTCTGAGAACTGGGAGCCCCATGGTTGCCTTGAATGGTGGCGCCACGCCTGACGCACTGCGAACCCTTCCATCCAGGGGTCTCAGTGGTTGTGCCCCCCCAGTGATCGCACATTGATATCTTCACCCATCAACATGACGGGGAAACCCTTTCATTTTGGCAAATGAAATATTGCAGCTGCCAGTCTCCCAGAATCCTCTTCTGCGTCTTGGCACGGCATTGATACAGCACTAAGCCTCACATACTTGATGACAATAACAATGGGGGGGGGGGGGGGTAAAAAGAGACTGAGGTGCGTGCAGAGCGGGAAAGCGTGTCGTGTGAGCGAGTTTCTATTTTCGGCCCTGCTCCCTCCTCCCATCACCTTACACCAGAGAAACCTGATCAGACTCTTAAATAATCGAGCAGAGAAGAGAAAGACACATCCAGAGCCCTGGGCTGGTGCATGGTGTCACATCAAAAGGGAGCAGGTGTGGCCGCCCTCGTAATCACGACTTACTAGTCGCATGTCCAAGCGCAGGGAATAAATAAAACCTAGCAATATATTTTGAAATGGTGTTGGAGGGGTATTCCAATTGGGGATAACTATTAGAGAATTTCGGGATATCCCCTATCCTGAAACAAACGGAGCAGCGGGTGGAGCATGTGCACTGCCGCTTCATCGCTACGGGAGTTCCGGAGACGCCCGAGTAAAGGGTTCTACTATTTTCGGAGCTGAAGGGAGCAGCAGTTCGCATGCCCGATCTACGGCTACATTGTACCGTTGACAATATAACTACTATAATACTGCCCCCTATGTACAAGAATATAACTACTATAATATTGCTCCTAGGTACAAGAATATATCTACTATAATACTGCTCCTATGTACAAGAATATAACTACTATAATACTGCTCCTATGTATAAGAATATAACTACTATAATACTGCTCCTATGTACAGGAATATAACTACTATAATACTGCCCCTATGTACAAGAATATAACTACTATAATACTACTCCTATGTACAAAAATATAACTACTATAATACTGCTCCTATGTACAAGAATATAACTACTATAATACTGCCTCCTATATACAAGAATATAACTACTATAATACTTCTATATACAAGAATATAACTACTATAATACTGCTCCTATGTACAAGAATATAACTACTGTAATACTGCCCCTATGTACAAGAATATAACTACTATAATACTTCTATATACAAGAATATAACTACTATAATACTGCTCCTATGTACACGAATATAACTACGATAATACTGCTCCTATATACAAGGATATAACTACTATAATACTGCCTCCTATGTACAATAATATAACTACTATAATACTGCCTCCTATGTACAATAATATAACTACTATAATACTGCCTCCTATGTACAAGAATATAACTACTATAATACTGCTCCTATGTACAGGAATATAACTACTATAATACTGCTCCTATGTACAATAATATAACTACTATAATACTGCCTCCTATGTACAAGAATATAACTACTATAATACTGCTCCTATGTACAAGAATATAACTACTATAATACTGCTCCTATGTACAGGAATATAACTGCTATAATACTGATCCTATGTATAAGAATATAACTACTATAATACTGCCTCCTATGTACAAGAATATAACTACTATAATACTGCCTCCTATGTACAAGAATATAACTACTATAATACTGCACCTATGTACAAGAATATAACTACTATAATACTGCTCCTATGTACAAGAATATAACTACTATAATACTGCCTCCTATGTACAAGAATATAACTACTATAATACTGCTCCTATGTACAAGAATATAACTACTATAATACTGCTCCTATGTACAAGAATATAACTACTATAATACTGCTCCTATGTACAAGAATATAACTACGATAATACTGCTCCTATGTACAAGAATATAACTACTATAATACTGCTCCTATGTACAGGAATATAACTGCTATAATACTGATCCTATGTATAAGAATATAACTACTATAATACTGCCTCCTATGTACAAGAATATAACTACTATAATACTGCCTCCTATGTACAAGAATATAACTACTATAATACTACCTCCTATATACAAGGATACAACTACTATAATACTGCCTCCTATGTACAAGAATATAACTACTATAATACTGCACCTATGTACAAGAATATAACTACTATAATACTGCTCCTATGTACAAGAATATAACTACTATAATACTGCTCCTATGTACAAGGATACAACTACTATAATTCTGCCTCCTATGTACAAGAATACAACTACTATAATACTGCTCCTATGTACAAGAATATAACTACTATAATACTGCTCCTATGTACAAGAATATAACTACTATAATACTGCTCCTATGTACAGGAATATAACTGCTATAATACTGCTCCTATGTACAGGAATATAACTACTATAATACTGCCTCCTATGTACAGGAATATATCTACTATAATACTGCTCCTATGTACAAGAATATATCTACTATAATACTGCCTCCTACGTACAAGAATATAACTACTATAATACTGCTCCTATGTACAGGAATATAACTACTATAATACTGCCTCCTACGTACAAGAATATAACTACTATAATACTGCTCCTATGTACAGGAATATAACTACTATAATACTGCTCCTATGTACAAGAATATAACTACTATAATACTGCTCCTATGTACAAGAATATAACTGCTATAATACTGCTCCTATGTAGAAGAATATAACTACTATAATACTACTCCTATGTACAAGAATATAACTACTATAATACTGCTCCTATATACAAGAATATAACTACTATAATACTACTCCTATGTACAAGAATATAACTACTATATTACTGCTCCTATGTACAAGAATATAACTACTATAATACTGCTCCTATGTACAAGAATATAACTGCTATAATACTGCTCCTATGTAGAAGAATATAACTACTATAATACTGCCTCCTATGTACAAGAATATAACTACTATAATACTGCCCCCTATGTACAAGAATATAACTACTATAATACTGCCTCCTATGTACAAGAATATATCTACTATAATACTGCCCCTATGTACAAGAATATAACTACTATAATACAGTATGTAGAAGACTATAACCGTTATACACCGATATGTAATACTGTATCATGCAGTCACATTATTCTCAGGTTTTATGTTATCTCCCTCTTTTTCTTTGATGTTCCATTTCCCATTGACACAATATGATTTACCTCGGTGGCAGTATCTGATTATTACCACCACTCACAGTATCGCTGCCTCCACTTGGCTCATGTGGAACTATTAAATATCGATGTTCTTCATATCCATCTTCAGCTTCTTATTATGAAGCCCGATATGTTTTATTTGATTCTAATTAAACTTGAATACAGTTGTAGTCACGGGGAGGGGAGATGACGGCTGGATTGAAATATAAATGAGTGCGGGGTTTAATTACTGATTCTGTGGGATGAGGAGACGGAAGCGTTTCATATAGCAGTGGCAATCACGTGTGGATGTTTTATTAGGGGATTGCTCATCAGATGCCAGAAAACACCGGATCCTCCTCTTCTATCTGCTTTCAGTGTGGACGCAGAATATAGAGGAATATACATGTGGACTGCATCGCCCTCGCAACGTGAACATATCTGAAAGGGAGATGGTTCAGCGGTAGTGGGACGGCACTATACCACTGCCACATCTATAAACCTGCGGCAACAATTGTGGGAGTCGTACAGCAAAGACAGACAAATTCAACCGCAACGATCAGTCTTTAACAACGGACGTTCATTGCAGCTGACCGATGACAAACTAATCATCAGAAAGGTTTTCAACCATGTTCAAAATTTCATCTAAAAAGAACATTTTATACAGTCCAGTGTGGGGCCACACCAAGCGCCGGTCACTAATATAACACGTTGATTGGCACCCACCAAAAAAACCTTCACCTGGGCCAATAGAAAGTGCATGGTCGGCGTCCCTCAGATTATTTGCAAATTGTCAACTATGTACAGGTACATCTCAATAGAATAGAATATCAGTGCGGCATGGCATGGAGGCTATCTCCCAGGTTGCTTTGATAGCGGCCTTCAGCTCATCTGTATGTTGGGTCTGGTATCTCTCAACTTCCTCTGGACAATACCCATTAGAGAAGGTTTGGGTCAGACGAGTTTGCTTGCCAATCAGCTTATTAGACCAGATATTGGTACCTTTTGGCAGTCCTGCTAGAAAATGAAATCCGCATCTCCGTGAAGTTTGTCAGCAGAGGGAAGCATGAAGTGCTCTAACATTTCCTGGTAGACGGCTGCGCTGATTTTGGACTTGATATAACACAGTGACCAACACCAGCAGATGACGTGGCTCCCCGAACCATCACTGACTGTGGAAACTTCACACTAGACCTCAAACAACTTGCATTGGGCAGCTCTCCACTCTTCCTCCAGACTCTGGGACCTTGATTCCCATATTAAATGCTAAATTTATTTTCATCTGAAAACAGGACTTTGGACCATTGAGCAACAGTCCAGTCCTTTTTCTCCTTAGTCCAGGTAAGACGCTTCAGACGTTGTCTCTGGGTCATGAGTGGCTCCACACAAGGAATGTGACAGTTGTAGCCCATGTCCTGAATACATCTGTGTGTGGTGGCTCTTGAAGCACTTACTCCAGATGCAGTCCACTTCTTGTGAGTCTCCCCCAAATTCTTGAATGACCTTTTCGTGACAACCCTTTCAAGGCTGTGGCTTGTGCACATTTTTCTCCCACACTCTTTCCTTCCACTTAGCTTTCCATTAATTTACTTGGATACAGCACTCTGGGAATAGCCAGCTTCTTTAGCAATGACCTTTTGTGGCTTACCCTCCTTGTGGAGGGTGTCAGTGACTGTCTTCTGGACAACTGTCCTGTCAGCAGTCTTCCCCATATTGTGTAGCCTACTGAAACCTTTCGATAATTCTATTTTATGGAGATTCACCTGTACAAGAGGAGCTATGCTGCTGGCAAACTATTATTTTTGCAGCTTCGTAAAAGATCTGATGCCTCAACAAACACCCGGTTCCTCATCTGTCAGCTGATTGATGTGGTGTTTTGAAGTGACGATGATCAATTGTTTCTACAAATTTTCATTCCTGATCACTGGCCTATAGTCAGACAAAAGTTCTTCTGTTCAAAGAAAGATCGTGTGGGTGAAAGTTCTTCAAAAGATGTTTCATTCCTCGCTTGTCATTGAACACGTATGGGGTGCT
This sequence comes from Bufotes viridis, assembly GCA_033119425.1. Taxonomy (NCBI): domain Eukaryota; kingdom Metazoa; phylum Chordata; class Amphibia; order Anura; family Bufonidae; genus Bufotes; species Bufotes viridis. Next base: position 7,544,645 of record CM065595.1, on the reverse strand, counting down.
TGTGAACTGTAATAGCTATGATGGACAGTTGTTCTACCATTAACCAACCTCTGTGTAATGTGCATGGCCAAGTTTAGACTTGGTAGAACCACGACTAGATCTAGAACCGCTTAGCTTCAAATGAGTGCAAGAGGTGAGGAAATGTGAATCTTCTAGTAAATCTGACGAGTAGAGAAGACATGTAAAGCATCCCAATGTTTGTGATTGGCAAGGAAACAATGTGGGTCTTCCTTCGGTGCATGAAAGAAAGTATAAAGCGGTGGGAAAAGCAGCATATTTGTTAATTGTACAGGTCCAAGATGTGGGAAAATCCAGCACTTTTTATTTCTAATGAAAAGATGGGGAAATGTGAATGTTCCTACTTCTAGAAAGTCATCAAGTAAGTGTGAGATTCATCCTTGTGAACGACAGAGAGATTATATAGGACTTACCAAGGGTCATGGACGAAAGTCTTAGAGGAGAAGATACACAACATTTGGGGAAACAACACTTTCTGCTGAGTGTTGAATCTTCATTACGTCCTGCTGTTGACTGGTCTGAGTGGAAGGAAAACGTGACACCTCCTGATGAAGCTTAGTAGTGGGAAAACCAAGAAGAACCCTGCTTCCAGCAAGACTTCTCTATGGAAAACTGCAAAGATGGCAATGTGAAAGAGAGGGGCTTTGAAATGCGTATAATGTCCCACTCCTTGTGGCTGGTCAGAAGGACACATTAGTGAAAAGGGTGAGAACTGGAAGTTCATTGTAGGCTGGAACTTTATGGTTTCCTGTTGGGCTCAAACCACAGAGAACAGTCCTCAAATATTATTCTTTTCCCACCAAATCTTTCAGTTGGCACAACATATTTGGGCAGTTGTTCTCCTGGAATCCATCCAACTGTCACAAACCAGTGGGTGTGCCACGTAGCTAACCTCCCCCAAGAGCGCTGTCTAAGGGAACCACTCGTTCTTCACAGTACGCCAGATGGTGGGGGATAGACTTTCCTAAGGGGAACACCAGGTCGCTACCTGTTGAGGTGGATTGGCACACGAAGCTGCTGGTCCAGGGGTTACCAGAGCAAAGTACAGGCCGAATCGTAACCCGGAGCAACAGTGCAGGACCGAAGGATGAGACGGAGTCAAACAATCAATGGGTCAGGGAAGGCGGCTCATGTACAGGGCAGGCAATACGCGTCAGCAACAGGACAGACGAGACAGGGCAGATAAGGATCTAACAGGAACGAAGTCCAGAATATAAGCATGGGTCAGGAACACAGGCTCAAACTTCTGCAACTTTGTAGGACACAAGGACCTTTGACGCTCAGGCACCTGGGAAGGGGCTGGACCACTTATATAGGTGCAGGATTGGTCACAGGTCACTTGCGAAACCTTAAAGTGGGTATTCCATGATTAATGTAAAAAATAAACATCAGATATCATATACTACACTGCAATATCTTTGAAACAAAGCTAGAACAAGCCCTGGACCTCAAATGGATCCAGAGATCTCCACATTCATTACTCTGCTAGATTTATATCAAGCTGGCAGCTCAAGGGGAGTGTCTTTTCTGCTGCAGCTCAGGGGGCGTGCCCATTCTCTCCCTATCACAGCTCAGGAGGCAGTTAAAGGATGAAACTGAGCATGCGCGGCCATCTCACTGAGCCGGACAAAGAAAAAGGAAAAGCAGCAAACAGCAGGTGGCGCTGTACAGATACATTTTATGGAATAACGCGGTGGCTATGCTAAATTTGTAAATATATGCAGTTACAAAAGTATTCAGATCCAGGTGCTGGTTTAAAAACTGTAGAATATTTTTTGTGCGGCAACCCCTTTAAATCACAGGAAGTGACGTGCGCCGGCCCTTAACGAGGTGCTAGAGGGAACAGGCTTGAAGGAAACCATGGAGCGGATTCTAGGAAGGACAACGGCTGCAAGGACAGAGCCCAGGACCGCAGCAGTGAATGGGAAGACACTGGTAGCAGATTACCGCAGCTACCTGCCCCGTAACGGAGGCGGACAGGGAGGATCGGGGTGGTGAGTAGGGGAACATAGGCGGTCAGCAACCGTCGTTACACCAACCCTGAACCACCTACAGGACTAATCGATCCTGAATTGTGTTTCATCTCTGCAGAACCCATGCTCTAGGATCCAGTGAGGTGGCTTCATGCCATTCCAGCCTACACCTGGCATTGAGCACAATGATCTCAGATGCATGAGCGTAGGAACCCAGTCCACAAAGACCTGGATGGACAGTTCATGTACTGACACTCGATGCTTCTGGAGGTAATGGGTAACTAGAAGTTCATGGCGCTATCGAGGACGCTTGCTTTACACATTGTACGTTTCAGCACTGAGTATTCCTGGTGTTTGTTGGTGATTCTGTGTCCCATGGCAGCACCATGTCACTGAGCTCTGCTGCCGCTCCATGGCTGCATGGTGAAGCTTATATTTCTTCAAGCCATGGTAGGGGCCAAATAAACGGAAGGGGATGCACATACTTTTGGTTTTCTACTGAAGAAGCTAACTCTGCAGTATGTTCTAATTCAATAGAGTGTTATGATTAAGGACTGTATAGTCTGAAACACGTCAACAAGCCTGTCAATGTGAACGTACCTATGTCTGAAATTTTGGAATAAAGAAGCTTTTACGGTAATTGGTGCTGGAACTACCCCTTTTTTTGCACATTTTCAAGACTCCAAGTCATGTTCCGTGACACCCGAATCCACAAGGCGGTCCTGCATAGGCAGGCCCGGTGCAAGGATTTTTGCCGCCCCAGGCAAAAGAAAAGTTTGCCGCCCCCCCCATGTGACATCACAATGCCCCACCCATATAATCTGCCATATTAAAGGGGTTCTGCAGTTAATTTAAACTGATCGGCAGGAGTCCGACACCCGGGACCCCCGCCAATCAGCTGTTTGAGAAGGCAGCGGCGCTGGCAGTAGGAGCCTGGGTGGGACTAAGCTTCATTCAAGTGAACAGAGCTTAACCCAGCCAAGGCCAGTGATACAAGTCGTGACGTCACTGCACCTGCGGTAAACAGCGAGAAGGCAGAGGCGCTACTGCCAGCGCCGCTGCCTTCTCAAACAGCTGATCGGCGGGGGGCCCCGGGTGTCGGACCCCTGCCAATCAGATGCTGATGATCTATCCAGAGGATAGATCATCAGTTTAAATAAACTGCAGAACCCCTTTAACTAACGCCAGTTCTCTCTCTCTCCCCCCCCCTTGTCATTCTTCTCTCCCCCCCCCCTTGTCATTCTTCACTCCCTCTCCCCTTGTCATTCTCCTCCCCCTCTTGTCATTCTCTCCCCCCTTGTCATTCTTCAAACTCCCCCCCCCTTGTCATTTTGTCATTCTTCACTCCCCCCCCCCTTGTCATTCTTCACTCCCCCCCACCCTTGTCATTCTCTTCCCCCTCTTGTCATTCTCTCCCCCCTCGTCATTCTTCACACTCCCCCTTGTCATTCTCTCCCCCTTGTCATTTTGTCATTCTTCACTCCCCCCTTGTCATTCTTCCTCCCCCCTTGTCATTCTTCCTCCCCCTTGTCATTCTCTCCCCCTTGTCATTTTGTCATTCTTCACTCCCACCCCCTTGTCATTCTCTTTCTACCCCTACCTCTAGTGTAGCGCGGCCGAGCTCTTTATGGTCCACGGGTACAGGAGCTTTTTTTTCCTGTACCCGAGGGGACTGACAGGAAGTGCACACTGTGTGCGCACTTCATGTCAGTCCGGCTGGGTACAGGAGACAGATGCTCCTGTACCTGCAAGCCATAAAGAGCTCGGCCGCGCTACAATGGAGTGACAGGAGGGAGCGCTGAGCGCTTCCCTCCTGTCAGCTTCTCTCCTCTTGGTGCGCCCGGGCGGTGCGCCCTCATGGATGCGCCAGCCCGGGCAGTGCTGCAGCCGCCTGAGGCTCAATTCATAGCGCTCGGCGGCTGCAGCATGAGGCGGGGCCGGCGCTCCTAGCAGCGCCCCTTCCCAATGGGCGCTCTACGCGGCGGCCTATTCCGCGTATAGGACGCGCCGGCCCTGTGCATAGGTGAGCTGGAAGCACAAGTGTTTCTGTGGATGTTCTAATGGTGCAAACAGATGGTACATCCAGATCTCCTCCATTAATCTCCACATCAGTCTGATGACTCCAGCATCCCTTGCAGTCAGGTTTGTGTTTCATAGTCTCCATGTTTTGGAACGAGTCTCATGATTATCACCATATAGCACAGGTCACTGTCACTTTGTTTTATTCTTCCCTTTAGCGGAAAATATTGGCGAGCAGGGGACTGGGCTTATCCTACTACTGAGGGCTCATGCACACGACTGCGCCATGTTTTGCGGATCCGCAAAACAAGAATGCCGGATGTGTGCATTCCGCAATTTATTGAACGGGCTGCCCATCATAGATATGCCTATTCTTGTCTGCAAAACTGACAAGAATAGGACATGTTCTATTTTTTTGCTGGGTCGCGAAGAGACAGATGCGGACAGCTCACGGAGTGCTATCCGCATCTTTTGAAGTGAATGGGTCCGCATCTGGGCCGCAAACAATATTCATGTGCATGAGCCCTAAGGCTTCATTCACATTTCCATTTTTTACTGACATGTGCTGTCCGCATTTTCCACATCCCCATTGATTTTAATGTTTTGGCTCACACTCCATCAGTGATAATGAGCCAAAACCAGGTGCTGGTCCAGAACACAGAATGGGTGAAAGTCTTTCCCTTATCTCTGTGTAGTCTCCACTGGTTTTGGCTCACAATTACTGACCAAATCACTGAAATGTGAACTAGGCCTGAGTCAGTAAAAAAGTCTGCATGGTCTGTGATGCGGACTGAACACGCCCATTGAAGTCTATGTGTCCGTAAAAATCCAGATGGCATCCTTGTTTGGTCTGTTTTTCACTGACCACTTATAGGAGATGCTCTAGAAATTAATTTTCAGCTGAGCAACGTCCGTGGAATTCGGATGACACACGGAGAAAAAAAACGGACCAAACATGGATCCTTCACGGATAAAACACTGATGGATTTTTTCACGAACGTCAAATGGACATGGAAATGTGAACGAGGCCTCATTCGTTTTTAGATATAAATACATTTGCACATGAATTAACTGTTCATAATTTATTTTTTATTACTGTGGATTCGCCTGACAATGCTGTCACATCTTTAGGCCGCATTCACATGACCGCATGGACCACAGACCGTGGATCTGCAAAGCATGGGTATAGGCCAGGTGCACCCTGCATCACAGGCCCATTGACGTTGAAGTTAATGGGACCACGCGGTGATGGGGCGTGCAAACGTCTGGTGCCCGAGTTTTGCGGATCAAGCACAGCCGCCGTCACGTGGTCATGTAAAGCGACTTTAGTTTACTGGAGAATCGCCGCAAATTGTAGATTTCTCTGTTTCTCAAAATGTATTTGATCCATGAAAGCTGGTTATTTTCTTGAACTTTAGGGCTTATACACATGGGCGTAGCCATTTTAGCATTTTTTTAATCTGGGCCTGGCATAAAAATTGTGCCAGCCTCTTGTTGGCGTAGTTTTTCGATACCATTTACGCCTTCTTCGAGGCGTAAATGTTAGTAGATTGCTGGGGCTGTCCCGCCACAGCCCCCACACCCATATTTCCAGGCATAAATGTTGGTAAATTTCCCAGTGCCAAAGTCCCGGCCCGGCACCCCCGCAACACTCCTATGTAGGAAACATGGTGCAGAAATGCCCATGCAACAAAATATTGTGTCAAAAAGGGGGGTCACACATTTGTGGTGTAAAAATTGTAGTAAATGACTCTCAATGGGTGTGATTTACTAAGACCAGCTTTTTACACCGATCGTAGATTTTCCCCTGCACTTCCGTAAGATTCCGCTAATTTATGAAGAGGAGTGTGCCTCGTCTTAAATTAGGCGATTCTCAGGCAGTCCATGCACCTGGAGGTAAAAAAGAGACTGGGTGGAATCGTTTTTTGACAACATTTACACCTAAATGTTAGTAAATGTTCCGGGGACGGAGCGAGGGCGACCCAACTGCCCAACACAGCATAAGGGTCCATTTACACGTCCGTAGCGTATTGCGGATCCGCAATGCACCCGGCCGGCACCCCCATAGAACTGCCTATTCTTGTCTGCAAGTGCGGGCAAGAATAGTACATGTTCTATTTTTTTCCGGAGTCCGCATCCATTCCTGCCCCATAGAGACTGAATGGGTCCGCACCTGTTCCTCATAATTGCGGAACGGGTGCGGACGTGTGAATGGACCCAAAAACTAGCCATCGGGTTAAAAAAGGGCTTAACAACTAAAATAGCTGCAAGTCCCTAAATAAATGACCCCAATGTGTCGTGTTTAGAGATGAGCGAACTTTAAAAATATGTCCGGCGTTCGGGTTGTGGTAAGTCGCGCATCCCGTTATGGATTCCACTATAGCGGCATATGGAATCCATAAGGGGCGGCTGCCACCAACCCGAACTGTTGAACAGCCGAAGGACCTGGGGTGACGTCACTGTCATGTGATCAGTGCAGGGGGCGTGGCTCAGCACGGGATCAAATCCAGTGCTGAGCCACGCCCCCTGCACTGATCACATGACGGTGACGTCACCCCAGGTCCTTCGGCTGTTCAACAGTTCGGGTTGGTGGCAGCCGCCCCTTATGGATTCCATATGCCGCTATAGTGGAATCCATAACGGGATGTGCGACTTACCACAACCCGAACGCCGGACTTTTTTTTAAAGTTCACTCATCTCTAGTCGTGTTATAGACATTTTCATGATGTTCATGGTGATGATTTTTCCGATTTTTTTGTTTCGGGATATAGAAATGGACCTAAGTGGCGTAGAAACTTCCCTACAAGTTATTAAACCGCGAGTCCTTCGGATTTTTACTTTACAAACTAGATATCCAAAAGGTTTGAACCGGAGACAGGATATAATCTGTTGCTATTGAATGCTGGGACTTGTTGTTCGACGCCCTCGTGTTGCAGTTTGATGTGTGCAGCAGATGTGACTGTCTTCTTTTGTGATGAAGCAACTTTAAGTCATTAATAAGGGCTGCAGCCCAAAATGCGCAGGATCGTTTACAACAGCTTTACATCTCTTTTTGTCCTAAAATTGTTGCATGGCCCCTTCTTTGTGACTTTTTAAACACCCGTGCGACAATATTTGTTGCATGGTTGTTTATACGCAGCATTCGACACATAGGAGTGGCAGGGTCCGGTCTCCGACCTCAGCACATTTACAAATTTTTAAGGCATAGGAGTTGCCAGTACCGAGGGGCTGGCATAGATTTTCCGGCAGGCGCACAGACTACCAAAGATGCGACTACTTTATGACAAAACACACGGCAGCAACACCGGCATAAAATAAATGAAAAAGACTTTTAAATGACCCCTTAAAAGAGACTTGTTTTACGGATTTTATTCATTTTTTCCACAATAAATTGATGAAGTTTTGTTATTAAAGATCTCAATATGGTGCCGGATTTTTAATACGTACCTGTTCAGATGGGTCTGCTTCCAAGCAGAGGCTGGAGCTGACTGGTGAGCTGATCATTGTTTGTTTGCTGCTGCCACTTGTTAATTCCTAACCTCCGTGATATTGACCTAAGTGATGGGGGAAAAGTTAATAACTGGAATACAAGCAGAAAAGGTAGAGAAATCAGCTGACTACGGAGCGTTATTGATGACCTCACAGACCACAACGCTGAGTGACTCGGAATAGTCATGATGTAGGTGCCTCCTGGGAGTGATCACCACAGTTCCTCTATGTTTTCCACCATTTAATCTACCCTCCTAAACAATGAAACTGCAGCAGCAGGAAGGACAAACCATAAGGCTCTGCAATTTGAGGAAGCAGCAGGTGTCACTAAGATCTACAGATTTGATCAACTTTTCAAGCACCTAGCTCCAATCTATGGCACGTGGGAGGGGCATAAAAGAGATTGAAAGCAAAGTACTTTGACCACATGAAACCTTAAAAATCGGATCAAATCAAAGTGCGATGCCTCCCTTTCATCGACACATTCTGAGTGGTAAAGGATCCTTGAACTAAGAGACCTTGGTATATCACTTCGTCCGCTATGCGCCTAGGCCGAGATATCCGCACTGTTCAACATAGCGTGTTCCAGTGGTTGGGAGAACAAGTATAAACTGGAGTGACAACAACAGGTGCAAAGAATAGAACCACTGCCCGGACGGATCATCTAATCAGAAGAATAGTGCAGAGTGATCCATTCTGTACTGCAAGACAGGTTGTTCCCAAGCCTAGGGCGGCAAAAAGTGTCTACACAAACCATCAGAACTCATCTGCACAACTGGTCTACAGGTGTATTAATGATCAAAATATACAGTAATCTGGATTCCTTTGCAGCCTACTGACGCGCATGAATATTGAAATACTGCACCCTATATACAAGAATATAACTACTATAATATTGTGTTTTATGTACAAGAATACAAATACTATAATACTGCTTAGGAGGCAGTATTATAGTAGTTATATTCTTGTACATAGGAGCAGTATTATAGTAGTTATATTCTTGTACATAGGAGCAGTATTATAGTAGTTATATTCTTGTACATAGGAGCAGTATTATAGTAGTTATATTCTTGTACATAGGGGGCAGTATTATAGTAGTTATATTCTTGTACATAGGAGGCAGTATTATAGTAGTTATATTCCTGTACATAGGAGCAGTATTATAGTAGTTATATTCTTGTACATAGGAGCAGTATTATAGTAGTTATATTCTAGCACATAGGAGCAGTATTATAGTAGTTATATTCTTATACATAGGAGCAGTATTATAGTAGTTATATTCCTGTACATAGGAGCAGTATTATAGTAGTTATATTCTTGTACATAGGAGCAGTATTATAGTAGTTATATTCTTGTACATAGGAGCAGTATTATAGTAGTTATATTCTTGTATATAGGAGCAATATTATAGTAGTTATATATCTTATACATAGGAGGCAGTATTATAGTAGTTATATTCTTGTACATTGGAGCAGTATTATAGTAGTTATTTTCTTGTACATAGGAGCAGTATTATAGTAGTTATATTCTTGTACATAGGAGCAGTATTCTAGTAGTTATATATCTTATACATAGGAGGCAGTATTATAGTAGTTATATTCTTGTACATTGGAGCAGTATTATAGTAGTTATATTCTTGTACATAGGAGCAGTATTATAGTAGTTATATTCTTGTACATTGGAGCAGTATTATAGTAGTTATATTCCTGTACATAGGAGCAGTATTATAGTAGTTATATTCTTGTACATAGGAGCAGTATTATAGTAGTTATATTCTTGTACATAGGAGCAGTATTATAGTAGTTATATTCTTGTACATAGTAGCAGTATTATAGTAGTTATATTCTTGTACATAGGAGTAGTATTATAGTAGTTATATTCTTGTACATAGGAGTAGTATTATAGTAGTTATAATACTGCTCCTATATACAAGAATATAACTACTATAATACTGCTCCTATGTACAAGAACATAACTACTATGATACTGCTCCCATGTACAAGAATATAACTACTATAATACTGCTCCTATGTACAGGAATATAACTACTATAATACTGCTCCTATGTACAGGAATATAACTACTATAATACTGCTCTTATGTACAAGAATATAACTACTATAATACTGCTCCAATGTACAAGACTATAACTACTATAATACTGCCTCCTATGTATAAGATATATAACTACTATAATACTGCTCCTATGTACAAGAATATAACTACTATAATACTGCTCCTATGTACAAGAATATAACTACTATAATACTGCTCCTATGTACAAGAATATAACTACTATAATACTGCTCCTATGTACAGGAATATAACTACTATAATACTGCTCTAATGTACAAGAATATAACTACTATAATACTGCTCCAATGTACAAGAATATAACTACTATAATACTGCCTCCTATGTATAAGATATATAACTACTATAATACTGCTCCTATGTACAAGAATATAACTACTATAATACTGCTCCTATGTACAAGAATATAACTGCTATAATACTACCTATAGCCATTTAATCATCATGAGGTTGTATGATTGGCACCTGTCAGGATAACTGAGCGCCATGTCATTTCCATGGCGGCTCGTGGCTGGTAGTGTTGCCGGATGTGGTAGGTCTGGAGCATGGACACATCGGTCACCCCCTACATATTATGTAATCTTCAGGCCCCCTTCCTAATTCCCTGCACACAGTTTAATGACCAGACCAGCGGTGCGCCCATCATGTATGTGAAATGGTTGGATATATGGGTTTCCAGGAGGAGCAGCAGCTAGAGCGCAGGGATAGCAGAGCTGAGCATGTCACAGGCACCTTCCAGCCCCAGTGGTGTGTGGCTCAGGAGGAGGACGGTGACTCGGAGGAGGAGGAGGAATAGACGGCCGAGGAGGAGGCGAGCCAGAGTCATGAATTATTGATAATAATGCTGATGTCTCTTTAACTGGGGCTGAGTGTGACACCCTGTGTGTGTGCGTGTGTGTGCACTCATAATAGCCAGGCAGGCATCGGCGCCGTGTGTGACAGAGGGTGGGGAGTCATCCTGCTGCTGACAAAGGGGATCTGCTGATTTTAAAGCTCTTTTCCTAAAGGATTGTGTTTTTTTGCCGGCTTGTGTTTTGCACCTGCGGCGTCTGCAGCTGTCACCCCCCTCCCTCCCTAAGATCCCCCAATGGCTCCCCCAGACTGAGGCCCGGGGGACCCTGTGGTTTGGCTGTTCCGTCATCCTTCTGGATGAAGGCGAGATGCTGGACTGACCTATTTAGTGTGGACATCAGGATTTTCTAGAAGAATTGGATATACAAGAGACCCCCACCGCCGTCCCCAGGGCCGGGGGTTAGGAGCGCTGTCACCTGTCTGGACCATAGAAATCCGGGAGGCAGGGATGCCATGAGCAGCGGAGGCAGCGCGGACGGTAAGACATGGCTGTGATTGTATAGGATGTAATGTAATACCTGGAGAGGGATGATGCATGGCCGCCGAGAGGGAGGGTGGTACCTAATATACAGGGAGTAGGCCTGGTACCCACCGCATCCTTATACACAGAGCATCTACCTAATACACAGACCTCATATACACAGGACATGTACCTAATACACAGACCTCATATACACAGGACATGTACCTAATACACAGACCTCATATACACGGGACATGTACCTAATACACAGACCTCATATACACAGGACATGTACCTAATACACAGACCTCATATATACAGGACATGTACCTAATACACAGACCTCATATACACAGGACATGTACCTAATACACAGACCTCATATATACAGGACATGTACCTAATACATAGGAGCAGATTATAGTAGTTATATTCTTGTACATAGTAGCAGTATTATAGTAGTTATATTCCTGTACATAGGAGTAGTATTATAGTAGTTATATCTCTTGCACATAGAGTAGCATTATAGCAGTTATAATACTGCTCCTATATACAAGAATATAACTACTATAATACTGCTCCTATGTACAAGAATATAACTACTATGATACTGCTCCTATGTACAAGAATATAACTACTATAATACTGCTCCTATGTACAAGAATATAACTACTATAATACTGCTCTATGTACAGGAATATAACTACTATAATACTGCTCCTATGTACAAGAATATAACTACTATAATACTGCTCCATATGTACAAGACTATAACTACTATAATACTGCCTCTATGTACAAGATATATAACTACTATAATACTGCTCCTATGTACAAGAATATAACTACTATAATACTGCTCCTATGTACAAGAATATAACTACTATAATACTGCCTCCTATGTACAAGAATATAACTACTATAATACTGCTCCTATGTACAGGAATATAACTACTATAATACTGCTCTATGTACAAGAATATAACTACTATAATACTGCTCCTATGTACAAGAATATAACTACTATAATACTGCCTCCTATGTATAAGATATATAACTACTATAATACTGCTCTATGTACAAGAATATAACTACTATAATACTGCTCCTATGTACAAGAATATAACTGCTATAATACTACCTATAGCCATTTAATCATCATGAGGTTGTATGATTGGCACCTGTCAGGATAACTGAGCGCCATGTCATTTCCATGGCGGCTCGTGGCTGGTAGTGTTGCCGGATGTGGTAGGTCTGGAGCATGGACACATCGGTCACCCCCTACATATTATGTAATCTTCAGGCCCCCTTCCTAATTCCCTGCACACAGTTTAATGACCAGACCAGCGGGTGCGCCCATCATGTATGTGAAATGGTTGGATATATGGGTTTCCAGGAGGAGCAGCAGCTAGAGCGCAGGGATAGCAGAGCTGAGCATGTCACAGGCACCTTCCAGCCCCAGTGGTGTGTGGCTCAGGAGGAGGGGACGGTGACTCGGAGGAGGAGGAGGAATAGACGGCCGAGGAGGAGGCGAGCCCGGAGTCATGAATTATTGATAATAATGCTGATGTCTCTTTAACTGGGGCTGAGTGTGACACCCTGTGTGTGTGCGTGTGTGTGTGCACTCATAATAGCCAGGCAGGCATCGGCGCCGTGTGTGACAGAGGGTGGGGAGTCATCCCTGCTGCTGACAAAGGGGGGATCTGCTGATTTTAAAGCTCTTTTCCTAAAGGATTGTGTTTTTTTTCGCCGGCTTGTGTTTTTGCACCTGCGAGCGTCTGCAGCTGTCACCCCCCCTCCCTCCCTAAGATCCCCCCAATGGCTCCCCCAGACTGAGCCCCGGGGGGGACCCTGTGGATTTGGCTGTTCCGTCATCCTTCTGGATGAAGGCGAGATGCTGGACTGACCTATTTAGTGTGGACATCAGGATTTTCTAGAAGAATTGGATATACAAGAGACCCCCCCCACCGCCGTCCCCAGGGCCGGGGGGTTAGGACGCTGTCACCTGTCTGGACCATAGAAATCCGGGAGGCAGGGATGCCATGAGCAGCGGAGGCAGCGCGGACGGTAAGACATGGCTGTGATTGTATAGGATGTAATGTAATACCTGGAGAGGGATGATGCATGGCCGCCGAGAGGGAGGGTGGTACCTAATATACAGGGAGTAGGCCTGGTACCCACCGCATCCTTATACACAGAGCATCTACCTAATACACAGACCTCATATACACAGGACATGTACCTAATACACAGACCTCATATACACAGGACATGTACCTAATACACAGACCTCATATACACGGGACATGTACCTAATACACAGACCTCATATACACAGGACATGTACCTAATACACAGACCTCATATATACAGGACATGTACCTAATACACAGACCTCATATACACAGGACATGTACCTAATACACAGACCTCATATATACAGGACATGTACCTAATACACAGACCTCATATACACAGGACATGTACCTAATACACAGACCTCATATATACAGGACATGTACCTAATACACAGACCTCATATACACAGGACATGTACCTAATACACAGACCTCATATACACAGGACATGTACCTAATACACAGACCTCATATACACAGGACATGTACCTAATACACAGACCTCATATACACAGGACATGTACCTAATACACAGACCTCATATACACAGGACATGTACCTAATACACAGACCTCATATACACAGGACATGTACCTAATACACAGACCTCATATACACAGGACATGTACCTAATACACAGACCTCATATACACAGGACATGTACCTAATACACAGACCTCATATACACAGGAGATGTACCTAATACACAGACCTCATATATACAGGACATGTACCTAATACACAGACCTCATATACACAGGACATGTACATAATACACAGACCTCATATACACAGGACATGTACCTAATACACAGACCTCATATACACAGGACATGTACCTAATACACAGACCTCATATACACAGGACATGTACCTAATACACAGACCTCATATACACAGGACATGTACCTAATACACAGACCTCATATACACAGGACATGTACCTAATACACAGACCTCATATACACAGGACATGTACCTAATACACAGACCTCATATACACAGGACATGTACCTAATACACAGACCTCATATACACAGGACATGTACCTAATACACAGACCTCATATACACAGGACATGTACCTAATACACAGACCTCATATACACAGGACATGTACCTAATACACAGACCTCATATACACAGGACATGTACCTAATACACAGACCTCATATACACAGGACATGTACCTAATACACAGACCTCATATATACAGGACATGTACCTAATACACAGACCTCATATACACAGGACATGTACCTAATACACAGACCTCATATACACAGGACATGTACCTAATACACAGACCTCATATACACAGGACATGTACCTAATACACAGACCTCATATATACAGGACATGTACCTAATACACAGACCTCATATATACAGGACATGTACCTAATACACAGACCTCATATACACAGGACATGTACCTAATACACAGACCTCATATACACAGGACATGTACCTAATACACAGACCTCATATACACAGGACATGTACCTAATACACAGACCTCATATACACAGGACATGTACCTAATACACAGACCTCATATATACAGGACATGTACCTAATACACAGACCTCATATACACAGGACATGTACATAATACACAGACCTCATATATACAGGACATGTACCTAATACACAGACCTCATATATACAGAGCATGTACCTAATACACAGACCTCATATACACGGGACATGTACCTAATACACAGACATCATATACACAGGACATGTACCTAATACACAGACCTCATATACACAGGACATGTACCTAATACACAGACCTCATATACAGGACATGTACCTAATACACAGACCTTATATACACAGGACATGTACATAATACACAGACCTCATATACACGGGACATGTACCTAATACACAGACATCATATACACAGGACATGTACCTAATACACAGACCTTATATACACAGGACATCTACCTAATACACAGACCTCATATACACGGGACATGTACCTAATACACAGACATCATATATACAGGACATGTACCTAATACACAGACCTCATATATACATGACATGTACCTAATACACAGACCTCATATACACAGGACATGTACCTAATACACAGGCCTCATATACACAGGACATGTACATAATACACAGACCTCATATACACAGGACATGTACCTAATACACAGACCTCATATATACAGGACATGTACCTAATACACAGACCTCATATACACAGGAGATGTACCTAATACACAGACCTTATATACACAGGACATCTACCTAATACACAGACCTCATATACACAGGACATGTACCTAATACACAGACATCATATACACAGGACATGTACCTAATACACAGACCTCATATACACAGGACATGTACCTAATACACAGACCTCATATACACAGGACATGTACATAATACACAGACCTCATATACACAGGACATGTACCTAATACACAGACCTCATATATACAGGACATGTACCTAATACACAGACCTCATATACACAGGACATGTACCTAATACACAGACCTCATATATACAGGACATGTACCTAATACACAGACCTCATATACAGGACATGTACCTAATACACAGACCTCATATACACAGGACATGTACCTAATACACAGACCACATATACAAAGGACATGTACCTAATACACAGACCACATATACAAAGGACATGTACCTAATACACAGACCTCATATATACAGGACATGTACCTAATACACAGACCTCATATACACAGGACATGTACCAAATACACAGACCTCATATATACAGGACATGTACCTAATACACAGACCTCATATATACAGGACATGTACCTAATACACAAACCTCATATACACAGGACATGTACCTAATAGACAGACCTCATATATACAGGACATGTACCTAATACACAGACCTCATATACAGGACATGTACCTAATACACAGACCTCATATACAGGACATGTACCTAATACACAGACCACATATACAAAGGACATGTACCTAATACACAGACCACATATACAAAGGACATGTACCTAATACACAGACCTCATATATACAGGACATGTACCTAATACACAGACCTCATATATACAGGACATGTACCTAATACACAGACCTCTTATACACAGGACATGTACCAAATACACAGACCTCATATACACAGGACATGTATCTAATACACAGACCTCATATACACAGGACATGTACCTAATACACAGACCTCATATACACAGGACATGTACCTAATACACAGACCTCATATACACGGGACATGTACCTAATACACAGACCTCATATATACGGGACATCTACCTAATACACAGACCTCATATACACGGGACATGTACCTAATACACAGACCTCATATACACAGGACATGTACCTAATACACAGACCTCATATACACGGGACATGTACCTAATACACAGACCTCATATACACGGGACATGTACCTAATACACAGACCTCATATACACAGGACATGTACCTAATACACAGACCTCATATACACAGGACATGTACCTAATACACAGACCTCATATATACAGGACATGTACCTAATACACAGACCTCATATACAGGACATGTACCTAATACACAGACCTCATATACACGGGACATGTACCTAATACACAGACCTCATATACACGGGACATGTACCTAATACACAGACCTCATATACACAGGACATCTACCTAATACACAGACCTCATATGCACAGGACATGTACCTAATACGCAGACCTCATATACACAGGACATGTACCTAATACACAGACCTCATATACACGGGACTGTACCTAATATACAGACCTCATATATACAGGACATGTACCTAATACACAGACCTCATACACACTGGACATGTACCTAATACACAGACCTCATATATACAGGACATGTACCTAATACACAGACCTCATATACACAGGACATGTACCTAATACACAGACCTCATATATACAGAGCATGTACCTAATACACAGACCTCATATATACAGAGCATGTACCTAATACACAGACCTCATATATACAGAGCATGTACCTAATACACAGACCTCATATACACAGGACATGTATCTAATAAACAGACATCATATATACAGGACATGTACCTAATACACAGACCTCATATACACAGGACATGTACCTAATACACAGACCTCATATACACAGGACATGTATCTAATACACAGACCTCATATATACAGGACATGTACCTAATACACAGACCTCATATACAGGACATGTACCTAATACACAGACCTCATATACACAGGACATGTACCTAATACACAGACCTCATATACACAGGACATGTACCTAATACACAGACCTCATATATACAGGACATGTACCTAATACACAGACCTCATATATACAGGACATGTACCTAATACACAGACCTCATATACAGGACATGTACCTAATACACAGACCTCTTATACACAGGACATGTACCTAATACACAGACCTCATATACACAGGACATGTATCTAATACACAGACCTCATATACACAGGACATGTACCTAATACACAGACCTCATATACACAGGACATGTACCTCATACACAGACCTCATATACACAGGACATCAACCTAATACACAGACCTCATATACACAGGACATGTACCTAATACACAGACCTCATATATACAGGACATGTGCATAATACACAGACCTCATATACACAGGACATGTACCTAATACACAGACCTCATATACACAGGACATGTACCTAATACACAGACCTCATATACACAGGACATGTACCTAATACATAGACCTCATATACACAGGACATGTACCTAATACACAGACCTCATATACACAGGACATGTACCTAATACACAGACCTCATATATACAGGACATGTACCTAATACACAGACCTCATATATACAGGACATGTACCTAATACACAGACCTCATATACACAGGACATGTACCTAATACACAGACCTCATATACACAGGACATGTACCTAATACACAGACCTCATATACACGGGACATGTACCTAATACACAGACCTCATATACACGGGACATGTACCTAATACACAGACCTCATATACACAGGACACGTACCTAATACACAGACCTCATATACACAGGACATGTACCTAATACACAGACCTCATATACACAGGACATGTACCTAATAGACAGACCTCATATATACAGGACATGTACCTAATACACAGACCTCATATACACAGGACATGTACCTAATACACAGACCTCATATACACAGGACATGTACCTAATACACAGACCTCATATACACGGGACATGTACCTAATACACAGACCTCATATATACAGGACATGTACCTAATAGACAGACCTCATATATACAGGACATGTACCTAATACACAGACCTCATATACACAGGACATGTACCTAATAGACAGACCTCATATATACAGGACATGTACCTAATACACAGACCTCATATACACAGGACATGTACCTAATACACAGACCTCATATACACAGGACATGTACCTAATACACAGACCTCATATACACGGGACATGTACCTAATACACAGACCTCATATACACGGGACATGTACCTAATACACAGACCTCATATATACAGGACATGTACCTAATACACAGACCTCATATACACAGGACATGTACCTAATACACAGACCTCATATACACAGGACATGTACCTAATACACAGACCTCATATACACAGAGCATCTACCTAATACACAGACCTCATATATACAGGACATGTACCTAATACACAGACCTCATATACACAGGACATGTACCTAATACACAGACCTCATATACACAGGACATGTACCTAATACACAGACCTCATATACACAGAGCATCTACCTAATACACAGACCTCATATATACAGGACATGTACCTAATACACAGACCTCATATACACTGGACATGTATCTAATACACAGACCTCATATACACGGGACATGTACCTAATACACAGACCTCATATACACAGGACATGTACATAATACACAGACCTCATATACACAGGACATGTACCTAATACACAGACCTCATATATACAGGACATGTACCTAATACACAGACCTCATATACACAGGACATGTATCTAATACACAGACCTCATATACACAGGACATGTACCTAATACACAGACCTCATATACACAGGACATGTACCTAATACACAGACCTCATATATACAGGACATGTACCTAATACACAGACCTCATATACACAGGACATGTACCTAATACACAGACCTCATATACACAGGACATGTACATAATACACAGACCTCATATACACGGGACATGTATCTAATACACAGACCTCATATACACAGGACATGTACCTAATACACAGACCTCATATATACAGGACATGTACCTAATACACAGACCTCATATACACAGGACATGTACCTAATACACAAACCTCATATACACAGGACATGTACCTAATACACAGGCCTCATATATACAGGACATGTACCTAATACACAGACCTCATATACACAGGACATGTACCTAATACACAGACCTCATATACACGGGACATGTACATAATACACAGACCTCATATACACAGGACATGTACCTAATACACAGACCTCATATACACAGGACATGTACCTAATACACAGACCGTCATTTCATTGCGGCCTGTATGCGGAAACATTCGTTTTGTGGTTCCGCATAAATAACGGAATATACAGCGCTTGCATTACATTTCTGTATTTCCGTTCCACAAAAAAAATAGAACATGTCCTATTATGGGCTGGACCTTCCGTTCTGTAAAATGCGGAATGCACGCGATCGGTATCCGTGTTTTGCGGATCCACTAAGTGGACACTGACCTCTCACCTCCTCCTAATACACAGGTATCAGGACGCTGACCTCTCACCTCCTCCTAATACACAGGTATCAGGACACTGACCTCTCACCTTCTCCTAATACACGGGTATCAGGACACTGACCTCTCACCTCCTCCTAATACACAGGTATCAGGACACTGACCTCTCACCTCCTCCTAATACACAGGTATCAGGACACTGACCTCTCACCTCCTCCTAATACACAGGTATCAGGATACTGACCTCTAACCTCCTCCTAATACACAGGTATCAGGACACTGACCTCTCACCTCCTCCTAATACTCAGATATCAGGACACTGACCTCTCACCTCCTCCTAATACACAGGTATCAGAACACTGACCTCTCACCTCCTCCTAATACACAGGTATCAGGACACTGACATCTTACCTCCTCCTAATACACAGGTATCAGGACACTGACCTCTTACCTCCTCCTAATACACAGGTATCAGGACACTGACCTCTCACCTCCTCCTAATACACAGGTATCAGGACACTGACCTCTCACCTCCTCCTAATACACAGGTATCAGGACACTGACCTCTTACCTCCTCCTAATACACAGGTATCAGGACGCTGACCTCTCACCTCCTCCTAATACACAGGTATCAGGACACTGACCTCTCACCTCCTCCTAATACACAGGTATCAGGACACTGACCTCTCACCTTCTCCTAATACACAGGTATCAGGACACTGACCTCTCACCTCCTCCTAATACACAGGTATCAGGACACTGACCTCTCACCTCCTCCTAATACACAGGTATCAGGACACTGACCTCTTACCTCCTCCTAATACACAGGTATCAGGACACTGACCTCTCACCTCCTCCTAATACACAGGTATCAGGACACTGACCTCTCACCTCCTCCTAATACACAGGTATCAGGACACTGACCTCTCACCTCCTCCTAATACACAGGTATCAGGACACTGACCTCTCACCTCCTTCTTATACACAGGTATCAGGACACTGACCTCTTATGTCTTAATACACAGGTATCAGGACACTGACCTCTCACCTCCTCCTAATACACAGGTATCAGGACACTGACCTCTTATGTCTTAATACACAGGTATCAGGACACTCACCTCTTATGTCTTAATACACAGGTATACAAACCATTCCTCGTACATTCACTTTAAAAATACTAAAAATGTTTTCCTTTCCTGTTAAACATGTTCCACAAGTGTCATTTTTCGGAGATACCAGCCTGTCCGTCATACATGAAGTCGTCTAGCAACTGTTCTCACAAAAACACTCCTGTCCTGATGACATCACCGCATGTCACGGTGCAGCCTCACTATCCGCGTATCCGTCATTATCCAATCACAGACTGACCTGATACATAGACTGTGTGACATCACTTTCCAGTCACAGACCAGCCTGGTACATAGACTATGACCTGACTGCTCATGACATCTGATCACTGAATAATCTACTGCATAGACTGTATGACATCACTGCTCTCCTGATGACATCAGTATCCAATCACAGACTGACCTAATACATAGACTGTGTGACATCACTGCTCTCCTGATGACATCACCATCCAATCACAGACTGACCTGATACATAGACTGTGTGACATCACTGCTCTCCTGATGACATCAGTATCCAATCACAGACTGACCTAATACATATACTGTATGACATCACTGCTCTCCTGATGACATCAGTATCCAGTCACAGACTGATCTAATACATAGACTGTGTGACATCACTGCTCTCCTGATGACATCAGTATCCAATCACAGACTGACCTGATACATAGACTGTGTGACATCACTGCTCTCCTAATGACATCAGTATCCAATCACAGACTGACCTGATACATAGACTGTGTGACATCACTGCTCTCCTGATGACATCAGTATCCAATCACAGACTGACCTGATACATAGACTGTGTGACATCACTGCTCTCCTGATGACATCAGTATCCAATCACAGACTGACCTGATACATAGACTGAGTGACATCACTGCTCTCCTGATGACATCAGTATCTAATCACAGACTGACCTGATACATAGACTGTGTGACATCACTGCTCTCCTGATGACATCACCATCCAATGACAGACTGACCTGATATATAGACTGTGTGACATCACTGCTGTCCTGATGACATCAGTATCCAATCACAGACTGACCTGATACATAGACTGTGTGACATCACTGCTCTCCTGATGACATCACCATCCAATCACAGACTGACCTGATACATAGACTGTGTGACATCACTGCTCTCCTGATGACATCAGTATCCAATCACAGACTGACCTAATACATAGACTGTGTGACATCACTGCTCTCCTGATGACATCACCATCCAATCACAGACTGACCTAATACATAGACTGTGTGACATCACTGCTCTCCTGATGACATCAGTATCCAGTCACAGACTGACCTAATACATAGACTGTGTGACATCACTGCTCTCCTGATGACATCAGTATCCAATCACAGACTGACCTGATACATAGACTGTGTGACATCACTGCTCTCCTGATAACATCAGTATCCAGTCACAGACTGACCTAATACATAGACTGTGTGACATCACTGCTCTCCTGATGACATCAGTATCCAATCACAGACTGACCTGATACATAGACTGTGTGACATCACTGCTCTCCTGATGACATCAGTATCCAATCACAGACTGACCTGATACATAGACTGTGTGACATCACTGCTCTCCTGATGACATCACTATCCAATCACAGACTGACCTAATACATAGACTGTGTGACATCACTGCTCTCCTGATGACATCACCATCCAATCACAGACTGACCTGATACATAGACTGTGTGACATCACTGCTCTCCTGATGACATCACTATCCAATCACAGACTGACCTAATACATAGACTGTGTGACATCACTGCTCTCCTGATGACATCACTATCCAATCACAGACTGACCTAATACATAGACTGTGTGACATCACTGCTCTCCTGATGACATCACCATCCAATCACAGACTGACCTGATACATAGACTGTGTGACATAACTGCTCTTCTGATGACATCAGTATCCAATCACAGACTGACCTGATACATAGACTGAGTGACATCACTGCTCTCCTGATGACATCAGTATCTAATCACAGACTGACCTGATACATAGACTGTGTGACATCACTGCTCTCCTGATGACATCACCATCCAATGACAGACTGACCTGATATATAGACTGTGTGACATCACTGCTGTCCTGATGACATCAGTATCCAATCACAGACTGACCTGATACATAGACTGTGTGACATCACTGCTCTCCTGATGACATCACCATCCAATCACAGACTGACCTGATACATAGACTGTGTGACATCACTGCTCTCCTGATGACATCAGTATCCAATCACAGACTGACCTAATACATAGACTGTGTGACATCACTGCTCTCCTGATGACATCAGTATCCAATCACAGACTGACCTGATACATAGACTGTGTGACATCACTGCTCTCCTGATGACATCAGTATCCAATCACAGACTGACCTGATACATAGACTGTGTGACATCACTGCTGTCCTAATGACATCAGTATCCAATCACAGACTAACCTAATACATAGACTGTGTGACATCACTGCTCTCCTGATGACATCACCATCCAATCACAGACTGACCTGATACATAGACTGTGTGACATCACTGCTCTCCTGATGACATCAGTATCCAATCACAGACTGACCCTATACATAGACTGTGTGACATCACTGCTCTCCTGATGACATCAGTATCCAGTCACAGACTGACCTAATACATAGACTGTGTGACATCACTGGTCTCCTGATGACAGTATCCAATCACAGACTGGCCTGCTACATAGACTGTGTGACATCACTGCTCTCCTGATGACATCACCATCCAATCACAGACTGACCTGATACATAGACTGTGTGACATCACTGCTCTCCTGATGACATCAGTATCCAATCACAGACTGACCTGCTACATAGACTGTGTGACATCACTGCTTTCCTGATGACATCACCATCCAATCACAGACTGACCTTATACATAGACTGTGTGACATCACTGCTCTCCTGATGACATCAGTATCCAATCACAGACTGACCCTATACATAGACTGTGTGACATCACTGCTCTCCTGATGACATCAGTATCCAGTCACAGACTGACCTAATACATAGACTGTGTGACATCACTGCTCTCCTGATGACATCAGTATCCAATCACAGACTGACCTAATACACAGACTGTGTGACATTACTGCTCTCCTGATGACATCAGTATCCAATCACAGACTGACCTAATACATAGACTGTGTGACATCACTGCTCTCCTGATGACATCAGTATCCAATCACAGACTGACCTGCTACATAGACTGTGTGACATCACTGCTTTCCTGATGACATCACCATCCAATCACAGACTGACCTTATACATAGACTGTGTGACATCACTGCTCTCCTGATTACTTCATCATCCAATCACAGACTGACCTGATACATAGACTGTGTGACATCACTGCTCTCCTAATGACATCAGTATCCAATCACAGACTGACCTGATACATAGACTGTGTGACATCACTGCTCTCCTGATGACATCAGTATCCAATCACAGACTGACCTGATACATAGACTGTGTGACATCACTGCTCTCCTGATGACATCAGTATCCAATCACAGACTGACCTAATACACAGACTGTGTGACATCACTGCTCTCCTGATGACATCAGTATCCAATCACAGACTGACCTAATACACAGACTGTGTGACATCACTGCTCTCCTGATGACATCAGTATCCAATCACAGACTGACCTGATACATAGACTGTGTGACATCATTGCTTTCCTGATTACTTCATCATCCAATCACAGACTGACCTGATACATAGACTGTGTGACATCACTGCTCTCCTGATGACATCAGTATCCAATCACAGACTGACCTAATACATAGACTGTGTGACATCACTGCTCTCCTGATGACATCACTGCTCTCCTGATGACATCAGTATCCAATCACAGACTGACCTGATACACAGACTGTGTGACATCACTGCTCTCCTGATGACATCACCATCTAATCACAGACTGACCTAATACATAGACTGTGTGACATCACTGCTCTCCTGATGACATCACCATCTAATCACAGACTGACCTAATACACAGACTGTGTGACATCACTGCTCTCCTGATGACATCAGTATCCAGTCACAGACTGACCTAATACACAGACTGTGTGACATTTCTGCTCTCCTGATGACATCACCATCTAATCACAGACTGACCTAATACATAGACTGTGTGACATCACTGCTCTCCTGATGACATCAGTATCCAATCACAGACTGGCCTGCTACATAGACTGTGTGACATCACTGCTCTCCCGATGACATCACCCTCCAATCACAGACTGGCCTGCTACATAGGCTGTGTGACATCACTGCTCTCCTGATGACATCACCATCCAATCATACCCAATAAGAGGAAACAGCCATCCTTCGCATATTGTGATCTCATTTTACTTTTGCATCTTGACTCTTGGTGCCCGGCCTTGTTCTCACAAGGTGTAGGCATCAGGCCTAGTCGATCTTGGTGAGGGTTAGGTCCATAACACAGAGGTGGGGGGGGGCACACCAAAAACTGAAAGGTCAACATAGCAAAAACGTATTGTTCCTCTCCGCCCCTCCCGGGACAGAGACGCGGTGAGGGACACGGTTGAGTACTTCCTCCAAAGTATTGCCAATGACAGGTGGGCTTTATATTGGGTCTTCACTATTTTGGGTGGGCTCCACTGAGTTCATCCCAGGGAGGTCCTTATGTGTGTAGGGCACAGCGCAGCGCTCCTGCATCATTCGCCTCCATTCGGTGGAGACCTGCTGGTTTACTTCTGCCCTGTGAGGAATAACCAAGTGCTCAGCGTTACTCCTTGAGGAGGCACGGTTGTATTTCCACCGCCCGAGTCCCCTGACGATGCTGCAATGTTCAGCTTCGAGGGTGGAAGCAGCAAGGCGCCAGGCGCTCGGAGGAGGACGGCATCATGTGAGATTATTCCGCTCCACTATGACCTCATCTCCCCTTTCATTCATAACCATGTCTCCATTCAGCCCCGAGCAGGAAGCCTGCCGTTGCCATAAAGCACAGGCCCTGTCAGGTCATCCTCATTTAAAATGACTAATCACAAGGCTGCCTCACTCAGCGCGCTCTCCCGGGGACCGATGGATGGTAAACAGTCGCCGCCTGATGTCTCTCTGGATCCAACCGACTCGGAATCGCTCTCATTGACTTACAGCATTAATGTCAATTCACTTTCCTCTATGGCTTTTTTTAAACTAACCCTATCGTGGTGGAAAATTGTACACTCGCCTTTTCCTACCCATCTCCTTGTAATATCACATACAATATAGATTGCATGGGCGATGATCAGAAAACATGCTATGGATGGAGACTAGTGAAGAGCAGCGGTTAGGACACGCCCACTTCATCTATAACCCCTTTCATACTGCAGGGCCTCACTGTCCTAACTTTTAGATCCACTAAGATTTTCTTTTTTTTTTAAATGGCATACCTTATTCATACCTAGTTTCCTGAATCCATCCAGGTAGAAATGTCTAGAGTGGAAGTGTCCTTTAAGGGGCGTTGACCTTGCATGTAGAGTGACTGGATTTGTACCAATAGGACACATATTGTATAGAATTATATACTGCGTGTATGAGACTCACAGGCTGAAGTAATGGACAATAACCCTGCTGCCTGCAGTGACTACAACCTCATAGCATGAAATAGAAACCCTCAATGAAACACAGAGCTGTTAACGATGCAGAGGATCTATTATCAGTAATAAATATTTCAGGGTTATGTAATGAGCAACATGATGCAATTACAAGCAGTAATGTCTGGGCCTCCTTCCTGCTTCCAGGCAGAGTAAAATTCCTGACTATTAAAATACTGCTACTTCCCTATGTACAAGACTATAACTACTATAATACTGCCTGCTATGTACAAGACTATAACTACTATAATACTGCCTGCTATGTACAAGAATATAACTACTATAATACTGCCTGCTATGAAAAGGAATATAACTACTATAATACTGCTCCTAAGTACAAGAATATAACTACTATAATACTGCTCCTATGTACAAGAATATAACTACTATAATACTGCCTCCTATGTACAAGAATATAACTACTATAATACTGCTCCTATGTACAAGAATATAACTACTATAATACTGCTCCTATGTACAAGAATATAACTACTATAATACTACTCCTATGTACAAGAATATATCTACTATAATACTGCACCTATGTACAGGAATATAACTACTATAATACTGCTCCTATGTACAAGAATATAACTACTATAATACTGCTCCTATGTACAAGAATATAACTACTATAATACTGCTCCTATATACAAGAATATAACTACTACAATACTGCTCATATGTACAAAAATATAACTACTATAATACTGCTCCTATGTACAAGAATATAACTGCTCTAATACTGCTCCTATGTACAAGAATATAACTACTATAATACTGTCCCCTATGTACAGGAATATAACTACTATAATACTGCTCCTATGTACAGGAATATACCTACTATAATACTGCCTCCTATTTACAAGAATATAACTACTATAATACTCCTCCTATGTACAAGAATATAACTACTATAATACTGCCTCCTATTTACAAGAATATAACTACTATAATACTGCTCCTATGTAAAAGAATATAACTACTATAATACTGCCTCCTATGTACAGGAATATAACTACTATAATACTGCTCCGATCTACAAGAATATAACTACTATAATACTGCCTCCTATGTACAAGAATATAATACTGCTCCTATGTACAAGAATATATATAACTACTATAATACTGACCCTATGTACAAGAATATAACTACTATAATACTGCTCCTATGTACAAGAACATAACTACTATAATACTGCTCCTATGTATAAGAATATAACTACTATAATACTGCCTCCTATGTATAAGAATATAACTACTATAATACTGCTCCTATGTACAAGAATATAACTACTATAATACTGCTCCTATGTACAAGACTATAACTACTATAATACTGCTCCTATGTACAAGAATATAACTACTATAATACTGCTCCTATGTACAGGAATAGAACTACTATAATACTGCTCCTATGTACATGAATATAACTACTATAATACTACTTCTATGTACAAGAATATAACTACTATAATACTGCTCCTATGTACAAGAATATAACTACTATAATACTGCTCCTATGTACAAGAATATAACTACTATAATACTGCTCCTATGTACAAGAATATAACTACTATAATACTGCCTCCTATGTACAAGAATATAACTACTATAACACTGCCTCCTATATACAAGAATATAACTACTATAATACTGCCCCCTATGTACAAGAATATAACTACTATAATACTGCTCCTATGTACAAGAATATAACTACTATAATACTGCCTACTATGTACAAGAATATAACTGCTATAATACTGCTCCTATGTACAAGGATATAACTACTATAATACTGCTTCTATGTACAAGAATATAACTACTATAATACTGCTCCTATGTACAGGAATATAACTACTATAATACTGCTCCTATGTACAAGAATATAACTACTATAATACTGCTCCTATGTACAGGAATATAACTACTATAATACTGCTCCTATGTACAAGAATATAACTACTATAATACTGCTCCTATGTACAAGAATATAACTACTATAATACTGCCCCTATGTACAGGAATATAACTACTATAATACTGCTCCTATGTACAGGAATATAACTACTATAATACTGCCTCCTATGTACAAGAATATAACTACTATAATACTGTCTCCTATGTACAAGAATATAACTACTATAATACTGTCTCCTATGTACAAGAATATAACTACTATAATACTGCTCCTATGTACAAGAATATAACTGCTATAATACTGCTCCTATGTACAAGAATATAACTACTATAATACTGCTCCTATGTACAGGGATATAACTGCTATAATACTGCTCCTATGTACAAGAATATAACTACTATAATACTGCTCCTATGTACAAGAATATAACTACTATAATACTGCCTCCTATGTACAAGAATATAACTACTATAATACTGCTCCTATGTACAGGAATATAACTACTATAATACTGTCCCCTATGTACAAGAATATAACTACTATAATACTGCTCCTATGTACAAGAATATAACTACTATAATACTGCCTCCTATTGAATCTGTATTTATGGATCAGGTGAAGAGCATGAAATATATGCAGATTCCAGAAGTTGTAGCTGATTTTGCTGATGATGTGGATGTCGCAGGGCGGTCTTCTTCAGCTGCAGGTCCCTCTGTGGCGCTCAGTTTGTTTAGGTGATGATAATTTTGCGGCAACTCTGCTGCCTTTCAGCGAGAACATTTCCCCAGGAGGCGCTCTCCAGCGCTGGAAGTGGGTTTATCCTCTTGATAAAAATGTGTGACCGCGCGGTGCTGATGGCGGATGTTAAAAGCAGTAACTAAGCAACTGCCTCCAATCCGGCCTCCTAAGTGTTAGACCCCGGCTGCTGTCCGTCATGGCTGAAGATAAAAAATGGAGGTTTAGTGGCTCCTTATAAAATCTATTACAGATCAAAGGGGCGATGTTTAGTCATCTGACCCCGCGACTGAAAGTGGCCCTATTTTTAAAATTGGGCAGTTTGTTGCGTAGTTGCATTTGTGGTCTCAGAATGTAGCTGCTTTATCGCTTTCTCATTATGCAGCTTTGATACCTTGTAACGAGACCGCCTTTACTCTACATCCGTTATTACGTGTCCAGTCATTTCTTAATATATCTTTCTGGTGTTTGGTGATTCGTTTTTCTGAGGTCCAATTCCCCTGTTCAGAGTCAAAGTTCAATTTTAATATTCTGAATTCTTGCAGCCACCACCAGGGGGAGCTCACTGTAAACAGCTTTATTATGGAGTTCAATGTGAAATTCCTGCAGCCGCCACCAGGGGGAGCTTACTGTAAACAGCTTTATTGTGGAGTTCAATGTGAAATTCCTGCAGCCACCACCAGGGGGAGCTCACTGTAATCTGCTTTATTATGGAGTTCAATGTGAAATTCCTACAGCCACCACCAGGGGGAGCTCACTGTAAACTGATCTATTATAAAGTTTATTGTGGAATTCCTGCAGCCGCCACCAGGGGGAGCTCACTGTAAACTGCTTTATTATGGAGTTTAATGTGAAATTCCTGCAGCCACCACCAGGGAGAGCTCATTGTATACTGATCTATTATAAAGTTCATTGTGGAATTCCTGCAGCCACCACCATGGGGAGCTCACCGTAATCTGTATGCAGTCAGGTCCTACACTGAGGCTGGCCGCTGTATATAATCTCTAGTGCACACACAAGGACAGGATAATTATACACCACCTGATGATAAATTATCTCGGAAATTAAAGGAAACCCCCTCGGCCGAATACGGATTCCTGGAAAAAAAATCCAAGATATGGAAAAAAAAAAGGCTCAATACTTCATTAATTATTCATCTGGCCTAAAGCACTAGAAATGGGAGCAATTAGAGGGTGACCTTTAACCCTGAGATCTCTTAACGATCTAATAAATAACCATCTAAGTCAGGGATGCTCAACCTGCGGCCCTCAAGCTGTTGAAAAACTACAACTCCCACCATGCCCTGCTGTAGACTGATGGCTTTAGGCTGGCTGGGCATGCTGGGAGTTATTCTTTTGAAACAGCTGGAGGGCCGCAGGTTGGGCATCCCTGATCTAAGTGATCATCTAGAAGACATGCATCTAAATATGTAAGAAGAAGAAAATAAATACCTGCAGTACCGGCGATGGCCACATGTCGGGTGGCGCTGTTCGGGCATGTACATCATTGTGCAGTGTAGTTTGTGGTCTGTAAAGGGTTGTAGTGGTTTTTACCACTGGGGAGAATTGAGAGCAAATTCCTTGCAGAAGCACTAAAATCCGCATGGAAATCCGCCCCAGGGTCCCCCACATGGTGGATTTTCCATGCAAATTTCAGTGCTTTTTGTTTTCTAAATCGTCTCGGAATCTGCTTAAAATCTGGCAAGACTGGAAACCTGGAGAAAAGTGAAGCACGTCACGTCTATGTGCGGATCCACAACATTTACCTCTGCAGAAGGCCTCATGCACACGAACGTTGTTTGTTTCCGTGTCCGTTACGTTTTTTCATACGGTCGCGTGCATGTAGCCGAAGTCAGAGGGTCCACCATGGATTCCACGGTGATACCACACATGACCAGTGCACAGCTGTGGCGCTGTTTTTGAATGAAAGCAGCCATGTTTGTTTGAACCTTGCACAACCCCTTAATGGAAAAGACGACTTCATCATCCTCTTGTCAACTACTTCTCTTTCTGGGAAAGCTGGGTGGCGGCATACGTGGCATCTGCGGCTGCAGGAAAACTGGCAGCCATAAAGATCATTAAACTGCTGCCCTGGGATATTATTGATTGGGGATTTTTTATATCCCGAGTCAAGTGAACATCCACCCCAAAACATTATTTGATCCCATATGTTCATAAAGGTCAGAGTTCTGGGGGTTTTTTTTGGCAAAAATCCTCTGCATACACATAAAATTACATGAGAAAATGCTGACTGTCACCACTAGAGGGAGCTGTGGAGCTTACTGTAGACTGTTTACACATTGAACTCTATGGTAAATCTGTAGGCAGTAAGCTCTTGAGCTCCCTCTAGTGGTGACTGCAGGTAGACAAAAGTTTATCATGGAACTCAACGTCGCTGCAGAGGATTTGGAGCTCTGTATCAGGAAACAGGAGCTCTGACTACTATAAAGACATATTCTGACATTACCTGGAACAGAGTTTGGTGGAGAATTCTTTTAAAAGGAGTTTTCAGGGCTTAAATATTAATGAGAAATGGCGCTGAAAACAAAATGGCCGACAATCGCTTTATGTAAGAAGGCAGAGCAGGAATCGGAGCCTCGCGCTGCAGCTGCCACATTAAGAAACTGTGAGAAAAGCTGTCAAGTGAACCCACCACGTGACAGATAATTCCTCTTAAAGGTACAGTGACGCACAATAAAGACGCGGAAGAGACTGTTTCACTGCTTTATTCCCATGTGGATATATTATGGCTTGAGGTGACGGCCTTGATGCTTGTAGCGCCTCTACTCCTGTCTCCCTATGACAACACTTCTTGTCTGACGCTCCTGCAGTCCCATGTCATTTCCACTCATCACTTACTAATATCCGCCGTTCTCGATGGCTGCTGTGTGGACTGTGACAAGGCTAAAGTGATGCGGCACAGAAAGTGTTGTCATGGGGGCGGTATGAGCGGATGATACTTAAGAATCGGTCTCTTCCCTCCCCCCGGAGACACGTATACACCTAAGATGGCCAACCGCTCCTGCGCTCAGGTGACATTCACGTGTCGCCAGCTAACCGAATCTTTGCCCTTGGTGCAGGAACCCCTCGCCCCGTTGTGTCGCCCGGGGTCTTGTCTACTGGTTCCTGTCGTCCACTTGGTTTCAGGGGTTCGTGGTGGTTGTCGAGGCCTGAGTGGAGATTGGAGCCCTGCCGGTGTCGTGTGTGAACAGTCCCTAGAGAGGCGGCAGCTATCCACCGAACCCCCAGGGGAGCGGCACAATGTGGCCTGTGCGGCGGCGGAGTGTGCTGACATCATCCGTCCTATTATCGTCTCCTGCTCCCACACATCCACGGCTCCCGCCAGCTCTCCTCCCACATCTTCCTCTCGGCTGACACTCCGCCATCTTCTCTGGAAGAGAACGCCCCCACACACTGCGGCTCCGGGCGACGCTGCCAGGAGCGATAACGTCGACATCTCAGGGTGTCGGAGTCTAATGAGGGACCCCAAACACCCTGCAACCTGTGGACTGTATCACACATGATGGGGTTAGATACACGGCTCAGCAGACTATATCACACATCATATAATTAGATACACAGCTCAGCAGACAGTATCACGCATGATGGGATTAGATACACAGCTCAGCAGACAGTATCACAGATGATAGGATCAGATACACAGCTCAGCAGACAGTATCACACAGGATAGGATTAGATACACAGCTCAGCAGACAGTATCACACATGACAGGATTAGATACATGGATCAGCAGACAGTATCACACAGGATAGGATTAGATACACAGCTCAGCAGACAGTATCACAGATGATAGGATCAGATACACAGCTCAGCAGACAGTATCACAGATGATGGGATTAGATACACAGCTCAGCAGACAGTATCACAGATGATGGGATCAGATACACAGCTCAGCAGACAGTATCACGCATGATGGGATTAGATACACAGCTCAACAGATAGTATAACAGATGATAGGATTAGATACACAGCTCAACAGACATTATCTCACATTATAGAATTAGATACACAGCTCAGCAGACAGTATCACACAGGATATGATTAGATACACAGCTCAGCAGACGGTATCACACAGGATATGATTAAATACACAGCTCAGCAGACAGTATCACACAGGAAAGGATTAGATACACAGCTCAGCAGACAGTATCACACAGGATAGGATTAGATACAGAGCTCAGCAGGCAGTATCACACAGGATAGGATTAGATACACAGCTCAGCAGGCAGTATCACACATGATAGGATTAGATACACAGCTCAGCAGATAGAATCACAGATTATAGGATTAGATACACGGCTCAGTAGACAGTATCACACATGATATGATTAGATACACAGCTCAGCAGACAGTATCACACAGGATAGGATTAGATACACAGCTCAGCAGGCAGTATCACACAGGATAGGATTAGATACACAGCTCAGCAGACAGTATCACACAGGATGGGATTAGATACACAGCTCAGCAGATAGAATCACAGATGATGGGATTAGATACACAGCTCAGCAGGGAGTATGACACAGGATAGGATTAGATACACAGCTCAGCAGATAGAATCACAGATAATGGGATTAGATACACAGCTCAGCAGACAGTATCACATGCAGGGGCGGACTGGGAACTTAAAGTGGCCCCGTTTTGTGATCTGGTCCAAACTGATGGAAGGCAGAGCCAGAAATACCATATTGCGGCACATTATACCGCCCCAGCAGAGCCAAACACCTCAGTCCATCACAAAATACATCCCCAAAAACTCCGGCGGTGAGGAGGGCTCAGGCGGCCCCCTGGGGATCGGCCCTCCAGGAATTTTCCGATATGATAGGCTTGGATACAGTGACAGCACCCGGTTCCTGCAGATAACGGGACATTATACCCTCAGTTGACATTCAGCTCTGTCGTCCTTTCGTCTCTGCGCCGGGGTCTCCTCCGCCGGAGGTTGGTGTTTGGGGAAGCGTCATCTGTAGGGTCTTGTCATTACATGGAGGAGGCGCACCCTCCCCCCTGCATGCCTTACTCTATGTTTAGCAGGTGTGCGCTCAATGTTCCCATGATTATAACACCCATCATCTCCGAGGGTCCCTGGTATAATGGGGGTAGAAATCCTCTGTCTGTTATTTACTATGATCTTTCTGTCTCTGTGTGACACAGCTTGCAGCCTCATGCCTCACAGACCTCGCCCAGCTCATTTCCTTTAACACTTATTGCAGATGAGGCTTGCATGGCGCAGTACCGCTTTTCACCACAGGTGTCAGCATTGCTGTGGTTTCCACAACCACCACCAGCAGCTCCTCCCTCTTCTTCCAAGTCTACCTGAAATCTCACTTGGTCAAAATGCTGATAATAACGCGTGAATGAAGCCTCTCCCAAAAACGAGACCCCGCGGTTTTATCCATTATAAGAGATCTACGCAGATGGATGTTTTACAGCTCTGCTGCTACAACCCCTTTAATTCACAGAAATCCGTAGTCTAACTCTTGATGGGTTTTGAGTCCTGTGGATTGGGAAATCTCTGGACAGGCAGATGTAGGATTGTTCCCCAGTCATCTGTACTGAGGAAAGGGTTAATTGTACCCAGAACACCTGCTGTATGACCCTTGGTGAAAAGCGCTTACACGTCCGCTCCGCCTCCCCCGCTATAAAAGAGAGCGCGCATTATGTAACCTGTCTGGAGGTGGCGGTATTGATCGGCTGTCTCGCTGCCCCAGGGCTTACTGATGAAAGGCGTCACTCTGTGCATTCATCCTTTTTACTACCGCCATAAACATGGCCGCCCCCATATATTGTGTTACCGTAATCCGCACGGATCTTATATTTATCTATACTGCTCTCTATAGAGTCTTAAAGGAAATGTATAGTTGGACGGATCCCTTTATCTAAAAAGTGGGCGAACTAAGGGAAACAAATGTGTCCCCAAAGTGCAGTCGGGACTGAGCTCTGACTCCTAAAAACAGGGCACCATGTGTTTCCCGGGAGCTAGGACTGTAGGGTGGGACGGCTTTGGGATTTCCGGGTGCCGCCATCACACCGCTAAGCTCCACCCCATGGCCCTGCCCCCATCACTTAACGGTGCGGCCTAGACACTTCTACTACTGATCTACAGCTAAGAAGGGCCCCCCGGGGCCCCTGTGCTGCTGAACCTGCTCCACAGGCAGGTGGCTGACCTTTGCTTGGTTTATATGGCGGTAAAGTCCCTACTGGTTCTGATATAAATTCCATGTACTGTCAGCAATGATAGCAGCCTGTGGCTCTCCATTCTTTGTAAGACTACAACTCCCAGCATGCTCGGAGCGCAGTCATGGTTGCACAAGCTGCAGCAGCAGTTTTGTCGGAAAACAGAGTTTCAGGACCACGGAGAGCGGGCGTCTGGATGCGGGAAGGTCCCAGGTTTCGGTGTCCCTGCTGCCGGCCGAAGCTTTAAAGAGGTTTTCTGGGAGCTTAAAGGGCAACTCCACTCATAACTGATATGATATAATACTGAAGCAGCGATCGTTCCTGAGTCACATGGTGTTTTAGAAATTCGCTTATATTAAGTGCACAGATTTCATATTCTCTTCACTGTGGGAGGAGATCTGTCCTGTGCTCATCATCGCCCTCTGCTGTGTAATGCACTGTATGGCAGCAGGGGCGTGCCACCAGTGAGGCCAGGTGAGGCAGCACCAGGTAGGGGCAGCGGAAGGGCCATGGGCAATGAGCACTTTTATTGGTGCTAAGGGGTTAGGTTAAGAAATTGGCATGGGGGGGGGGGGGCGTTTCAGTTTTCGCCTCACACAGCAGAAATGCTAGCCGTACCCCTGTATGGCGGTCACTTACATTGTGTCGGTATGGGTGGTTTCTTGCAGCTAACCTGGATCTTATGTGTTTTTTCTTGCAGCAAGTTGAAAACATGTCGAATACAACAAACGGAGACACCAAGGCCCAGTGTTTGCCGCGGAATGGGCTGGTAAAGATTCCCGGTCCCACCAATGGCCTGGGCTCCGCCAGTATCACCAAAGGGACACCAGCTGTCAAGAACCGGATTTGCCAGCCGCCCTCTGTGCCATCCATCTTAAGTCAAGCCTTTCCCAAGCACCAAGAGCATGTCAACCCTTCAGTGTTACCGATCCTAACTCCTCCACCGACCCACAGTATCCCGCTGGGTCTTAGCCCTGGAGAAGAGAACACCCCAATCCCCTGTGGACCCTCGCTGGATAGAGTCCAGGGTCAGGGAATGGATTGTCACCTCGCCCTAGATGAAAAGATCCTAAACCGTCTTTTCAGTTATTTCTCAGCGTGTGAAAAGTGTGTTCTTGCGCAGGTTTGCAAGACATGGAGGCGGGTTTTGTACCAACCAAGGTTCTGGGTAGGCCTGATGCCTGTCCTACATGCCAAGGAACTATACAATGTTCTTCCTACAGGAGAGAAGGAGTTTGTCAATCTGCATGGATTTGTTGTGCGTGGTTTTGATTCGTTCAGCTTGGTCGGTGTGTCCGATTTGGATATCTGTGAGTTTATTGACAACTATCCTCTGTCCAAAAAGGGGGTGAAATCTGTGAGTCTAAAGCGGTCAACAATCACTGATGCCGGCTTGGAGGTAAGAAAGAGATTACATCAGCCTGGTAATAACGGTTTTCTACGAAGTGTCCAACCTTCCGATATCATACTGCATCCTAGGTACAAGTATATAACTACTATAATACTGCCCCCTATGTACAGGAATATAACTACTATAATACTGCCTCCTATGTACAAGAATATAACTACTATAATACTGCTCCTATGTACAAGAATATAACTACTATAATACTGCTCCTATGTACAAGAATAAAACTACTATAACACTGCTCCTATGTACAAGAATATAACTACTATAATACTGCTCCTATGTACAAGAATATAACTACTATAATACTGCCTCCTATGTACAAGAATATAACTACTATAATACTGCCTCCTATGTACAGGAATATAACTACTATAATACTGCTCCTATGTACAAGAATATAACTACTATAATACTGCTCCT
Source organism: Bufotes viridis (assembly GCA_033119425.1). Taxonomy (NCBI): domain Eukaryota; kingdom Metazoa; phylum Chordata; class Amphibia; order Anura; family Bufonidae; genus Bufotes; species Bufotes viridis. Next base: position 7,507,261 of record CM065595.1, on the reverse strand, counting down.
ATGTACAAGAATATAACTACTATAATACTGATCCTATGTACAAGAATATAACTACTATAATACTGCTCCTATGTACAATAATATAACTACTATAATACTGCTCCTATGTACAAGAATATAACTACTATAATACTGCTCCTATGTACAAGAATATAACTACTATAATACTGCTCCTATGTACAAGAATATAACTACTATAATACTGATCCTATGTACAAGAATATAACTACTATAATACTGATCCTATGTACAGGAATATAACTACTATAATACTGCCCTATATACAAGAATATAACTACTATAATACTGCTCCTATGTACAGGAATATAACTACTATAATACTGCCCCCTATGTACAAGAATATAAGTACTATAATACTGCCTGCTATGTACAAGAATATAACTACTATAATACTGCTCCTATATACAAGAATATAACTGCTATAATACTGCCTCCTATGTACAAGAATATAACTACTATAACACTGCTCCTATGTACAGCAATATAACTACTATAATACTGCCTCCTATGTACAAGAATATAACTACTATAATACTGCTCCTATATACAAGAATATAACTACTATAATACTGCTCCTATGTACAATAATATAACTACTATAATACTGCTCCTATGTACAAGAATATAACTACTATAATACTGCCTCCTATGTACAAGAATATAACTACTATAATACTGCTCCTATGTACAAGAATATAACTACTATAATACTGCTCCTATGTACAAGAATATAACT